>FN649745.1:1770052-1811900 GCA_000310025.1 Ectocarpus siliculosus | reverse complement strand
AAAAAAAATTAAAAAAAATTTTTGAAGAACTAACCTACTTAACCCCCCCCCCCCCCCGCGCGTTCGCGCCTTTGCGCACAGGGGACGGTGGAGAAGCAGCAGAGCGTGTTCTTCATGATCCACGTGACGAAAGACATGGCGAGGGACGGCCTTGTGCTGCGATGCACGTCCACGAACAAGAGCCGTTTCAAGCTTGTGGTGAGTTATTGTGGTAGAGTCGGCACGACGTGTGGATGTTTCGCGCTCGCTCTTCACACAGCAGTGCCAGCAGCAGCAGCAGCGGCAGGAACAGGCCGTCCCTGTACGAGTTTGTTCAGCCCCTTCACGAAGCTTGTGTATTTTCCGTGTCGAGCCTAGCATCCGGCAAGTATAGCTCTCGTAGCACTATTGGTGACCATTCCAAGCGTATTTTTTTTGTGCTGTGTCGCCTCCTGGTGTACAGCAGTACCCCGCGGTATGTATACCGCCGTGGTTTGGTGTGTACTTTTCAGCACGATTCTATTCCGTCTCTCAACGCTGAGAGTTACTCTACCCGTTTTCCTAAACATTTCACGTTTCCACAATGGCGCATCCACCAACAAGGCCTGAAATCTGTTTGACATGTTTCCGTCCGGTCGGAATCCAGTTGTGAGTGAGCGTTTGAGCTCCCCTTCCCTCCCCTCTTTTTCACGCTTGTTTTTGTTTGTGTGTTTCAAAGCTTTTCGACAACGCCGGCAAAGCAAGGTATCAGGAGGAGAGCAGCTCCACCTCCAACAACGAGGGTTTCACCATGTGCTCGCTCTTCTTTGCCCCGTATGAGGTAAGTTTGCCGCGTGAGCGGGTGCGCAGCCAGCCGCATGCTTGTTGTGTGTATTTATTTTGCCCTGATTTTTTTGTTTCCTGCCCTGCTTGGCACTGGTGTGGAGTGCTCTCGGTTCAGAAAAACTTTCGCCACCGACTTTTGTAGAGGCGTCTGTGGTGTTACGGGTGATCTTTCGGTGATTACATGTATATTTTCTTTGTTTTAACTATTTACGTTTTTTTCCGTTCTCGGTGTGTTTGAGCTTCTCGACCACCTCGATTGTGGTTGTCGGCGAACGCGTATGTCATATCGGTGTGTGGTTGCTTGTGTCTTGTGCGTGTATTGTACTGTACTTCTATTGTATTGTAGTCATTGTAGTATTCTATTCTTTTGTATTGCAGGTGAGCAACGTTGCGGACACGATCAACATCGCGGGGCTTAAGGGGGAGGAGGTACCCCCTATCTTCCACCGATTGGACCTCTTCCAGGTTACTAGGTGAGGGATTGATGAGACTAATGGTAAGAGACACACAGAGGGAGGGAGAGACAGGCAGACAGATCGAGGGAGAGGGGGAGAGAGAGAGACCTAGAGAGACACACAGAGAGAGGGAGACAGGCAGACAGAGAGGCGCAGATAAGAGAGAGAGAAGAGAGAGAGAGTTCCAACGCCGCCGCCGCTGCTGCTGCTGCTGCTGATCCTGTTGTACCCCTGCTGACACTCACACACAACACGACGATGGGCCGTAAGAACTTTTCCAACCATACTGAAACTGACGTGTCTTTTCATTGGTCAGCCGGTTGCTAGCGCCGTCAATGCTAATAAACAACACCCCCACGTTGTCGCAATCTGCACCCTCGAACGCAGCCGACAACTGGAGGAGGGCGACCACCTCGTGGGCGTCTACGGGGACAACTGGCTGAGGGCGGCGTCGTTCAGCCTGATGGCGATACCCCTCAGCCCCAGGGCGAAGGAAGAGGAGTCCTCGGTGGTCAGCGTCGACGCGCAGCTCGTGTCGCAGAGAGAACAGCTGAAGGCCTTCAAGGTGTGTGTGTGTGTGCTTGTCCGAGGTTCTGGACTGCCTACGCAAAGAAAATAAGGAGCTACGAAAAAAATATCAGGGAGGGGACACGCAGACCGTATAACAATCCTACCCCTAACCCTAATCCCAAGCCCAACTTAGCCGATTCTATACTTAATCCAGTATCTTTGCTTACTTACAAATTGCTGCTGGAGCTTCTTCGGAATAAGGGCATAGGCTGTTTCAACTTGTCGGGTTTTTTGTGTCTGCAGCCGATCTGCCGTTTTGTATTCTGCCGCCTGATTTGTCTGCTCCTTGGGGAAGGGGGCACGTAGCTCGTTTGGTGTTGTACTGTAGCGCATGTTTGACGCATGACGTTCGCCAGACCTGGCCTGTTTCCACCGGAGCCCTGGTTTGCGTTCATTCCCTTGTTTGGCCTGGGCACCCCCCCCGTCACTGGGCGTGGCGTAGTGGCGGATGTTTGGTTCGCCTTTCCTCCTCGCCCTCTTGGTTGCACGTACAGCTACAGTCTCGCGTCTCTTTGCTCCTGTCTCTCTTTCAGTCTGTCTCTGTCTGTCTGTGCGTGTCTCTCTCTCTCTCTCTCTCTCTCTCTGTTTCACTCTGGCTGTCTTTGTGCTTTGTGTATCTGTCTGTCTCTCTTCGTCCCTTGCTGTGTCTGTTTATCTCTTTATCTTCCTCCCTTTCTCTCTCTTGAACACTGCAACTGCTTACCACCATCCGCTTTTGCTATATACCCACGCTCGCTGCAGCCGGAGTATCTGGAGGCGAAGGCGAAGTGGGAGGCGACCCTCGGGAAGCTGGAGGAGCTGACGGCCCACACGACGGAGCTCGTGAGGGCGAGGGAGGTGGTCTACGACCAGCTCGTGGGGGCGTCTCTCTCGGCGTACGCAGCCTCGGACCAGGCGGCGGCATCAGCCGCAAGGTGATTGATGCGATTGATCACAAGATGCTCACTCACGTGATCCATACAGTTCTTTTTTTGGGACGTGGCGTGCAAACGATTGTTTGGCAGACAAGGGAAAGCGTTGTTGTTGTTGTTGTTGGTGTCTTGGCATTAAAAACCGTTCCGTTCTCTCTACCCGGTACCTTCTTCTGTCCGTACTAGTCAAGCACTTGACGCGGTCGATTCCCGTGATACCCTCGTTTTTTTTTTTCTTTCCGCTTCCGCCCAAGTGATTTGATTTTGGCGTTTTTTGTGCACGAAGAGGTGCGGGTTTACGTTTTACCGCCTGACGGGTGGGTAGCGTGTGCAGATCATGATTTGTTGTTTTGTTTTTTTCCGCCGCAAGAGCGCGTGTGTGTGGGCCGTCGTTGTTGTTGGCAACCCCAATTTCTTCCCCCCGGTGATGAATGAGCCAGCTCTACCACAAAACGATGAAAACGCAAAACGCCCGGACTGCAGCATTTTCTACCCCCAAAAAATAACAAGTGGGTTGTGAAGCAGGTGCGATGCGTACGTGAGGTTCGTGTCTCTTACTGTTGCGACTTTTTTCTTCTTCTTTTTGGCACACGGAGCCCCCTTTGTTTGGCGCACACCGAATCAAACCCTTGATTCCTCCGCTGATTTCCCCAACCTGCAGAATCAGCTATCTGTCAAGTTTCTTGTGCTGACTTTTTCCCTTCTTCGTTCATTCTCTCACTCCCACTTTCCTCCTTGCCCCCCCTCCCCCCTCTCCACTCTCCGCCCCCCCCCCCAACTTATCCGCAGGCGAGGGGTTCCGGCGAATGGGTCGGTTGGGTCCGCGGTAAACGTAAACCACGCCTTGAAGAAGAGGAGAGGGGCGGCGGCGTCTTCGTCACAAGGCGGCGGGGGAGGGGGAGGGGGCGGCGGAGGGTTGTTTGGGCGGCTCTTTTGAGGTCTTGTCCGGGCCGTGTGAATAATTTTTACTCCCACAACAACAAAACATCCAGACGAAAATCACGAAAAAGAGAGTACCATTAAACAGAAAAATAGACTGGGTGTGTAGTGAGAAGGTGGGCTTGGCAGGGGGCTGGCATTTCTTGTTGTTGTTGTCGCGGGTTGTGGTTTCGTCGGCCGTTTTTTTCTTTCGCACACACCGAAAGAGCGACCCGTGTCAGCGCGAGATGGTTGGGAAGTTTTGGGGCAGGCTGTTTTGTTTTTTTGCTGAGCCTGCTTGTCATTGTGTTCGACGCCATGTTTTGCCGCATGGCGTACTTCTTTTTCTTTTTCTCATCCCGGTCTTGTAGCGCAGCTATTTTTTTTTTGGAATGCGGTGCGTGTGTCGGTGTATGATATGTTGCGGCGATCTGAGGTTTCGATGTATGCCAAAGGCGTCTAGTAGATTTCTACAGTGGAAATTTGATATTTGTGTGGAGATCTCGATTTGGCCGTGGTTGTGTAATTTTGGCCAGTCTTCCGCATTTGTGTTGCGGCACGAACCTTTATTTGCGAGGGTTTGGGGGGGGTTTCGGACCCGTGGTAGTCTGTTGCTGGGTTCTTGGTGATACGGTCTCTTCTAGGTTTGGGTGCATGTTGCGAGTAGGTTGAGCTGGTGCGATTTTGAAGGCAGAAATCGAGCCCTACTCCTGTGCGCATGCTTTGTCTTCTTGGTCCCTTTCCCCTGTGAAAGAGAGAGCAGCAGCCAAGGAAGGCGTGAAAGTTTCACGTGTGATACATATTATTGTAGTGAATTTTCCGGACACAACCGGCTTTTCTCAGTTTAGGCAGAATTCGAAGCGATGGTATTTCGCCTGTATCTCGATTAAAGCCCATGTTGCTCTTCCTCTCCCTCTCACCGAACGTGGGTCGTCCGTGCGTTGATCGTGCGCGATTCTCTAGTTACGAAAGAGTTTTCGCGCCCCGAAGGCAGGTTGGGCTACTACTGCTGCTGTAGCGCCGTCTAACTCATTTCGCGTTTTTGAAACAGTCAACTCTTGCGGGTCTCTGTTCTCGCTTACTGTTGATGGAGAGTGACGGCGTGCCGGGTAAACCTCGTTGGGGGCGCGTGGTCAAACGGGCGTTGCCACCCCTGTCCTTCCGGCTGGATTGGTGTCGTGTGTTTCGCCGAGATCCCTTTCGTTCGTCGCGTTAGTACCTATGTAGCACTTTTCCCAAAAGTGAGGTTATGCTGTTGTTGCCCCTATGCATACCAACGGTGAAGCGCGGGCTTTTTGTACGCCACACACAGCGAGCAGTTCATGTGTTTGGATGATCCCACGTGAATGTGCGGCATCTATGAATCAACGTGAGGTCGGCTCATGCAATGTACGTTCCGTTTTTTTTGTTGAGGGGGCTGGAACTGTACACAGTGCGGTGTTGTACGTTTTACGGTGGCATGCCCTCTGTTGGGCGGGGTGCCACGACGCGCTGGTCGAGATGCAACTGCTGCCGCCGCAGAGGTGTCTCGCCTACTGGTCCCGGTCCTCTCACCCTACAGCAGCGGGCGTCCTTGCGAGTATGGTCTAGCTTGGACAGATTGCTAGCAAACAAGGCTGACAACCCACGGCTTGCGGTTGAAACCACAGGTTGTTTTTGAAGCTGGGTCCAATGCATCATACGGCGACAGCATTGGATGTTCCAAAGTTTACGGTGGTCTGTACTTTGGTAGACTCGTTTTTTAATTATAATTCGCAGGCACCGGGTACATGGCGTGGGTGTGCTGTAACTTCCGTCAACAAATCAGCACCAACCTTCAAGAAGAGAGACTGCCTCATACCAACCAAAGCTTGTTGGACACCGTACCAAAACGGCTCTTCTTCATTTTTTTTTTTTCTTATCAATCAAGTACAACAAAAAAACGTTTCACGATTATTACATGCATGCATGCTGCCCAGCGAAGCGTCTATCTGGAAAAGGATCTGGAAAACGACCCTACCCCCATCACACATGCATGCGGCATCAACAAAGTCCCAACAGATTGCTGAACGCCACCCTTTGGGATACTAAAAAAAAGAAGCGAGCGGCTATGCCGTACACCAAATGACGCTACTGTAGGGTGTTTGTGCAAACCAAGGCCGTTTGTGATATCAATATCAAAACAGCGACGCCGGCATTCCACAGCGCCGCGGCCACCACCGCCCCCAACCACAACGCCTAAACACCAGCCACGCTACACGGGTTTACATCCGGTGTCAGTCTGGCACGTTCGTCAAGCCGTTGGGCGCATCGCGTCCCCGTGAATAGTGTACGTACATCAAGAATCGCAAATACCTACAGCTTACCCAACCACACAAGAACAAGACAGAAAAACAGCACAATACTCGGAAGTGATGAATGACGAACGAACAACACGAGAGATTGCGAGAGACAGCAAGCGACGCCAGCCCCTTCTTTCTTTCACGCTTAGATCCGATTAAGAAAATATGTATGTTCTTCACTCGAGAGCCTCTCTGTGCTTTCGAACTAAACTTGACCAAGCTACATACATACGACCTGCCGCAATGCCTCAACAAGCCCGCACATATCCCCCCCCCTCCCCCCCTGCAACCAATGCTGCACCGTGCCGCGGCAAAGTAAGGAAAGTACCAACAACTACCCCCGCATCAAACACATGTACGTTGCAAATACAAGTAGACACCGCCCCTCCTCAGATATGTAGGTTAACGCATACATACACCACTTCACCACACAATCTCAAGAGAAGGAAACATGCAGGAAAATTTACAACAGTAGACTAGAGCCTGTGTGAACAAGGTCGCACTCTCAAGCAACGTTTCTGTACTCTCAACGAAAACGACATAACCTCAAACCAAACTACAACTTCGTGCTTGCTTGTGCATGGCAGGAAACACAATGGAATTCTCCCGTCTCAGTCTCAAACGCAGCTGAACGGTCATGACGGGAGACACGGCACCTACATGCACACAAAAACAAGTCACCCACAGGTTAATAAATGCCGCCACGGCTACCGAATGACAAAACAGAAACAACCGCTAACCTACAAAGTCTAGACCTATCATAGACTATACTCCACATTGATTTGTCGACAGTTTGTCAAAAACTACGTTATGCCAGTAGTATATTACTTCTTCTGTACCACAACTACTGGTACTAGGCCTGTACTACTGCTTTCTACTCCTACGAATCAATTCAGTTCCAGCTGTTTCAGTAGTAGGGGTCCTTGTAGGTGGTCTTCTTGGTCACCGTGTGCTCCCAGTACCGGTCCCCGTCCTCGTCGTACTTCGTCTCCCACCACCCCTTGCCCTTCTCCTTCTTCTCGTCCTGTTTGTCGTCGTCCTTCTTCTTGGTGGGGAGGGGCGGGTTGGGGGCGGCGGCGTAGACAGGCGGAGGTGTGAAGACCACGCCGTGGGGAGAGACCATGGGTGTAGGGCCGACCGCCACAACGGGAGGGGCGCTGGGGCCGCCACCGTAGACGTAGGCCCACTCGCCCGTCACGCTGTGCTGCCTGTTGGTTGTTGTTGGATTTCGGAGAATATGCAAGGCGAGTTTCAGGGAAAATGGTGTTGATTGCTGGATGCGAGCGAGTGTGAGAAGAGGCAAGACGTCTGGACGAAGCTGCTGTACGCTCTCTACACACATGATTTGTATGTGACTGCAAGTCTAGACTATGCCTGAGAGCGTACGAGTTCGGGACGTTAGGACATGGAATCTGATTGTTGCCATCTCACGCTGATGAGATGAAGTAAGTGACGTGTGCATACTGTACACTAGTGGGGATTAGAACAAGCTCGGGCTTGAAAAGGAAGGGAAGCAAGTGGAAGCACACGTGTTACAACGTTGAGTACTACTGTACACGTACACTGTACAAAGGCGGTGGCGAAAAACAAAGCAGCCATCCAATCCATGTGAGACGCGTTCAACGATCCATTCCTCTATACGGTGTATCTACATGAATTGTGGCATGTATATGTGGATCTTCTTCGCCTGCACACGAGCAATGTAATATCCAAAACGGTTTTCTAACATGTGTAGCCTCCGTTCTACGCAGAAGTCTACATGTAGACATGGACGGTAGACTGCCGTGCTTCTGGAATCTCTCTCACCAGTATGCCCGGCCGTAAACGTCTGTGAGCATGTCCCACTTTCCCTCGTCTTTCTCTTCCTCCTTGCCACAGTCGTTCTTTTCCTCCTTATCAGAGCTCTCCACGTTCTTGTCTGCGTCTGTGCAGGCATGATGGGAGAGGAAGAGGAGAAGACACAAAGAAGGTGAGCGTGAGCTGTTGGGGAGAACCAGCGGCCTGTTCTTGCTTCGACGTGCGTGTGAAGCCGGCCGCAGCAGCACAGCTAAACGCTAGAGGCAACAGCCTCCACGACGACATGCATGCACCACAGGCCGACAACTCACTTTTCGTGCCTGCCTTCTTCGCCGCCTTCAGGCGCCTGTTGTTCACCATGGTCGCGAAACCGCTCGTGAAGAACGACATGTTTCCCTGTTTGCTGTTGCTGCGGTTACTGGTGCTGCTGGTGCTGGTGCTGCTGTTGTGCTGTTCACGGATGTGTGAGAAGTCTTTTGCTGCTTGCTTCGGAGGGTCCTGTTGAGGGTTTGTTGGGGCTCGAGAGAGGGATGGAGAGGGCAGTTGCGTGGCTGTGTGTGGTGTGGGTGTGTGTGGCTCTGTCCCACGCGGCTGCTGTGGTTTGAATCAGATCACGAATTCGTCGAAGCAGAGCTCGGAGGAGGCTTTTGTTGGCTGGCAAAGGAGGTTCTGCAGAAAGGTTCTGCCAAAAAGGTTCTGAAAACGAACAACGGCCCGAGGACCAGAGTTCTCCCGCCGTCACAAGGAACTATCGTGGAAGGTTTCTCACGGCCGTAGAGCGCGGAAAATGGTTCGCTAAACCTGGCACTGGAGCACCGCTGTCTATACTCCTCCTACACACCCATCCCCTCTCCATGCACACGAATGCGTATGCCTACTGCTGTAACATCGTTGGTTGGGCACACACACTACAGCCATAAAATAAAGCAGTTAACTCGACGAGCCTGGCGACACTCCGAAGGATGAAGTGTGAGCGCGAAGAAAGCAGTTGTCCAATACCAGCGGCCGGACGCAGAGACACGGGCTACAGCAATCCAGTCGAGCGCCCTTGCATGTCCGACCAAGCATGCATGTATTTCCGGGAACAGTACTCCGTCCGGTAGCTCAACCGCCCGGATGGACATCGATCGCATTTTACATATAGGTGGTGGCAGTTTCAAGATCCATGCTTGGGCGGAAGCAATCTTCTGCTCAAGACCTGAACAAGTGGAGGTCAACACGCACGAGGATACATGTGCCTCTTCCTTTCCTGCGGCGCGCCTCCTAGACTATTAGTCATCCTCGAGCGTCATGTCTTCGGTCGCCGACTCCACACTCAACATATGTAGTAGCAGTCGCGTGTGCTTGGCAATGCTTTTTGGCCTTGACCAGTCGTAGAAAGAGCCATAAGCGAGCGACATTGCACTACAGGCTGTCTGTGTGTGGTGTGTCGTCGAGACCCCAATTGCTTCATAAAAGTCTATTCATACATTGCTTGTTTGTTCATGCCCGCTGCCCCTCTCTCTTCGACGAGAAAGAAAGTCGACCGGTCTGCCCGAGATCAGGACCTGCGGCGCACAAAACCATGGAGGCATTACCGCTCAAGTTCGTCGCTCATCAGAGAGAAAATCATGATGAGCGCGTATTGTACAGTAGTTGAAGCCTGAGGAAAGCACCGCGTGAAACGACTGGTTGTGCCTGCGCTCAATGTTGTGGAGTACACGTATTATTCAGTGTATATTGAACACGCACCATGTTGAACCGATTTCAGTTCAGTTCCATTTCGTCACAAAATACACCTCGTCGTCGACAGGCCGTTTCGTTCAGGTCTCGTCATTCCCGATCGAAACTACCCAAAGGCCAGTTATATCTCTACAACTACATACGTCAACGTTCATCCACATACCGCCGTGATCTACGCAATGGTGGCGGAGTGAATAGAGCAGTATAGTATCAATCGTAAAGAAGAGAGAGCGCCCTATATCGAGCAAGCTTCATGGGCAGCGTACCATACACGGCTTGGTGTGCTGTTTCTTTCATCATCAACAACAACGAGTACGACTCTAAACGTGTTTTCACGATCGCAGAGCCCAGCAAAGCATCTACCTGCACAACGACCCTACCTTCCTCCATACACACACGTACGCCTTGTTGGCGCCATTACTTGTTTCAAAACGGCTAATACAACCAAGACGCGAACCAAATGACGCCAAGGGGGCAGGCCAACCAAGGCCGTTTGTGATACCAATTTGGCGACACCGGCCATCCAAGCCCCAAGCCTCCCATCGCCTCTAACCCCAACGCCTAAACACTAGCTGAGCGACCGGGCTTTTCGTGTGTCGATCTGGTTCGTACGCCAAGTGCATGCTCGACTAAGCTAAGGACCGGCCGCAATGCCTTCACCAAGCCCGCACATTCTCCCCTTCCCCTCCAACCAATGCTGCAACGTGCACCGCGGCAAGGTAAGGCAAACACTACATAAACAACTAGCCCCAGTCACATGCACATGAACGTTGCAAATATTTGGCGACACCGCCCCTCCACAGATAGATATCGCATACACCACTATCACCACATTATTCTCAAGAGAAGAAAACATTAAGGGAAATACATATACAGGAGGAGATTTGGTCCATGTGTGAAAGGCAACGTTTCTATACTCTCAACGAAAACGACATAAACTCAAACCAAACTATGACACCGTGCTAACTTGTGCATGGCAGGAAACACAATGGACTTCTCCCGTCTCAGTCCCAAACGCAGCTGTACCGTCATGACGGGAGACACGGCACCTACATGCATACAGCAACAAACCACCACAGATGACCCACTGCAGCAGGGCTGATTGAATGCCGCCACGGCTGCCGTATACCAAAAACAGAAACAACCGCTAACCTACGAAGTCTAGACTACCATATCTCCACATTGATTTGTCGACAGTTTGTCAAAAATACGTTATGCCAGTAGTATATTACTTCTTCTGTACCACAACTACTGGTACTAGGCCTGTGCTACTGCTTTCTACTCCTACGAATCAATTCAGTTCCAGCTGTTTCAGTAGTAGGGGTCCTTGTAGGTGGTCTTCTTGGTCACCGTGTGCTCCCAGTACCGGTCCCCGTCCTCGTCGTACTTCGTCTCCCACCACCCCTTGCCCTTCTCCTTCTTCTCGTCCTGTTTGTCGCCGTCCTTCTTCTTGGTGGGGAGGGGCGGGTTGGGGGCGGCGGCGTAGACAGGCGGAGGCGTGAAGACCACGCCGTGGGGAGAGACCATGGGTGTAGGGCCGACCGCCACAACGGGAGGGGCGCTGAGGCCGCCACCGTAGACGTAGGCCCACTCGCCCGTCACGCTGTGCTGCCTGTTGGTTGTTGTTGGATTTCGGAGAATATGCAATGCGAGTTTCAGGGAAAATGGTGTTGATTGCTGGATGCGAGCGAGTGTGAGAAGAGGCAAGACGTCTGGACAAAGCTGCTGTACGCTCTCTGCACACATGATTTGTATGTAGACTGCAATTAGTCTAGAACGTGTACGAGTTCGGGACGTTAGGACATGGAATCTGATTGTTGCCATCTCACGCTGATGAGATGAAGTAAGTGACGTGTGCATACTGTACACTAGTGGGGATTAGAACAAGCTCGGGCTTGAAAAGGAAGGCAAACAAGTGGAAGCACACGTGTTACAACGTTGAGTACTACTGTACACGTACACTGTACAACGGCGGTGGCGAAAAACAAAGCAGCCATCCAATCCATGTGAGACGCGTCCAACGATCCATTTCTCTATACGGTGTATCTACATGAATTGTGGTATGTGTGGATCTTCCTCTCCTGCACACGAGCAATGTAGTTAATATCCAAAACGGTTTTCTAACATGTGTAGCCTCCGTTGTAAGTCTACATGTAGACATGGACGGTAGACTGCCGTGCTTCTGGAATCCCTCTCACCAGTATGCCCGGCCGTAAACATCTGTGAGCATGTCCCACTTTCCCTCGTCTTTCTCTTCCTCCTTGCCACAGTCGTTCTTTTCCTCCTTATCAGAGCTCTCCACGTTCTTGTCTGCGTCTGTGCAGGCATGATGGGAGAGGAAGAGGAGAAGACACAAAGAAGGTGAGCGTGAGCTGTTGGGGAGAACCAGCGGCCTGTTTTGGTTCAACGCGTGGGTGAAGCCGGCCGCAGCAGCACAGCTAAACGCTAGAGGCAACAGCCTCCACGATGACATGCATGCACCACAGGCCGACTACTCACTTTTCGTGCCTGCCTTCTTCGCCGCCTTCAGGCGCCTGTTGTTCACCATGGTCGCGAAACCGCTCGTGAAGAACGACATGTTTCCCTATGTGCTGTTGCTGCTGCTGTTGTTGTGCTGTTCACGGATGTGTGAGAAGTCTTTTGCTGCTTGCTTCGAAGGGTTCTGTTGAGGGTTTGTTGGGGCTCGAGAGAGGGATGGAGAGGGCAGTTGTGTGGCTGTGTGTGGTGTGTGTGTGTGTGGCCCTGTCCCACGCGGCTGCTGTTGCTGTGGTTTGAATCAGCACACGAATTCGTCGAAGCAGAGCTCGGAGGAGGCCTTTGTTCGCTGGCAAAGGAGGTTCTGCAGAAAGGTTCTGCCAAAATGGTTCTGAACGAGCAATGATCGGAGACCCGAGGACCAGAGTTCTCCCGCTGTCACAAGGAACTATTGTGGAAGGTTCTCACGGCTACAGTGGGTGTGGAAAATGGTTACCGGAAACTTGGTACACTGCCATTATGCATATCCCTACACATCCATGCCCTCCCCATGCCCACGAATACCTTTGCCTTCAGTTGGTTTGGCACAAATTCAAGCAGTAGACTCGAGCCCTGGGTCAGTACTTGTGTAGAACACGAAGAAAGTTCAAACCCTGAGTCGATACGCGCTAATAATGTTAATGTTCGATAAATGCTTTCAGTCCATTCTGTGTGTATATATATATTTCCTAATATTTACACTAGAGTACACTCCGTTGGGCCGATTTCCAAAGCACGATCACTCCAGGACGAAAAGGAAGACACGGTGACACAGCAGGCAGATAATAATTATCGGGATGCTCTCGATGAGACAGCCCCAATGCCCCAATCGAGAGCAGGTAGGTATACTATTATTGCGGCAAAGGATCGAGCGTTGAAATCGGTCAAGAGGGGGGGTGGTATCTTATGCAACCTACGCTGTTGAAGTTTCTCGGAACTACCGTCTCCTACTCCCACTGTGCTGCATGCCGAAACACCTCCACCAAAGCCTCGATCTCTCTCGCGACGTATGCATACCTCGCCCACACCTAGTTGTATCCGACGTTGAGTACCCCACACCCGAAGCTGGCGCTGGAAATTGGAAAACAGGAGTGTCGGCGATCATCGGTGAGACAAGAGGCAGTCGATTTACCGCGACTACTACTCTCTTGGGGCTGTGTATCTCCATCTGCTACCGGGCGAAATAAACGTTCGTGTGCTTCCTGCGTTGCTCGTGGTCCCTTCAATACAGGGTCGATCTTGTTCTCTTCTCCAGTTGTTGTGACCCGGTCCACCATGATTGATTGTGTATTTTCTCGCGCGGTTTCTCGGAAGAAAAGGGATATATAGAATATCCACCCCAACGTGTTCGTTCTCATTCGTTCCACAGGGATTATTCGAGCAGCGGGTTTGTTAATGGTGGTAGTGCTGTGCTGCTACTGTAGTAGTTGATGTGCTGCTGCTGCCTCTTTCCACGGGAGATGGCTTGCGCTCTGTGGTGTTTCTCTTTGTCTTTTCTACCTTGTGAACTGCTCCCAATTGCCAAATACGAATACACGCTTGAAGTTGCTCTGCTGCCACGTCACCACAGAAGAAGGAGGCCGTTCCA
This sequence comes from Ectocarpus siliculosus, assembly GCA_000310025.1. Classification (NCBI taxonomy): domain Eukaryota; class Phaeophyceae; order Ectocarpales; family Ectocarpaceae; genus Ectocarpus; species Ectocarpus siliculosus. The sequence goes on along the minus strand of FN649745.1, from coordinate 1,798,300 downwards.
CCAGATTTTTATTCTATTTTATTTTTCTTAATATGACACAACGAATCCATCTCTATCATATAAAAGAGTCAGAGACAGATTAGCAATGAATTCATAGCGTCAGAAAGTACCTGTATGTCTACAATTTCCCAGACAGCATATAGGGACATCTCCCCTGCGGGTAACAGGCTCAACAAAACAGTTTGGTAGCTGTCTTGTGTGTCTCATACCATATATGTTATGTTGGGAAGGTGCAGAATTGGCACTTTCCTTATTTTTCCGGGTTGTGACACTTTTCAACCGGCACTCACTGCAGATAGCGGCCGCAGGTAATGGCCGAGGTTGGAGCCTAACAGCGGTGGTAGTAGTGCTTGTGGGCTATAAACCCGGTCAATACTTTGAGGTGTATACCAGTATGTATGAACAGTTGTACATTTGTGTTGGCTGGTCGTTATAATAGCAGTGGAGGCTGTTCGGGTGTTCTTTTCCCTTCTGTTTCCAGGCGGCGGCTGTTCGACTTGGAGAGTCATACATGTTCTTTGAAGCAACTGTAACATCCACATAATACATTCATGTGGCCTCTACTTCTTTTCTCCGGAATGTGCGACACACACCATGATGATGCTACGGTCACGGCCCTACAACATACTGCTGTTTGCATGCTAAACGCGCGAATACAACGCTTCTTCTCTGCCCGCCTGAGGCGAGTGTGTGTGTGTGCGTTTCCTGGGAAACAATACGGCTCTGATGAATTTCAAGTCGTTCGGCGGCCTGGAATCCGCGGCGGCGGCGGGAGACGCAGCATCAGAAAAAACGGCAAATAAATAAATGCGGAACGAACAGTGCGTACTCTATAATCTATGTCTTGCATGTTCTTGCATCACCCCTTGCCGCGGTGCTCTCTTTACCCCACTCCGGAGGGACGCCTTGTACAGTATATATATGTGTGTTGGTTTTGATGTGGGGCTAACCGGGCTCACAAAATGGTGCTCAAGTTCTTCACTACAAGCACCAAATACCAAGTTACGTGCGGGCGCTACACGTCACGTGTATTGATGGACCACCGTTCACTTGTAGGTGTATTTTATTTTTCCTTTGCATAGCACTTCGAAGTACTTCAACAAAATGAATCCCTCTAAATCCGTGGATAAGGTTTCAGGATTCACAATAAATGCATGGCGTTAGCGGAGGCACTATATCTGTTTTTGTCTTGGCCGGCATACATATCAGATCTCTCAGTAGTTGTAAATACTTCGAAGTATTTCACATGTATGTCCCTTCGGAGGGGGGGGTATTGAGGAATTAACTCGAACGGGTACTACAGTTTGCTGTAGTCCTCATGTGTTCCCACAATATTCCGCCGCTATCCTTTTTATCTACAATGGCTGCGACGGATTATGACGCATTGGTTGCCCTATATCATGCGACCGATGGGGCAAACTGGAAGCAAAACAGAAACTGGATCACGGATACAGACCTCTCGCAATGGTACGGCGTGGAACTCAACGACCAGGGCCGTGTGGCGTGTCTCAATCTGTACTCCAACAACCTCCGAGGTATGCTAAGGTGTAGTCCGGGAAGACTTGTTGCTCTCTTGCGATGATGTGCTTACTCCCCCCCCCAGTCGTAGGCATCATTTCACCTATCGCCGCTCTTTCATAAAAAAAATTGCAAGCAAACGCACGTTGGCTGCCCTTTCGAGCGTTTCGCACGGGGTCTACTCCTGAATACATACATATACCTTGCTTGTTGTATGAGATTCGCCGCAGCACAGCACGCATTGTGAACGATGCTTTCTGCGGATTGTGCTTGGTAAAAACAACATGAACTATCGAAAAACAAATAAAAGCGCAAGGGAAGGTCTATCTAACCTAGCGTAGTTGAATGGTACTTTCTTCTTGTGCGCTTCTTGTGCGGCTCGCTTGAACTGGTTTCTAAACCTGAAAAGCAAAAATTCAAGAATATTTTTCGGGCCTCCGCGCGGGGGGCGTGGGGGGGCGTACCTAGGTGTGCGGGATCGACCTTCTGTATCGTTTATTGTGCACCACCCGTATGCACCGTTTATCATACTTTGGTGCTTCACGATCGCCAAGCACCCGCTAGCCTGCATTCTATGAAAACGTTGCTGGAAATAATTACACTGCACTTGCTGTGTGGTGGAAGTTAGCCGTGCACTCTTTTGGGGCTGGAAATTGTGTGTGGATCCATCCACAGTTTTTAGGTACATGTATCGCGGAGGCAAATCGATTTTAGCACATGACATGCGTGTTCCGAAGCCATTGTACGTTTAGCCTTGTACCAGATACGTCCCGCCAATGCCCCTTTGTTGCACATCACGGCAAGATCTAGACGCGCCAGGCCCAAGATCTTCTCTCAGGCTCTTTTGCACCGGTGCCGCGTTTCCCCGTGTATACTGTGGGGTTAATGGAGTCGTCGTGGACCCTACGAATTGTTTGAGAAACGTATTTCACTCCCACCTGACTATCTATGTATCAACGCCGCCTAGAGAACACATTATCCAACACATCATACATGATGATGATGTGACTGCAAACAAACTTAAATTGCTGTCTTGCTCACAGGTTTAATCCCCAAGGAGCTGGAAGCCCTCACTATGCTCGAGCAGCTTCTTCTCGCCTACAACCAGCTTCAAGGTAAAAGGCGTGGTCTATGGATGAATATGTGTCCTTCCTACGCACCGTCACATGACTTATAGAATGGTGCATTTGCTCTAATTATGTAGGCTCATTGTTGCATTTACGTCGTTGTACTATATTTCAATTTTCCGTTGCAGGACCCATCCCTGAGGTGCTGGGAAATCTAAGCAAGCTGAGGGAATTGTGGCTCAGTAACAACCAGCTTTCAGGTGATATCTTCAAGATAATGTTGGTTCTCACTGGCTTCTAGACGGTGTGGCTCATCTACTCGTAGCATGCAAATAACAATACTGTAGTTTCTTTCATGTTGAAAGTGATCATCGTGATGATTCTGCAGGATCCGTCCCGGAGGCGCTGGGAACTCTCAAGGAGCTGAGGGGGCTGTGGGCCAGCAACAACCGGCTTTCAGGTAGCTTTCCTCAAGGTAGACGTGTAGACCAATACCTACACGAATCCACGCGTTGTACGCAATAGTTGTCGGTGAAAATATGTGAAAGCTGAAATGTCTTTGTAATAGAGAGTGCTATGTGGACTCTGGCGGCCAAAGAAGGCCAGACCTACATCTGGTGGTTGCTCTCCAACCCTCACGTGAGGTGTGGAGTTCTCTCTCAGCATTCCAAACGTGTTTAATCTGAGGTTTTTCTTGAGGAAAAAACAAAGAAACAAGGAGATCAATAATCCTGTCTGGACACGAACGAACCCGCACTACACCGCCTAATCTTCATACGCTCTGTGATGTGCTACTATTCCGGGGTATGCCAGTTGCATGGGTGGCTGGTCGCGTGTCCCCCCTTGATTGCTCTTGCTCGGCTACTGTCTCTCCTCTCTGTCGTGGAAAAAGCTCAGGTCTGTGTCTCGTTCGCAACCAGCAAGAGAAGAAGTAAGGTTCCCTGACCACCCCCACACAGTTGAATTGTGACCAGTACTACTCATATGACGAGAGCATGGCGTCGATAACGTGGTGCAGAGCACCGTGTCGGGCAAATTGTTACTACGCGAGCTGTTCTAATTTTTCGTGGTGTTGCCCCTGCTATCTTTGCCGTGCAACCCCGAAGACGGCTTGGTCTCAACAAAAATGGTCTCCCAAACGTTAGGTCTTTCTAAATGTAGAAGATGTCCTTACTTCTAAATTTCTTACGAAATTCGCTATTTAACTGTACAAGGCATTTTCCTACGGTACTGGGTGTATGAGTTGTATTCCATTTCGCTCCGCATGTGATCAACATTGTTTATAGTATGTGACGCACCCTTCCGCCAATCCCTGGTTCTGTAACCGCCCTCTGAAAGATATTCCTGGAGCTACGGCGGAAAGATTGAAAGCAATGCCCGAGCTCAGCGTCGACCTTAAAGGTAACCCGTGGGAGACACCTCCGTGGAACGTCATCCAAGGTGGCTGGGATCAGGTCGTCAGCTTCCACGAAGGATTATCTCAGTCCGGAGGCCAAGTCGTGCCGAGTCTGAAGGTTGTGCTTGTGGGCGCGGTGGGTGCCGGCAAGACCACGCTGGCGCGGGGTTTGCTGGACGGAAAAATCGCACAAACGCTTCCTCCCAGAACTCGCGGCATTGACGTGCATATCCAACCGTGGGTACCAGACTTCGACCCGCCGCTTGAGGTTTTGATCTGGGATTTCGCCGGGCATGATGACTACCATTCTACCCACCAGGTCAGTAAGTAAGGTGGACCTTGGGCAACCCGAGATTTAGGTACTGTAAACGAACAATCCTCTGTCCGATGCCGTCGCCCGGTTTTTGGAGTTTTCTTGTCGGCTGTCCGTGCACCTCCGTGTGTGTGCTGCACGCGTTTTGTTTGAATACACCATCCCCGATGCATCTGATATCTCTCCTCCGTTGTTCCTTGACAGATGTTTCTAACCGACGGAGCGCTGCACCTTCTCGTAGTAGACCTCCACAAGTTCGACCGAGACGTCCTCTCGCGGGGGGGGGGGGTCTACATTTGGCTGGACTCACTACTCTGCCGGGTCCCCGGGAGTGCCGTTCTCGTCGTAGCAACACATGCGGACGCCTTTGGTGATGATCACGAGCGGTCAGCCGGAGCTCTCGAAGCCCTTAAGGCAGCGGTCACGGAGCACCTGGAAACGAAACGGCAGGTGCGCGTCTCAAACTTTGATGGCTGCGTTGGCATAATCTAAACACCAACAATAAGTGTAAATGTTCGACCATGCCCAGAACGCCTGTTTGTGCTACAAATTGATTGCATTTTCTTGGTTGCTAAACTATTGTACGAACCATTCAGCTCCGCTTTCCTTTATCCGACCAATCTTGTTGCAGGATTGGCTGGCCGCCAAGCGACTAGAAGAGCGCGAACTTATGTCACAAGCCCGGCCCGCCTCCACGGGACGCGATTTTATGTCCGAGTCTCCGGCAGATCGCTCAAAACCGGCACCGCCCTCACTCCACCTATGCGGTTTCATTTCGGTGTCCGGCCGCAGCTTGGACGGCTTATCGACTGTCGGGGAAAAGATCTGGGAGGTAGCCAACGAGCCCGCCGTGTTTCCTAGCGTCCGCAAGATTGTTCCGGGAATATGGAGGAGGGTATGGGCCGTCATGGACGCCCTTCATGTTGGGGCAGATCCAGATTCGGCGGTGCGGCTGGAGGGCCCTGTCGTTACGATCGAAGGGCGCGACAAGCACGAATTTGTGACCGAGGAACAAGCCTTTGAGGTGTGGTCGCACGCGGATCGTGAGTCGGCGACACAGTTGGAGGCCGCTGGGCACTTCGGCGAGCAGCTTCGTCTGGTCTCCTCCCGGCACTTCAAGGTAAGGTAGTGTTTCCTGATAATATCAAACTCCTTGTCTGCTGAAGCAGTACTTCTGAGTTTAGGTTCAGATACATCTGTTTGGCGCGCTTCAAAGTGTAAGCAAACCTGTCACCTGGGGGATGCGTTTGATTTTCCAGTTTTGGTCCGCGTGAGGTGGATGGGCGTGTCTTTTTCTTGGCTGCTGGTGTTCAGCTTTCATGGAAGTTGCTTGTTTGCTCAAGTAAGTTTAGCGTTTTAGGATCACCGCCGCCTATTAGCTTGGGACGGACGCGGTCTCGAGGTTCCGCCACGGATCGGGCTGTTTCTTGTAGCTCCCTCTGTGGCCAGCCCACGCCAACTGCCACTTGATTTTTCTTCGTAGGAGCAGCCCAGTGGCTGCGTCAGTGCAACGCCTCGGGACATCGTGTGGTGCTGCAGCGTGATAAGCTGTCAATGGAGGGGCGGTGACATTACACCGAGCTGGGGGTGAGCAACGTTCCCCCCAACGGGCCAATCGTTCTTCAACGCAAATCTTTCGGACGCATATGAATGTACAAGTAAACAACGTATGTGTTCCTCTTTGCCCTCTCCGTGATATTGGTTTGAACATTTTGTTAGGCGGCGCTCAACCTCCGTCATATGGGCGGATCTGTACTGGCGGTGTGCGGCCTAATTCACCTGAACCCGTCGTGGATCAACGTTCTGCTGCGAGAGGTGTTGGACCACCGCTTGACAGATCCGAACGAGGTGAGCTATGTTTCAGTTTCTGAAAACTGGTGTTGAAATCCGGCGTGGCCCTATCTTTGTGGCGTCGAAACCCTGCTTTATCAAATGTGCTGGGCATTGAACACTCAAAATGTTTCGCCCGGGGTATGTTAATGGGATACACCCCGCGGAAGGCGATACAGAGCACAGGACCCCCGGGGGAGTTTGCATTGACTAAAGATTGGGTGCTCAACATACGCCACCGGGAAATCTTTCGTTCGCCCAGCATAGGGGGACGAGGGTTTGAACCCAAGAGAGAGAAATGACTTAGTAGGCAACAACCTGTCAATTCCGTTATCGTTGGAATCGCCAGGACGAGTGGTGGTGGAAGCAGCTGAAGGCATACGAGCGAAACCGCGGCATTCCAATCAACGAACTTTTGGAGACCCACAGGTAATATTTAGTGGTCGATGTGGTATTTTCGATCGCTCTTATGTTGAACAGCCCGCTTTGCACAGATGTTTTACAAGCACGCTTTGAATAGTGCACCACCGTAGTCACGGGGTACCTGATGTGCTGGATACAGGACATTCAACAGCTTAGTGTGATTACATGTAGAGCTCATCAATTTCCTTATGACCAAGGTACATCATTGTCTTTCCGGGCGCTCAATCCCTATTCAGACACTTTACCACCACGGGTATTCTGACGGAGGAGTTCCTTCGTTTCCTGTGGCGGGACGTCCTGAAGGGCGTCGACGAGAAGGTCTTTGCCCGTCTGGTCGAGACGATGACTGCGCACGACGCCATGTTCCCGTGCAATGACGGCGTCACCGAAGGTAACGTCAGAGAGTTCATGGTTCCCGCTCGGCTTCCGGACGGCGTCACTGGTGACTCCTTCGCTAAACTAGAGGACGCGATGTCCCGGGGCACGCGCATGCAGTTCGTGATCGAAATCTACGCCAAGTACGTTCCGCCGGCGATCATCGCGAAGTTCCTGGGCGGATTCGGCCGGGATGAGAGTGGAGTCTTCCGAAACTTGATGTTCCGCACCTGCTGGGCTCGAGGGGTGGCCTTTGTGGCGGACGGACGGGAGTGCCTCGTACGAGTGGGTGAGGTTTCTGCCAGGCCTCTGCCCATGATCGAGATAAACATCGCTGGCCCTGACGTAAACGACGTGTTCAAGGTCGGGTTCGAAATAAAAAAAAATGTGAAGGATCTTTTACGAGAGGCGTACCCGGGACTGGCGTTCGACTCGTCGGCTCACCCCAGGTTCGAGAACGGGACGGAAGCTTGGCAAGATAGCTTGGAAGCACTTCAAAAGGACTTGTTCGACAAGGTAATGGCGCGTTGGTCCTGCGTCGGTTTTGATTCAAATTGGGCGTTGGCCTGGATGTCGTCCGTCGTGTTGTATTTTGTCGACACTTGCTTCCGTTCTAGTTGCACTGTTTAGGCGTGGCGTATGCGATGGAGATTTCTACGGGGTTCTTGTTTTTTCAGCATAGATGGTTGGCCTTGTGGGACATACTCGTTGTCGTGTTTTATACATGTTGCAGGTCTCTTCTGTGTTCGTTTGTCGGGTTTTGGGAGCAACTCAGAGCGTATTTGGAACGGAACTTACCCACTGTATTATTCTCGGTGCCGTGCAGCTCGACCAACGCCTGGAGAGTGTGCTCAGCGAATTCCTGGAGGCTTTCAAAGGACAAAGCTTAAGCGTTAACGAGGCTGTTGCCAGGCGGCTTAACAGCCTATGCCTAGACTGTCAGCGCGACGCCAACTTTCAGCTAGACGCGAAGGTGCATGAGGTTGTGGCCCGCGTGGAACAGGTGGTCCGGGCGAGCCTTTCGACTACAGCTGTTCCGAAAGGTGGTCTGAACGAGACGGAGAGGGGGATCCTGAACAGCTTGGCGCGGAACGTGGCATTCCTACTGTAAGCGTTTGGCTGCTTAAATGTACTTTCAAGAGCTTGAGAAACTCAGTACCCAGCAGTCGCTTCCTACCTGTAAACCACCACCCCGCCTACGCACCAACCACATCCATGCTTCACGAACGGTTCCTCGTTGGAGGGGGTGAATCGTCTGCAGCACTGCTGTCACCCAAATAATCACTTTCCTTGGATACTTTGCTTGGAATGCGCAGGTGGCCGATCCCCAGCTTGATGTGCGTGCTCCCAGCTCGCGAAAGCGGGGCGAAACCTCTCGATGAGAGAGACAGATCTTTTGAGGAGTGGTCGACTGTCCTGCAGAAGAGGTGCTCCGAAGGAAATAAAATGGGTAGGGGGGTTGCGACGCAAAAGCTGCGCTTGTTCTTCCTCTGCCCGTTGGATATGAGCCTTGCCGAGTGCGGCCCTGACGGGCAAGGATACCAGGTGAGTTGTGCAACGGGGAGGGTTGATCGTTGAGGTCTCCTTTTCTGGAACATCTTCATTATTTCCCCCGAGCTTGCTCCGTATCGTCGTACGACGGGCCGGTAGGGATTCGCGGGCTTTTGGGGCAGATGCAAGCTCGAAATGGTTCGTAAATTCTAACGTCAAAAGGTTGCAGGAAACAGCCATCTCATTCTTCGAATCGCAACAGATGCTCACGTTTCACCCTATATATGTCGTTGGCAGGTGACGGAGTTGTTGAGCTGGGCGAAGAAAGCAAAACCGTTGGCGGAATTGGGGTTGGCCCTGGCTTCAATCGCGGTCAAGGTTTGCACCGGCTTGGCGATGCCTGCTGCCGACATCGAGGCCGTGCTTGGGACAAACGCCGGCGGCGTCTTGTCTGAGTTCGTCGAAGAAGCGCTAACGTCGAGCGTCGAGGCGATGGCGACGGTCGCCGGAGAGAGACTAGAAGACGGTAGCCCGGCGGAAAGGGTCCACCATGCTGGCGCGTGCAGGCTTGAAAGAGAAAAGGTGAAGCCATTTTTTGGCGCTTTCGTTTTGAGGCTGTCGGCAATCCTCTCAAAACTGGTCGTGGCGCATCCCGTACTCCGATGGTCTCATCTTACCGTGTCTGGTTTTTGTTGGTCGGAAGATGCTATTTAGGCAGGTGACGTCATGTCGCCCATCTGTGTCGAACCCAAAACCGTGGGCAACGGCGCCCCCAACGCACGAAATACCACGCGTTTTCTATTGAAGCGCGTCCTAGCTCTCAAGCCACTCGTGGTAAAACAAAAACGCCGTGATACGTTACGTCGCACCCGATATTCAGATGAGGAGGCCTACCCCTGTGCAAGGGTTTGCCTACGACCAGCTGAAGGAGGTAATCCGGAGTTTTGATGTTGATGAAACGCAAAAGGGCAAATCTCCTGTCCCTAGCTTCGACAAGACCATGCAGCTCGTGGACAGGGGCGGGCGAGGGGTAGAGTGGGCTTGGGTCAGGAGACGGAACGTTGACCAGTACGTGAGTTTGTGAGTCAAGCGTATGGTCGGGGTGGCGACGTGTCCCTCACATTTCTGTGACGAGGATACGAAAATTGACGCCGATGATGATGATGGGGTTCTTTCGTTCCTGTAAGTATTGGAGTTTCTAGAGAGATGCGAAGTACTTGAATGCTCGGGTCTGCTGAGTGACGACAGTGTGGCGGCGTGGTCTTCTGACCGTCGGTTGAACGATCTCTCTCCCAACGGCTACTCTTTCCTTTGCTTGGCCACCGAGAACTTTTGCTCTACCCTCTGTCGGGATTGAGCCGAAATCGTATGGTATGCTCACATCCAACTGTTGATTACACCGCATTGCGCCCACAGGACGCTAGGGCGCAAGTCTTGTACACGAGCCCCTCTGACGTACATTTTGTGTTCCTGGGGTATATGTAAATTAATGCACATCGGGTACGACTTGGTTCATTTTCGACGGATTTGTTCCTAGCCTTTTTTTGGACCTACATGAGGTACCGGCCAAGATTCAAACTTCTCTGCTGTTGTTTGTGTCGTTATTTGAGAACAAAATGGGTCTGTTTGGCAGTTGACGCAACATCACTGATTCAGGGAGAAAACATGAATCGCATACATGATGGCTCTATGGGACAGACGTACGTTGGCGAACCCCCCGTACGCAGGGGATGTTCCTACTGAATGAGGTTTTGATATTTGTCCCAATTTGCTCTTTGAGCTTAGGTACCATGTTGAACGAGATTCTGGAAATGTTTGAAGCTGTTCGAAATAATGAGCTGTGCACCAACATTTCCGGGGAAGCACCTGTGTAGTTCGGAAAAGGATTATGGAGAATGAGGTATTGGTACAACTCGTGCGAGCGACAGGCAAGACCTGACTGTATAGTAGGAATAACACATTTGGAGGGATGTTGGCAAAGATTGAAAGAGTGTCGTGGTGCATTCTCTCTCGTTTCTTGGAAAGCATCTAAACAGACCTGCTTGCTGCACTCCTTGCTGGAGGCATGCTGACGCCCCCAAACACAATACGGATAGCGCTGCCACGACACCGTGCGCATTTAATTATGAACCAAGATTTCCCTCTGCCCCTCTTCTTGTGCATTTTGGCGTGGGTGCGCGACACATTGCTGTAGCCTCCGCCTCGTTCGGCTTCTGCCGACGACGACCGATGCGAGTACAGCATGTACTACGCCCGTTGGGGGCCATTGCCCAATTTCGGGGTCTACAAAGTGCAATATTGCCAAACGAGAAACGTCTACAAAGTGTCTAACTGTATAGTTAAAGCATGGGGAAAACGCCGCGTGAAGTGGCTGGCTGTGCCTGCGCTCAATGTTGTTGAGTGCGTATTACGTGCAACGAACACGAATCATGTTGAGCCGATTTTGATTTCGTTCGATTGTTTTCGCAACAAACGCCTCGTCGTAGGCAAGTTCGTCCAGGTCTCATCCTTCCCGAACGAACGTATCAATAAAACTACCCAACAATGGCAAGTTTTATCTCTACCACGTGGGCTACGTCAACGTACGTCCACACTACCGCCGTGATCTACCACATGGTGGCGATGTGCATACAGCAGCAGTATCAATCGTAAAGAAGAGAGACCGCCTCTTATCAACCAAACTTCATGGTTACCGTGCCATATACCGCTTCGTTAGCCAACACCATTTTTGTTTTTTCATCATCAATAGCAATCGTTAACGCCAAAAAACAGTTTCACGATGACATAGCCCAGCGAAACATCTATCGGCTCAACGATGCTGCCTCCGTTACACATACACACGCCAGAAACAATCAAACAATCGTTGGCTACTTTTTCTCTCAAAATGGCTAGTACGACCAAGACACGAAACAAATGACACTAGAGGGGAGGGCCAACCACGGCCGTTTGTGATATCACATCAGCGACGCCGACAATCCACACCGCCGTGGGCATCACCGCCTCCAACCACATGCTACGCTGGAACTGGTGCTATCTCAGTCTGGTTCGTACGCCAAACCATCAACCAATACAGTATGTAGCATAGACGTTTAATTATCGCGCCCCTGTGAAATTGTACGTACATCAAGACACGGACTACGTACAATGTTACCCCCTCACTTGTATTTACACCGACTCCAACACAAGAACAAGACAGAAAAACAGCACGCAACACTAGGAAGTGATGAATGACGAACAACACGAGAGCTTGTGGGGAGACAGCAAGCAACGCCACCACCTTCGTCACTCTAGATACGATCAAGCAACGGATGTTACTCGAGATAATTTGTGCTTTAAATGTAAACTCGACCGAGCTACGACCGGCCACAATTCCTTCACCAAGACCGCACATACCTCCCGCCCCCGCTCTCCAACCAACGGTGAACTGTGCTTCGGCAAAGTAAGGCAAATACTAGATCAACAACTACCCCCCGTCATACGCACATTTGCGTTGCAATATTAGGCGACACCGTCCCCACAGAGACAGAGTAACGTATGGCACGACACTACCGACACATTTCTCAATAGAATGAAACATGCAAGGAAACACGAATAGGTATACTCAAATTAAATACAGCATTTCTTTCCAACTAAATTGCAGCAGCGCTGATTGAATGCCGCCACGGCTGCCTTATAACATACAAAAACAGTCAACCTACAAAGTCTAGACTATCATATACACATTGATTGGCAGTTTGTCAAGATCGAATAGTGATGCCAGTAACATCCAGCACCGCTAGTACTGCTAGTGTATTACGGCTTTCTACTCGTACGAATCAACTTAGTTCCAGCTGTTTCAGTAGTAGGGGTCCCTGTAGGTGGTCTTCTTGGTCACCGTGTGCTCCCAGTACCGGTCCCCGTCCTCGTCGTACTTCGTCTCCCACCACCCCTTGCCCTTCTCCTTCTTCTCGTCCTGTTTGTCGTCGTCCTTCTTCTTGGTGGGGAGGGGCGGGTTGGGGGCGGCGGCGTAGACAGGCGGAGGCGTGAAGACCACGCCGTGGGGACAGGCCATGGGTGTAGGGCCGACCGCCACAACGGGAGGGGCGCTGAGGCCGCCACCGTAGACGTAGGCCCACTCGCCCGTCACGTTGTGCTGCCTGTTGGTTGTTGTTGGATTTCGGAGAATATGCAATGCGAGTTTCAGAGGAAATGGTGTTGATTGCTGGATGCGAGCGAGTGTGAGAAGAGGCAAGACGTCTGGACAAAGCTGCTGTATGCTCTCTGAACATATGAATTGATGTAGACTGCAAGTCTAGACTATGCCTGAGAGCGTACGAGTTCGGGACGTTAGGACAAGGAATCTGATTGTTGCCATCTCACGCTGATGAGATGAAGTAAGTGACGTGTGCATACTGTACACTAGTGGGGATTAGAACAAGCTCGGGCTTGAAAAGGAAGGCAAACAAGTGGAAGCACACGTGTTACAACGTTGAGTACTACTGTACACGTACACTGTACAAAGGCGGTGGCGAAAAAAAAAGCAGCCATCCAATCCATGTGAGACGCGTCCAACGATCCATTTCTCTATACGGTGTATCTACATGAATTGTGGTATGTGTGGATCTTCCTCGCCTGCACACGAGCAATGTAGCTAATATCCAAAACGGTTTTCTAACATGTGTAGCCTCCGTTGTAAGTCTACATGTAGACATGAACGGTAGACTGCCGTGCTTCTGGAATCTCTCTCACCAGTATGCCCGGCCGTAAACGTCTGTGAGCATGTCCCACTTTCCCTCGTCTTTCTCTTCCTCCTTGCCACAGTCGTTCTTTTCCTCGTTATCAGAGCTCTCCACGTTCTTGTCTGCGTCTGTGCAGGCATGATGGGAGAGGAAGAGGAGAAGACACAAAGAAGGTGAGCGTGAGCTGTTGGGGAGAACCAGCGGCCTGTTCTTGCCTCGACGTGCGCGTGAAGCCGGCCGCAGCAGCACAGCTAAACGCTAGAGAGGCAACAGCCTCCACGACGACATGCATGCACCACAGGCCGACAACTCACTTTTCGTGCCTGCCTTCTTCGCCGCCTTCAGGCGCCTGTTGTTCACCATGGTCGCGAAACCGCTCGTGAAGAACGACATGTTTCCCTGTTTGCTGTTGCTGCGGTTACTGGTGCTGCTGGTGCTGGTGCTGCTGTTGTGCCGTTCGCGGATATGTGAGAAGTCTTTTGCTGCTTGCTTCGGAGGGTCCTGTTGAGGGTTTGTTGGGGCTCGAGAGAGGGATGGAGAGGGCAGTTGTGTGGCTGTGTGTGGTGTGGGTGTGTGTGGCTCTGTCCCACGCGGCTGCTGTGGTTTGAATCAGATCACGAATTCGTCGAAGCAGAGCTCGGCGGAGGCTTTTGTTGGCTGGCAAAGGAGGTTCTGCAGAAAGGTTCTGCCAAAAAGGTTCTGAAAACGAACAACGACCCGAGGACCAGAGTTCTCCCGCCGTCACAGGGAACTATCGTGGAAGGTTTCTCACGGCCGTAGAGCGCGGAAAATGGTTCGTTAAACCTGGCACTGGAGCACCGCTGTCTATACTCCTCCTACACACCCATCCCCTCTCCATGCACACGAATGCGTATGCCTACTGCTGTAACATCGTTGGTTGGGCACACACACTACAGCCATAAAATAAAGCAGTTAGCTCGACGAGCCTGGCGACACTCCGAAGGATGAAGTGTGAGCGCGAAGAAAGCAGTTGTCCAATACCAGCGGCCGGACGCAGAGACACGGGCTACAGCAATCCAGTCGAGCGCCCTTGCATGTCCGACCAAGCATGCATGTATTTCCGGGACCAGTACTCCGTCCGGTAGCTCAACCGCCCGGATGGACATCGATCGCATTTTACATATGGGTGGTGGCAGTTTCAAGATCCATGCTTGGGCGGAAGCAATCTTTTGCTCAAGACCTGAACAAGTGGAGGTCAACACGCACGAGGATACATGTGCCTCTTCCTTTCCTGCGGCGCGCCTCCTAGACTATTAGTCATCCTCGAGCGTCATGTCTTCGGTCGCCGACTCCACACTCAACATTATGTAGTAGTAGTCGCGTGTGCTTGGCAATGCTTTTTGGCCTTGACCAGTCGTAGAAAGAGCCATAAGCGAGCGACAGTGCACTTCAGGCTGTCTGTGTGTGGTGTGTCGTCGAGACCCCAATTGCTTCATAAAAGTCTATTCATACATTGCTTGCCCGCTGCCCCTCTCTCTTCGACGAGAAAGAAAGTCGACCGGTCTGCCCGAGATCAGGACCTGCGGCGCACAAAACCATGGCAGGCATTACCGCTCAAGTTCGTCGCTCATCAGAGAGAAAATCATGATGAGCGTGTATTGTACAGTAGTTGAAGCCTGAGGAAAGCACCGCGTGAAACGACTGGTTGTGCCTGCGCTCAATGTTGTGGAGTACACGTATTATTCCGTGTATATTGAACACGCACCATGTTGAACCGATTTCAGTTCAGTTCCATTTCGTCACAAAATACACCTCGTCGTCGACAGGCCGTTTCGTTCAGGTCTCGTCATTCCCGATCGAAACTACTCAAAGGCCAGTTATATCTCTACAACTACATACGTCAACGTTCATCCACATACCGCCGTGATCTACGCAATGGTGGCGGAGTGAATAGAGCAGTATAGTATCAATCGTAAAGAAGAGAGACCGCCCCATATCGAGCAAGCTTCATGGACAGCGTACCATACACGGGTTGGTGTTCTGTTTCTTTCATCATCAACAACAACGAGTTCGACTCTAAACGTGTTTTCACGATCGCAGAGCCCAGCAAAGCATCTACCTGCACAACGACCCTACCTTCCTCCATACACACACGTACGCCTTGTTGGCGCCATTACTTGTTTCAAAACGGCTAATACAACCAAGACGCGAACCAAATGACGCCAAGGGGGCAGGCCAACCAAGGCCGTTTGTGATACCAATTTGGCGACACCGGCCATCCAAGCCCCAAGCCTCCCATCGCCTCTAACCCCAACGCCTAAACACTAGCTGAGCGACCGGGCTTTTCGTGTGTCGATCTGGTTCGTACGCCAAATGCATGCTCGACTAAGCTAAGGACCGGCCGCAATGCCTTCACCAAGCCCGCACATGCTCCCCTTCCCCTCCAACCAATGCTGCAACGTGCACCGCGGCAAGGTAAGGCAAACACTACATAAACAACTAGCCCCAGTCACATGCACATGAACGTTGCAAATATTTGGCGACACCGCCCCTCCACAGATAGATATCGCATCCACCACTATCACCACATTATTCTCAAGAGAAGAAAACATTAAGGGAAATACATATACAGGAGGAGATTTGGTCCATGTGTGAAAGGCAACGTTTCTATACTCTCAACGAAAACGACATAAACTCAAACCAAACTATGACATCGTGCTTACTTGTGCATGGCAGGAAACACAATGGAATTCTCCCGTCTCAGTCCCAAACGCAGCTGTACCGTCATGACGGGAGACACGGCACCTACATACATACAACAACAAATCACCACAGATGACCCACTGCAGCAGGGCTGATTGAATGCCGCCACGGCTGCCGTATACCAAAAACAGAAGCAACCGCCAACCTACGAAGCCTAGACTACCATATACTCCACATTGATTTATCGACAGTTTGTCAAAAACTACGTTATGCCAGTAGTATATTACTTCTTCTGTACCACAACTACTGGTACTAGGCCTGTGCTACTGCTTTCTACTCGTACGAATCAATTCAGTTCCAGCTGTTTCAGTAGTAGGGGTCCTTGTAGGTGGTCTTCTTGGTCACCGTGTGCTCCCAGTACCGGTCCCCGTCCTCGTCGTACTTCGTCTCCCACCACCCCTTGCCCTTCTCCTTCTTCTCGTCCTGTTTGTCGTCGTCCTTCTTCTTGGTGGGGAGGGGCGGGTTGGGGGCGGCGGCGTAGACAGGCGGAGGCGTGAAGACCACGCCGTGGGGACAGGCCATGGGTGTAGGACTGACCGCCACAACGGGAGGGGCGCTGAGGCCGCCACCGTAGACGTAGGCCCACTCGCCCGTCACGTTGTGCTGCCTGTTGGTTGTTGTTGGATTTCGGAGAATATGCAATGCGAGTTTCAGGGAAAATGGTGTTGATTGCTGGATGCGAGCGAGTGTGAGAAGAGGCAAGACGTCTGGACAAAGCTGCTGTACGCTCTCTGCACACATGATTTGTATGTAGACTGCATTTAGTCTAGAACGTGTACGAGTTCGGGACGGTAGGACAAGGAATCTGATTGTTGCCATCTCACGCTGATGAGATGAAGTAAGTGACGTGTGCATACTGTACACTAGTGGGGATTAGAACAAGCTCGGGCTTGAAAAGGAAGGGAAGCAAGTGGAAGCACACGTGTTACAACGTTGAGTACTACTGTACACGTACACTGTACAACGGCGGTGGCGAAAAACAAAGCAGCCATCCAATCCATGTGAGACGCGTTCAACGATCCATTTGTCTATACGGTGTATCTACATGAATTGTGGTATGAATGTGTGGATCTTCCTCGCCTGCACACGAGCAATGTAGCTAATATCCAAAACGGTTTTCTAACATGTGTAGCCTCCGTTGTACGCAGAAGTCTACATGTAGACATGAACGGTAGACTGCCGTGCTTCTGGAATCCCTCTCACCAGTATGCCCGGCCGTAAACGTCTGTGAGCATGTCCCACTTTCCCTCGTCTTTCTCTTCCTCCTTGCCACAGTCGTTCTTTTCCTCGTTATCAGAGCTCTCCACGTTCTTGTCTGCGTCTGTGCAGGCATGATGGGAGAGGAAGAGGAGAAGACACAAAGAAGGTGAGCGTGAGCTGTTGGGGAGAACCAGCGGCCTGTTCTTGCTTCGACGTGCGTGTGAAGCCGGCCGCAGCAGCACAGCTAAACGCTAGAGGCAACAGCCTCCACGACGACATGCATGCACCACAGGCCGACAA
This sequence comes from Ectocarpus siliculosus, assembly GCA_000310025.1. Lineage (NCBI taxonomy): Eukaryota > Phaeophyceae > Ectocarpales > Ectocarpaceae > Ectocarpus > Ectocarpus siliculosus. The sequence goes on along the minus strand of FN649745.1, from coordinate 1,780,945 downwards.
CTCACTTTTCGTGCCTGCCTTCTTCGCCGCCTTCAGGCGCCTGTTGTTCACCATGGTCGCGAAACCGCTCGTGAAGAACGACATGTTTCCCTGTGTGCTGTTGCTGCGGTTGCTGGTGCTGCTGGTGCTGGTGCTGCTGTTGTGCTGTTAACGGATATGTGAGAAGTCTTTTGCTGCTTGCTTCGGAGGGTCCTGTTGAGGGTTTGTTGGGGCTCGAGAGAGGGATGGAGAGGGCAGTTGTGTGGCTGTGTGTGGTGTGGGTGTGTGTGGCTCTGTCCCACGCGGCTGCTGTGGTTTGAATCAGATCACGAATTCGTCGAAGCAGAGCTCGGCGGAGGCTTTTGTTGGCTGGCAAAGGAGGTTCTGCAGAAAGGTTCTGCCAAAAAGGTTCTGAAAACGAACAACGACCCGAGGACCAGAGTTCTCCCGCCGTCACAGGGAACTATCGTGGAAGGTTTCTCACGGCCGTAGAGCGCGGAAAATGGTTCGCTAAACCTGGCACTGGAGCACCGCTGTCTATACTCCTCCTACACACCCATCCCCTCTCCATGCACACGAATGCGTATACCTACTGCTGTAACATCGTTGGTTGGGCACACACACTACAGCCATAAAATAAAGCAGTTAGCTCGACGAGCCTGGCGACACTCCGAAGGATGAAGTGTGAGCGCGAAGAAAGCAGTTGTCCAATACCAGCGGCCGGACGCAGAGACACGGGCTACAGCAATCCAGTCGAGCGCCCTTGCATGTCCGACCAAGCATGCATGTATTTCCGGGACCAGTACTCCGTCCGGTAGCTCAACCGCCCGGATGGACATCGATCGCATTTTACATATAGGTGGTGGCAGTTTCAAGACCCATGCTTGGGCGGAAGCAATCTTTTGCAAAAGACCTGAACAAGTGGAGGTCAACACGCACGAGGATACATGTGCCTCTTCCTTTCCTGCGGCGCGCCTCCTAGACTATTAGTCATCCTCGAGCGTCATGTCTTCGGTCGCCGACTCCACACTCAACATTATGTAGTAGTAGTCGCGTGTGCTTGGCAATGCTTTTTGGCCTTGACCAGTCGTAGAAAGAGCCATAAGCGAGCGACAGTGCACTTCAGGCTGTCTGTGTGTGGTGTGTCGTCGAGACCCCAATTGCTTCATAAAAGTCTATTCATACATTGCTTGCCCGCTGCCCCTCTCTCTTCGACGAGAAAGAAAGTCGACCGGTCTGCCCGAGATCAGGACCTGCGGCGCACAAAACCATGGCAGGCATTACCGCTCAAGTTCGTCGCTCATCAGAGAGAAAATCATGATGAGCGTGTATTGTACAGTAGTTGAAGCCTGAGGAAAGCACCGCGTGAAACGACTGGTTGTGCCTGCGCTCAATGTTGTGGAGTACACGTATTATTCCGTGTATATTGAACACGCACCATGTTGAACCGATTTCAGTTCAGTTCCATTTCGTCACAAAATACACCTCGTCGTCGACAGGCCGTTTCGTTCAGGTCTCGTCATTCCCGATCGAAACTACTCAAAGGCCAGTTATATCTCTACAACTACATACGTCAACGTTCATCCACATACCGCCGTGATCTACGCAATGGTGGCGGAGTGAATAGAGCAGTATAGTATCAATCGTAAAGAAGAGAGACCGCCCCATATCGAGCAAGCTTCATGGACAGCGTACCATACACGGGTTGGTGTTCTGTTTCTTTCATCATCAACAACAACGAGTACGACTCTAAACGTGTTTCACGATCGCAGAGCCCAGCAAAGCATCTACGTGCACAACGACCCTACCTTCCTCCATACACACACGTACGCCTTGTTGGCGCCATTACTTGTTTCAAAACGGCTAATACAACCAAGACGCGAACCAAATGACGCCAAGCGGGCAGGCCAACCAAGGCCGTTTGTGATACCAATTTGGCGACACCGGCCATCCAAGCCCCAAGCCTCCCATCGCCTCTAACCCCAACGCCTAAACACTAGCTGAGCGACCGGGCTTTTCGTGTGTCGATCTGGTTCGTACGCCAAATGCATACTCGACTAAGCTAAGGATCGGCCGCAATGCCTTCACCAAGCCCGCACATGCTCCCCTTCCCCTCCAACCAATGCTGCAACGTGCACCGCGGCAAGGTAAGGCAAACACTACATAAACAACTAGCCCCAGTCACATGCACATGAACGTTGCAAATATTTGGCGACACCGCCCCTCCACAGATAGATATCGCATCCACCACTATCACCACATTATTCTCAAGAGAAGAAAACATTAAGGGAAATACATATACAGGAGGAGATTTGGTCCATGTGTGAAAAGGCAACGTTTCTATACTCTCAACGAAAACGACATAAACTCAAACCAAACTATGACATCGTGCTTACTTGTGCATGGCAGGAAACACAATGGAATTCTCCCGTCTCAGTCCCAAACGCAGCTGTACCGTCATGACGGGAGACACGGCACCTACATGCATACAACAACAAACCACCACAGATGACCCACTGCAGCAGGGCTGATTGAATGCCGCCACGGCTGCCGTATACCAAAAACAGAAGCAACCGCTAACCTACGAAGCCTAGACTACCATATACTGCACATTGATTTATCGACAGTTTGTCAAAACTACGTTATGCCAGTAGTATATTACTTCTTCTGTACCACAACTACTGGTACTAGGCCTGTGCTACTGCTTTCTACTCGTACGAATCAATTCAGTTCCAGCTGTTTCAGTAGTAGGGGTCCTTGTAGGTGGTCTTCTTGGTCACCGTGTGCTCCCAGTACCGGTCCCCGTCCTCGTCGTACTTCGTCTCCCACCACCCCTTGCCCTTCTCCTTCTTCTCGTCCTGTTTGTCGTCGTCCTTCTTCTTGGTGGGGAGGGGCGGGTTGGGGGCGGCGGCGTAGACAGGCGGAGGCGTGAAGACCACGCCGTGGGGACAGGCCATGGGTGTAGGACTGACCGCCACAACGGGAGGGGCGCTGAGGCCGCCACCGTAGACGTAGGCCCACTCGCCCGTCACGTTGTGCTGCCTGTTGGTTGTTGTTGGATTTCGGAGAATATGCAATGCGAGTTTCAGGGAAAATGGTGTTGATTGCTGGATGCGAGCGAGTGTGAGAAGAGGCAAGACGTCTGGACAAAGCTGCTGTATGCTCTCTGAACATATGAATTGATGTAGACTGCAAGTCTAGACTATGCCTGAGAGCGTACGAGTTCGGGACGTTTGGACATGGAATCTGATTGTTGCCATCTCACGCTGATGAGATGAAGTAAGTGACGTGTGCATACTGTACACTAGTGGGGATTAGAACAAGCTCGGGCTTGAAAAGGAAGGCAAACAAGTGGAAGCACACGTGTTACAACGTTGAGTACTACTGTACACGTACACTGTACAACGGCGGTGGCGAAAAACAAAGCAGCCATCCAATCCATGTGAGACGCGTCCAACGATCCATTCCTCTATACGGTGTATCTACATGAATTGTGGTATGTGTGGATCTTCCTCGCCTGCACACGAGCAATGTAATATCCAAAACGGTTTTCTAACATGTGTAGCCTCCGTTGTAAGTCTACATGTAGACATGGACGGTAGACTGCCGTGCTTCTGGAATCTCTCTCACCAGTATGCCCGGCCGTAAACGTCTGTGAGCATGTCCCACTTTCCCTCGTCTTTCTCTTCCTCCTTGCCACAGTCGTTCTTTTCCTCCTTATCAGAGCTCTCCACGTTCTTGTCTGCGTCTGTGCAGGCATGATGGGAGAGGAAGAGGAGAAGACACAAAGAAGGTGAGCGTGAGCTGTTGGGGAGAACCAGCGGCCTGTTCTTGCCTCGACGTGCGCGTGAAGCCGGCCGCGCAGCACAGCTAAACGCTAGAGGCAACAGCCTCCACGACGACATGCATGCACCACAGGCCGACAACTCACTTTTCGTGCCTGCCTTCTTCGCCGCCTTCAGGCGCCTGTTGTTCACCATGGTCGCGAAACCGCTCGTGAAGAACGACATGTTTCCCTGTTTGCTGTTGCTGCTGCTGTTGCTGGTGCTGGTGCTGCTGTTGTGCTGCCGAGGACCAGAGTTCTCCCGCCGTCACAGGGAACTATCGTGGAAGGTTTCTCACGGCCGTAGAGCGCGGAAAATGGTTCGCTAAACCTGGCACTGAAGCACTACTGTCATCTCCTCCTCCTACACACCCATCCCCTCCCCAAGCACACAACTACGTTTGCCTACTGCTGTACATCGTTGGTTGGGCACACACACTACGGCCGTGAGTGGTGGATGAATCTGTTCCCTTTGTGTCGGGGTTGAGAGCATGGTAACGACCTTGTTGTTGGTATTGTTGTTGTTGTTTTTTGTTGTTAGTCAAGTTAAAACTCGTTCCTTTCTCTCTACGCAGCAGGTACCTTCTTCTATCCGTACTAGTCTACTGTAACACTTGACGCGGTCGATTCCAGTGGTCACAGAGGCTAACTTACCCAAAGAGGTAGATATATACGAAAATAAAATGGACCCGAAGGGTCCGCAAGTCAAATATATCAACGGCAGATAGTCTAGGGCACTCCGCTCGCCTCCACACGCTATGCGAGGTAACCATAGACTGGAAAAAGAAAGCAAAATAAAAGAAAAAGAAGGGAGCAGAGGGAGAAAAGGGAAAGAGAAAGACACACGCCAGAGCCACTCCGTAGCGACAAGCAAACAAACAAAACGATACAAAAACGGGCCACCCGAGACAGCAAAGGCACGTCATCGCTCGTGGGGGGTTGGTGCAACTGTGCAGTGACGGGGGGGGGGATAAGTAAATCAAGGGGTTCAATCCGGCACAGTTTTTTCGCGCCACTCGGTCCTTCTCTTCGCGTTTCCTGTCATCCCTCGCCGTCTCGTCCGTCCGCTGCACCCCTCCCCCAGTGGTTGTTGCCGTGTCCGTGCTGTTGCTGGGCTTGTTGTTTCGTTTGAGCGCTCGGTGTCGGCTAGACTCCTCATCCTTGTGCCAGGAGGTCAAGAACCTCTTGCTCCCTGCAGAGTCCCCGTATGCCACGGTACACCCCGTTCTATCTTCTCGCGGCTTCCTCCCAAGTTGTGTGCAGGACTCCAAAGAAACATGATTCGGTGTCCGTCCGTAGATCCGTGTTCTGCCTCGAACATCTTGAGGTCGTCCAGGCACATCTGCCAGTTTTTCTCCGGTTTCCCCCTGCCTGCCCCCCCCCCCTCCCACCAGCTCGCCAAGCATCAACAGTTTCGGGAGTCGCCCCTCTGACGGCCTTGCCAACGCTCTCGCGAACAGCAGGCGCCGTTGCCGAACAGTGGCTTCCACGCTCTGGCACCCTACCCTCTTCAGGGTCTGGGCGTAGGAAAGCTGCTGGTAGGTGCCCTTCTTGCGTTTGTAACCGATAACTCGCAGGAGCAGCCCGTAGTGTTCGCGACGTGCGGCCCACGTCATGCAGCCGTACAGCAGTGCCTCCATCGCCTCGGCCTGGAGCAGGCGAGTCTCGAGTCGGACCGGTGCTCTCGGCGTGTCGAAGAGCTCCTGGCCATTTCTCCCTACGCATGCCCACGCTGTTCTGCTCCGGTAATTGATCTCTCGGGTGAGGTCGCCATGTTCGTTGACGGGGCCACCTAGGTACCGGAATTCAGCCGTCTGGGCGTACCTCTGCCCTGCTGCCTCGATGATCAGCGGTGGCGGCGGGGGCAGCGGTGGTGTTGTCTGCTTCTCCTTTGCGCGCACCAGGAACGTCTCCGTCTTCTTCTCCGATACCATCAGCCCGAACTCCCCGAACACCTCCACGATACCGGCCATCATTTTCGCCAGTCCGTCGGCGGACTTTGATACGACAGAGTCTTCCGTTCCTCACCTCGACGAGGATGGCATGGGGTAGTCCAGGACTGTGGGTTCGTCATCATCGTCGATCTTGAGCAACTCGGCAGGGAGGAAGTCATTGCCGGGTGCCTTCCAGTTCTGCAGTCCTTTCGTTGCCCGTTCCACCTCCTCGAGGTCTGGCACCGCTCCCAACCGTCTAGTGGCATGTGTCGCCGGTCGCTGCGTCACATGTTCGTTGATGTCTGGGTGCAGGTGGGGGACTTGGTGTTGAGGAGGGTGCCGAAGAATCTCGCCCATCGCTGAAGGATGTGGTTCTTTCTCCGGAGCAGCACGCCATTCTCGTCCGTAACGGGCTGCTGTCCTCCCGCTTGTCTCCCACTGAGCCTCACTGATCTTAGAGGCCTCTCATATCGCGATCCTTGTAGATCGCTTCGAGTTCCGTCACGCATCTGTCCAGGTGGGCATATATGCCCGTTTCGACTGCTGCAGCCACTCCCTTACACGCTGCTTTAAGAGCCCTCCACGTTGTTGCGTTCCACTTGCCCTTCATCGCTCGGTGTTCTTCCCGCCGCTTGGTAAGGGCCTCTTCCAACGTGCTGTCGTCTGAGGGATCTCACACCATTTCTACGTGCGTGCGTCATCTCCACGGTTCCTCGGGTAGTATCGCCCTCGCCGCTTCGAGAAGAGCATTGGTGAGCTCGGTCGCCTTCTCCGGGGTGGTGGTCACCCGTTCGCCCTGCCTTTGGTGGAGGTCGAGGAGGAACCGCGCAGTCACCGCCCATCGCGTTGTTTCAACCTGCAGTTCCCGTCCGTTGAACTGCTTCTGTTTCGGTTTGGTCCGGACTGTTCGGTTGTGGGCAAGCCTGCCACCGAGGTTGACGGTGGCTATCACCATGTTGTGGTCTGAGTCCGCCTTGACTGGGTTTACCGGCTGGGGGATGACAACCATGTTAGACACTCGGCCGCGGTGTGCCTGCCGCGTTAGAATGTAGTCGAGGCGCCTGCGGTCGGTCCCTAACCCACCGTTGTAAGTGTGCCATATTCGCCCTTGCGTGTCGCGAAGAACGTGTTCGCGAGTGGTATAGCTTGTTTTCCGCAGCGAAGGTCCGCAGTAGTCGGCCATTCTCGTTCAGTTCATCACGCCCGCGCAATCCCGTGACTCCCATGTCCTCCTCATCCTTCATTTCTCCCGTCCGCGCATTGGCGTCCATCAGGATAATATCCACACAGTCTTTGGAGGGAATCCTCCGCACGAGACTGTCAAGCTTTTTTCCAGAACTCTGTCTTGCTGTCGGTGGTGGAGAACTCGGTTGGGGCGCACGCAGCAACGAAGTTGACCGCTCCGCGGTTGCCCGTCATCTCACACCTCAAGGCCGTAGTGAAAGTGGAGGTCTTGCACATTAACTCTTTAACGGTTATTTCCACACCATGAACTTGACGCTTCTCCGTGCCACAGCAGAACACTAGGGAACCGCTGCTGCGAATTCCTTGTGACCTGGCCTCCTGGTCTCCTATAGCCCTACCACCGATCGATACGTCTTTCTTGGCCGCCTCGTGCAAGATGCTGTAGGCTCGCCCGTACCTATTCGCCCCGTTCTCAGCCAGAGTCTGCACACGCGATGCTGTAGTCTCTACCCCAAGTTTCTTGCCTACCTTGCGCGCGCTTTCCCCAAAGGCAGGCAGTCAGGCAGGCAGGCATGAAAATAAAAAAGCTATCGTAAGCGCGTGCGAGCAAGTACACAGAGAGCCGTCTGCCTGCCGAGAAATCCAGCTAGATCTCGACAACTGCCAAGAAACCAGAGGTCCCGATTTCGACATCTATCTATCTGCACAGAAATCAGAAAATCAGAGGTCGCCCTCTGATCTCGACGTCTGCCCAGAAAAACCAGAAACCAGTCTCCTCGATCTCTCGACACCTGCCGAGAACCATGAATCTCTCGACGATACACCGTACTACGGTCTACAACCTAGACCCCCCCCTCTCGCCTTTCGTTCTGTGGTGTTGGTCGTGGTGTTGCTTTGTCGTCCGTTGTTGGAAACGTGGCGTCGTGGGGGCGGGTGGGCGGAAGGTCTAGCAGTACACGGAATGATGAACGAAGGACCAGGGTCAAGGAGTACTTGCACCGACCAACGGATGCAGGGGCAAAGTTGAAGGTCAACTTAGGACAGGGGACATGACCTTCGAGAAGATCGACGGAAGGTAGACGAAGACGAGGACAAGTCAAGTTCAGTCGGGATTACGGCTGCGAATGCGAAGACCGGGTTGTTCATGTAGTTGCAGAATGTCCGCCCGTTTTCTCGAAAAAGACAAAAGGAATACACACGACTGAGATGATCAGGGGAAACAAAAGGCGCTACGAGAGAAGCTTGAGGCATGGTAGCTATCAGAGGTTCAGAAATGAGCTAAGCAGGTGAGAAGTGGTACAGACAAGACCGGTAGGACATTGGGCCATTTTTGCAAAGTAGGAAGGAACCATTGACCATCGGCGATTGATCCTGTGGGAGTAGTGCTCCGTCCTCTCGAGGATGTGTGGTTTCAATTGTTCGGCTGAGGCATGCAAGATATTAATACGCCCCTCCCCCTCTAATCCGCGGTGTGTGCCATCGGGGTTGGGTTTTCGTCGATTGGCAACGATGTTGTAAAACAAGCCGATCACTTCGTGAGCTCGGCAACGAAGTTACAGATTTTTTTCTTTTTCTTTGTTTTTTTTTGTGGTAACCATAATGGTGGTCGAGTAGATTGCGTTGAACGGGGTCGAGAACCCTCACTCCGCGCAAAGGTGATGATCGCACCACGTTGTGTTAAATTGCAAGCCAGACAGGCGACCGCCGTGTGGACTTTGAGTTTTTCAATCCCTCGGACACACGAAGAAACAAGGAGCATTGGTATTGACTCTTTAGCCGATCGGTCGCAGTTGCCCTCTCGCGAGCTCGAGGTTTTCGCCGCCTGGCAAACACAGGGGGTCAGAAAACCTTGGCCTTCACCTACGCCTGCCGTCGGCGACATCGTCTTCTTCAATACCGCGGGCGCCCCCTTTGGGAGAGGAAGTTTTATCCAGATCGCCGTCAGCCCATCACCTGGAAACGTCATAATCCACTGGTGGTATTGTCTCCTGTTATCCAGAAAGGTCCGGTCTGGGGTGGGACGGACAACCGTGCGTTAGCATGTGTACGGGCGCAATTCAGCAGGAACTTCCTCCAGGAGGAGGGCGAGAGGGATCCAACGCCGGTTGGATGTAGGGGGATGTGCCGCTGAAAGTCATCGTGGCATGTTGTTGCCGTCGACTAACGACAGTGAGTAGTTCATCCGTGTTAAGGCGCAGAGTGTTTGACTTCGACATGCCGAGGGGGACTGACTCCGATTCGGCGTACTTCATGGAGGAAGGACAAGATTATGACAAGGAAGAAGGCTCCTACGATTCCGAGCAGTGGACTCTCGCATCAACTCGATTAATGGGAGCGGGGTTGTTGATCCTTCTTAGACTTGAGGCTTCGATTTACTCGGCCCTCTTGATTCGCAGCTGATTTCTGCCGAGTTTTCAGTACGCGTGCAAAACTGGATCGACTCTACATTTTTTCTGGACGTAGTCGTGCGTTTGTGCAAATAATTGCGTGTGCCTGCCACTGTCTTTGTTTGGTCTGTGTCCTAGTTAGGACCAAGAGCGACACATGCACTATTATAGGTAGGCTGATTGTGTGGGGTGTGCACGAGACCCTGCTTGCGTCACAAACACGTTGCATTTCTCGTTTGTTCATACCCGCTTTCCCTCCCTCTCTCTTCGAGGAGAAACAAAGTCGACCGGCCGCACGAGATCTGGACCGGCGTGGCACAAAACAACGGCAGAGCAAACCTGAGTACATGGTTAACCTGGAAAAAACGCCCCGTGCAACAGCTGACGCGGCTGGCTGTTGTGCTTGCCCTCCATCAAGTTGTTGACGTACGTACGTGTAGCGAACACGCATCATGTTGAGCCGATGATAGTATTTCGTTTCCCTTTTTTTCACGTTTTTCGCAACATACGCCTCGTCGTCGACAGGTTTGTTCGTTCAGGTCTCATCCTTCCCGAACGAACGTACCAATAAAACTACCAAAGGCCAAGTTTTATCTCCACACACCACCGCGTCAACGAACATCCACGTACCGCCGTGATCTAGGCGATGGTGGCGGCAATAGAAACAGCAACAGCACCACACACACGTCACGCGCAGGCACCGAGAACCTGCGATACACGTCCAAACAACGAGATACAAGCTCTTCTTCAACGCCAAAAACTACTACAGCAGTGTACAGCACCACCCCAACAACGTACGTACGTACTTACGACAATATTTACGACACCCGGCGAGCGTGGATGGATTCTATGTCTCCGAGCTGAGTTACGTATAACCTAGCAACTGCAGTGGTAGCAGCCGCGACACAGAAGAACAAGATTCCAACGCTGGCTCTTTCACTAAAAAACGGAACGAACAAAAATGATGTGGGAAGATAAAAAGGAAGATAAAAAAAATGTTCGCGTATCAATGATATTCACGACCGAGAACGGTCGCCGAATTCCCCCCGAGATAATTGACAAAATGCTTACCGATCCGGCCCCCGAACAAACACAAAGTTTGTTCCACGCTAAACAAACCATGCGTTTCCTGTATGTCTTGTTCGTTGATTGTCCAAACAGAGAGGCTACATACACGCACGCCTACCCCACCCACCGACGCCACTATAACAGCAAGTCCTGTGCCACCACTTTCCCATTTCCGGTACAGAAGGTACACGGTGCGGGATGGTAGTGCGTGGGACAAAATACACCGAAGCCCCCTCCCCCGGAATGACCTACTTACGTAGCCACACCGCCTCTTCCCCGCCCACCAAACGATATAGGCCACACTCTTCTTACGTCCTCTTCGAAACTACTATCACCCTCTATGTACATTTTGTACAATCATGCGCGTCGTGTGCGCGAGTCCATGTAAAATTCGACGAGACAATTCACCACTTTGTCAGGACTGACCCTCTTCTTGGATCCCCCTTTCCGGAGCCGCATCTATCTCCCTCCCGCTACCTCCTTCCCTCCCTCCCTTCTGCCCCCCGCCCCCCCCCCC
>FN649745.1:1732695-1753806 GCA_000310025.1 Ectocarpus siliculosus | reverse complement strand
ATTTGGGGCCCCCCCCCCCCCCCCCCCCCCCCCCTTGGCACAGCAAAACCAAGAATAGTGCCTGCTTGCTTCATCCTTGTGAGACGAAGCCTGGGCCAGCGAAAAACCGGCATACCGCTCCGTCCCGCTCCGTCCCGGCACTATAGGGATGCGAGGTCAATGGTCTAACAACTGCGGCATTGCACGACTATTGAGTACACTCACCCACCCTGTCCTCGTCAGATGTTTCGCCACGGTTCAGTCCACTGCGACCCTCACGGCGCGAACGTTCTGGTGAGACCGCACCCGGAGGCAAGGAGGGGGTCGGGGCGCCCGCAGCTGGTGCTGCTCGATCACGGGCTGTACAGGGAGCTGACGGAGAAGTTCAGGGTGGACCACTGCAGGCTGTGGAAGGCGATGGTGTTCAAGGATATTCCAGGTGGGACAACGCGAAGGGGAAAGGGAGGGGAGGGGGGGGGCGGGCAGGCTGTTTTTCGCTTGCCTCAGCCTCGTGGGACCCTGTATCTGACTTTTCGTTTTTAAACGATTGGACGAAGCAATACCGAACGCTACTGTCCCGATGCGGTCGAGTCACTCTCCTAAAGCCCTTCGCGCGTTGAGCGCTACGTTTATCGTACGCGATTTTTCGCCTGGGTACTTGCTCAGCTGAATCATGATGGGAGGATTTTTTTTTCCTTCCATCCTGTTGTGCCGGCAGCGCCATCGAGAGTCGACATGGCATGGTGCCGCGCAGCAGTAGTAGTCGGCCCTTCGAAAAACTGCCCTTTTCGTGACGCTTGGTTAAACTGCCGTGCAGCTACATACATAGGTGCCATGGTAGGTGCCTGCCACGGAAAAACGTTGAGGAAAGGCTAGCGACCGCAATTGAACACAATCTCCGAAAGTATCCTTTCCCCTGTTGGATGATGCGCATGTTATGTGTGTGGCAGTACTGTAGCATCCATAAAGAATTCGCGTGCGTCCACGTGCCAAATACATTTTTTTTTGTTTTGACACCGCAGGGGTGAAGAAATACTGCCAGCGGCTCAACTCCGGCGACATGTACCACCTGCTGGCGGCTATCTTGTGCGGCAGGTCGTGGGACGCAATCGAGGACACGTGCGTATGTGGCGGTCGGTCGTCGTGCCGAACGGATTTTTATTTTTTTGCCTTGTCGTTGAGAGTACCCACGGATGTTTCCGGTATTCTTTCGTGGATGTGGGCGCGACCGCTCGTGCCCGTGCCGCCGAGGAAGCTCCCTTTGTTCTGTTGTGGTGTTCTAGGGCTGTCAGGAGGGGGAAAAGCAGGCACATCTTGTCTCGTAGCGTGCCTCTGGATTGGATGCAGTCCGTCCGTCGTGTTTGTAGTAGTCCGTGACTGCTGCTGCTTCTGTGTCCGCCGTTAGATCGCGGGCGCGCTCCTCGTGCGTCTCATTGGCCTGTCCAACTCCCCCCACGTGCAGACTGCCCCTGTCATTTTGCTCGCTTGTCTGCTGGTCTATTCGCCGCCGGCGCGCCTTTGCCTGCTCTGCCTAGCCTTGAGAAACAGCTGGGAACGTTCGCAGCAGCTTTGGGGAAGGGTGTCAATGGACGCTTGCTCTCGAACCTCTTCCCCCCTCTCTTGCAGTATACCACGGGGTCTCCGTTCGCTTGTTCACGCCCGCGTGCCCCCCCCCCCCCCCACCCCCCCCCGTCCGCCCCGCACACGCACGCTCTCAGGACATCTGGGATGGACGGCCTCCACACGAAAGACATCGAGACGGAGAAGGGCATGGTGCGCGGCTACGTGCAGCAGTACGCGCCCGAGATAGCCATGCTCCTCTCCAAGGTCGACCGGCAGATGCTCCTGCTTTTCAAGACCAACGACTGCCTCAGGCGCGGATTTGGTGTTGATGTTGCGTGCCATGTATCCCAGCGATAAGCATCGACACACGAAAGGGTTGGTGGGGCATCAATTTTCGTTTTGAAGCAGCATGTGTGTCAGTCCCACCCCCCCTCCCTGATCAAATGCGGTGCAATCAATGCCTGCTCGGGTTTCGAAAGTTTTTTGTTACAGGGTTATGCGTTTCACCCTGCAGCATGCGCGAGACGACACGCACACACACTATGTTCACCATGGGAATACCTAGCTGGTCTCAAGGGCGCGCGCCCGTGGTGACCTGATTCACGCCTTCTGTGGTACCTTTTTTTATGCTTTGCTTGGATCATAACTTCGCTCCCGTCTGTACCCGCCTGGTTATTGCTGTGTTTGGATTGGTGGTTTCGACGGTTTCACGCAGGCACATTGACAGGACCCTGGGCGCGCCCATCAACACGTTCGTCATCGCCGCCAAGACATGCATCTCCGTACTAAGGGAAGAGGACGCCAAGGGGGTGCGTTTATACATGCGTACATGCGCAAACGCGCCCATACAAGCAGATACTCTGGGCGGGGGACTGTTAATTTGACCATGTTGTACGTCCCCGCTGTAGTTTTTCGAAACCCGCCCCGCCTCTACAAGCGGTATTTCGTCTGAACTCTACGTTTCGTTTGTGACTCAGGATTTCTGGCACGTTGCTACTCTTCTAGACCGCTGGACCAGAAAATTCGAGGCCGCGTAGAATACGTGATAGCCATACCCCCGCACCCTCCCGACTACTTCAAAGAACCTCCCTCCTATTTTGACCGAGGCTCGAGTCGTGTTTCCTGTGCGGGGTAAGGTATCCCAACATCGACGGTGTGGGTTGTAGTGTTGGGTTGTTACCGTGAACACCTGTCCTTATGGCCAAGCTCTTCCACTTCTCTTTGTTTGGGCCTAGGGTTCTAAACTCCGTAGAGTCCCTTGTTCTTACCGTAAAAGGCGGCGCATTCTGTATTCTTCTAGCCTACTGGCGCCGACCGCACGCGCTAAACGGCAAGCCGATGAGAGAACGTCAGCCGTACACAGCAGTGGGGAAAGAAACGACAAAAACTCTTGCACGATTGAACTATGTAACAGTGCCAACCGTGCAAGGTAGCCGTCGAAGAATGGGGTGGGAAAACTCTTCTCAGCGGGACACAAGCCGATAGCACTCTCCACTCCGGGAGTTCACACATTGGTGGGGAGGGGGGGGGGGGTTATAACACGGGCTAGGAGCTGCGTTTGTGTTTGTTAGAACACGGGCTTGGAGTTTTTTTTTTTTTGTGTTTGTTGTTGTTGCGACATGGTCATGGGATTATCTGTCTCCATCTCCCAAGCGCTTCGGTTCCGCCCCTGCCCTCCTGACGCCGTTCTCCTCTTGCTAAAAACGAAGTCCAGGCGCTGGCTCGGCTAGGAGCGAGCGAGCGCAATTTTGTCGTCCGAGGACTCCTGCGTCTGCTCTACTTTGTTCGGGGGGTTCCGGAAGCACTCAAGGTACAAGAGGATCAAACCTCGTAGGGAATACCACTCTGATCCGAAATATAGGGACCATTGTGGTATTCGCGCTTGTGATCCGAATGGCCCTTATGTTGGCGACCAGAGAGTGGTATGTGTGACCATCATGATATTTAGATCTGCATTATTTCGTGTTGTTGTGGGTTTGCCTACTACGGGCGTCCACTAAATTACTGCCAAACAGTTGCCCTGCCGTAACGCCGCAACGCCTACTTTCTGTCATGGTCCGGCTCCTCCCAAAACCTGGGCCTGGCCTCAAGGACGCCTTCTTTCGCGTGTGCATTGATTGGCCGAAAAAGCGCGGACCCTAACAAACGGGTCAATTGTAAAAATTCTGTTCGACGAGCGCATCGCATTTGTTTGGTTCTCACTTGTTCTCACTCGCAATTCTGTTTGTTGATGTACTTATGTGATGGTGGCGTTAGGTGAACGCACAGCTACTAGCGATGGAGGTCCAGGAGAGGCTGCTGGAGAGGCGCCTACAGCAACAACGCCGATAGCCAAAGCGACCTTATTAGAAGTAGACGAGCGTCAGCCTGGACGGACGGACAAGACGCACCGCTGTCGACTCATGTGTAAAAGTAGACGCCCAGCGCTTAGACTAGTCGGTTAGCCAAGGACTGAAACCTAACTATCAACGTGGGTAGTTACACAAGACACTATATTATAGTCTAATGGAATCGAAGGAGAGAGGCGGATTTATGTGTCTTCGCCACGACTCAGCTGGACCACAGCAGCAGTAAGGAGCGCGTAGAACTGCTGATGTTGCTTCGAATCCACGGGATGGTGGGCCATACCACTATCAGTTCTACTGCTGTATTGTAGTACATACGTCTCATCATCATCATCATCACTGGGTGGGCTGGTGTTTCTCATGAAGCCACGACGAAGTGCGTGAGATCTACTTCGTAATATGCAGGAGGATTGATTCTCTCTGAGAGTGCCACTATTAATATTACTACTGCTGCTGTAGAATTGCTGTAGGTGTTCAAAGTTTGATTCATTGGAGCTGGAGTTTTGAAACTTGATTCTTTGTACCATTAATTTTCACGCCATTCTTCGCACCCCTTCGACGGAGTTATTTCTAAAGAAGCTCGATTAACTCTGCAGCGGAACAACAGAGCAGTCAGTCAGTGACGGTGCCGAAATTTTGGCGTTGACTTCTCCGTCTCGTCGAGAGCTTTCCAAAAAAATGTACTGTGGAAGAAATATCATTTGATTTACTTTAGGCTCCTTTCGATGTGGCGCAAGGTAAGCAATCAAGCTTCAATCAGGGGGTGTGTGGTATCATGCGAACTGCTGGGTCCCATAAGCTACATTGAACATACCGAAGTGCCCGCGTCCGACTTGATCGACACGGACACAACAGACCGATGAGGCAAGCCATGTAGCCACGGGCTAAGTCCGTCGTGGGAAACAACGTTCGTGTTGTCTTTTTGTGTGCGAAGCGCGCAGTCCGCAACCGAGTAGAACACCCCCCCCGCCGAACCAAACAGACCATGAATAACGTTCTAGGAAAGGGCACCACCACAAGGATACAAGTTGCGGGCTATTGTTTCATGTGTATCTGCGATCTGCGACCCACGCGCGAAGCGCTTACGCCGCTCTCGCTGCTGTATGTTCTAGGTCTGCATCACACTCTGCCCTCTTGAGCAAACAAACCCTTTTCACCAACACGTGGGGGAGAGGGGAGAGAGAAAACGGGGCCCTCAGAACGGACGGGGGCATGGATTTCCCGGAGAACCTGATGACCATGCAGGCACACATCTCGGACTATTACCCCGCCTTTGTGGGGTCTCCTGAGGGGCCTTTACCACCTCAGTAACATATACGGTAGGATTTAGCCTAGGATATATTACTGCTGTAGGAAGAAATGAACGGCGTGGTTATATATACAGTCCCGTGTGCCGTCGGTCTTCAGGGGCGTCGGTGATTGGCTAAGACTGCTAATACATTTCCATATTGTAGCCCATACGTTTGTAGTGCCAATTTTTTTGGCTCGTGAAGACTACAGCAGCCAGCAGATTTAGATTTCCTTCTGCTAGAATTACCGACGAATATTTACCGACCGGTGCCCCTGCGGGCGACGCCGCGCCTGCGGCAGCAGCGCACAACAACAACCCTTTGCACTTTGCCTGCCCTAGCAATACTCAAGACTGTCCCGAGACCGCTGCTGAGGCGCCTAGCCATGGAGCATGTAATGTCTAAGTTCATCAAGAGGAGGAACCGGCCTTCGTTCGAGCCCAAGGCCGACAAGAAAGGTGGGGGCGCGGCTGGCCTTTTTTTCCAACTTCAAGCTTTCACCAGACAGATAACAGCAGGCAGGTAGATTTGGATTTCTTTTCGTGCGAACGAAGCGAGAGGATGTTTGCACGAGACATAATCTTGCACCACGCCCCACCCTTTTTCCCCATGTCACAGAGACCAAGAAGGAGGAGACCAAGAAAGCAGAGGAATCGTCAGAGGATGAAGAGGAAACGGAGCAGCAGTGGGAGCAGAGGACGGATCCTTACGGGCGCCTATGTTGGTGAGGTTGCGCATGCTTGTATTTTTTTTGTGAGTGAAAATGTGGAGCCTCAGGGTATCACACCAGTCTACAATACCCACAGGCAGCTATCCCCCTGTGTCAGGCCGTGTGTAAAGTGGCGGACTATGTATCGCAGCAGACGCCACTTGGAGCGCGGTCCTTTCTCTGGTTTAGTGTGTGCGCGCTTTCCGATCTCTGGCCCTTACATGGCCGTCACCTACTCTGTACTCCTACAACTTCGTGCAGGTGTTCACGAACAATAAATTATTTTCCGCTCTATGAGGATGGTGTATGCAACGGACCTGTGTGCAAGAGTTTTCGTTGTTCGTTGCCGTTTCGTCGTTTTTGCGTCCGCCCGCAGAGTTACAGAGCGCTTGATGACGCGCGATGTCTTATCGCTGCACTGCACGACTAGCCTCACCAGTTTTTTGCAATGGCTGTGGGACAAGGATGCGGAGCTTTTTTTCTCCCCGCAAAGACAACAACAACAACAACGACCACGCCAGCACCCCTACTATGTTGTCTGTATGTACGAAGGGAGACCAGGCAGTGCAGACAAGGGGACTGTTGCTTCTTCTGCAATGCGCTATAAACAGTGGTAGAGATTTTTGTGAAACGGCGCCCTAGGCGACGTGTGGAACAAACAATACACGAGAGATAAATATTAGACGAGAGCGTCTGTTGATTATTTAGTACAATGTTGGTGTCGGGGGATGACTGGCGTTCCACAAAACACCCGTCAAATGGAAGTGTAGGTGTTCCCCCCCGCCCTCATCAATTAATTGGTTAACAATTATTTGACATGACTCCACGGAGGAAGTTGAGGAGGAGAAACAGAAACGAAGTTATCGAACCCACCGAACGACTGACTGCTGCGTCTCAGCAGTGCGTGTGCACAAGCTTGTTGTGTCGCAGCTCGTAACGTTTTGTTCGTTCCAACGAGGGCGCGATTCGCACCCGCCCATTCCATCCCATTTGTTTCCCGGCGGCGGGCGAAGTTGGGAGCCTGCGTGTGGTTTTTCCGTTATCGTCAGGCTTCATCATGAAGCCCCGATCAGTGGACGGTGGGGGGCTTGACAAACACATTCAGGAAGGAAAGGCGCCCTCGGCAACTACGGAACACGTAGAAATAGCCCCCTTCCGTTCTCTCATGGCCACGAGGGACCAGCTGCCACACGCCCCTTTTTTTACCTTCCTTCCTCTCCAAGACAAGGCGGCACAGCAGCAGTGGTGCCTTCTTTTGTGATGTCTCCCCAAGAAAATAACGGCAGAGTTTGTACGTCGACATGGAGAAGATCGCGAGACATGATCTACATGTGGGCATACATGGACAGACCGAAAAGAGCAAAGAGCACGAAGCTCTTCAATATTTTGACCGAAAGGCAGTGGATAGAGAAGCGATAGACGCGAGAGCTAAGGTGAATGCCGACGAATTCAAGCACGGTCAAATGTCGATGCGAGATGTTCATTTGTAACTGCCACTGCAACTTAGGTTTATGGCGCATGAACCGTCCATCGTTTCACGCACACACCCGACCCTGTAGCTTTCATTTTTGGTCCCCACACGTCTGTCTCGGGCGCTAGTCATTTACCAAACTGGGTTTTGCCCTCAACATTTCCGCGTGTTTGCCGCACGGCCTTTTAGCCTAGTTGTAACGAACGTGCGACGCGAGGCTCGTGGCTGGTTCACACAAAACGGAGGGCCTTCGCTCTTCGTCTCCCCGAGGCACGCCCAACCATTGCTTCTCGGCTGTGCTGACTCGCGCCGTTGTTGCACGCCCGTGTCCTCTAACCCCCCCCCTCCCTGTCCTCCCCGATGTTTGCCATCGGGGTTGGGTTTTCGTCGCTTGGCAACGACGTTGTAAAACAAGCCCCCCACTCGGTGTTTGCCATCGGGATTGGGTTTTCGTCGCTTGGCAACGACGTTGTAAAGAAGCCAATTCACTTCGTGAACTCGGCAACCAGGTTACCGTTTTTTTTTTTACCTCGGTTTTTTTTTTTGGCGGTAACCATAATGGTGGTCGAGTAGATCATGTTGTGCGGGGTCGAGAAACCTCACTCCGCGCAACGGGGGATGATCGCACGACGTTGTGTTAAAATGGTCAAGCTTCCTCGAGGCAGTTACACAGTGCTTACAACTGTCTCTGGAAGTGAAAGCACCAGAAAATACATTAAGTCATACGTAGCTGTCATCCGTACGCAAGGAAGTAAGCACAAGATGCCGAACACCCTTAGCAGGATGCAGCTCACCCTTCATGCGACTCGCCAAATACCTCACGGCGCTTCGCGCTTGGTGATGTGAGAGCCTGGTCCGGTGAGAACCCGGCGTGCTCCGTCCCGGCTTTGTAGGGATGCGAGGTCAATGGTCAAACGACTACGGCATGCACGACTATGAGTACACCCCCCCTCCCTGTCCTCCCCTTCCATCCATGCCCGAATCGTGGAACTCGAGACTCGTGCACCCTACCGATGAGAACGCCCGGACTTTAACGTTACGTATACGTATGCAACTCAAAAGAAACTGTTTGTGGACGCGTGTAGACAGAGATTGTTCCAACAACGACGACGACTGCTCAGAGCGCGTTTTGGAGCACAACCTTTGCAACGAGAGCGGTACATCGGTACAAAAAACTTGAAACACGAGCCAGAAGAACAAGACGTTCGTTTCCAGCAACCGTCATCAGACGACTCTCCTTCCCCCCGAGATTCGCTAACCCCCCCCCCCGCGCTCCCCCCCTCCCCCTTTCAAACCATCAACAGGCAGCACCGCCAAACCGGGCAGGTTACCTACGGTACCAGCTATGCCCTCCACCAGCAGGGCTACAACACCGGCCTAGCGGCGAAGGGCTTCGACTCGGACGATGACGACGATGACAACAAGAAGCCGGCGGCCGCCGCCGCCGCCGCCGCCGCCCCTGTCCCCGCCCTTGCTCCGGTGGCCGTGGTGCCGCCGCCGCAACCGTACATGCAGCAGCCCCAGTACGGGATATCGCCGGTGCCCCGGCAGTACTACGGCCACTCGCCGGTGCCGTACGGGATGTCGCCGGTGGCCATGTACCCGGCAGCGCCCTGGAACGCTATGCCGGCGTCGCCCGTGCCGGTCCAGGTGCCGGAGTACATCAAGCGGCAGGTGAGAAAGAGAGAGCGCGCGGGGGGGGGGGGGGGGGGGGGAGGGGGAGAGAGAGAAGGGAGGGCGAGAAAAATATACTCCGGAGTGTATAGAGAAAGAGAGGTGCAGAGAGAGAGAGAGGGACCGCCTTCGCGAGAAACTATATTTTTTAGAGAGCAAATAAATAGCACAGGAAGGGGGTGCGCAGACCCCAGACCCTAGCCCAACTCCCCAATTGCATACTTTATCCAACATGTTTACTTAAGACGAACTACATAGCCTGCGAAGGCTACTGAAAGAAAGAGAGAGACAGAGAGAAGAGAGAGAGATATCCCAGCCAGAAGCACCCCAATACCTTGTGCTAAGCTGGAGGGGATCGGGCAACGAGTGTGGATTTTTCGTCCGCTATTACCGTTTTGTGCTCGTGGCTTTGCGCTAATTGCGCGCGCTGCTGCTCATGATCACGGTGCAAGCCCGTGCTTGTATCTCCCGTTGCTTGAAGCGCTGAGGCTCAGGGGGTCCGCGACGAGTCCTTCTGCATCTCGGTTTCCTTCCCTTTCATCCTTCTGTATGTCTCCTCCAATTCTTGTGTCACTCGAACGTGCTTTTTTCAAACCCGGCTACAAGAGCGGCACTCGGTTGTTCACGCAAACCAAACACGTCGCTTTGGCCTGCGTTGTCCCGTCTCGCCAAAAATAAAAAAATACTCCGCAGCACGCCGAGGCCCTCAAGGCGAAGAAGAAGAAGGAGGAGGAGGAGAAGAAGAAGAAGGCGGCGGAAAAGAAGAAGATCGCCGCGGGGGTGTGGGAGAAGTTGTACACCAGGGACGGCGGGAAGTTCTGGCAGCACTCGGTCACCGGAGAGACCTCCAAGACCGACCCCTACTACTGACGCCGCCGTCGGCGCTGAAGCGGTCCCGCGAATGCGGGGGGGGGGGGACTGGCTCCCTTGCTGATAAATTGCGGCGGCGGCGGCGGCGACCGAAGGGAGACCGCAAAGACACGGCGTTGCTGGCGAAGAGGTGCGTTGGCGTAAGCCGCGCACCCTTGTGAGATGGTTTTGGGCGGGCTCGAGTGGTCATTGTTGATTGTGGCAGCACAGTACCGGGGGGGGGCGAGGAGGATAAGGTCTATCGTGGCCACCCGCAAACAAAGCGAGGTTTTTCTGATTGGTGAATTTGTTTTTTCAGCACACGGGAAGCGGCCCGACAGAAATGAAATGCGGGTATTTAGGATGTGCAACACCCTACCGCGGTTCCGGCTTACGGCACGATTGGCGGCTGTGTCGCTTCAAGTTCCGCGTGTGCCACACCGGTGTGTGTATGTGTGTATCGTTTCTCCCCTGGCCTTCCGAGGTTGACTGACTGGTAACGGCTTGCTGCCTTTTTTTTTTTCTTGCTCGGAAGGATGTGTTGAGAGGGTGGAGTGTGTGCAAAGGCCAACAGAACAAAGCGGCGTGTTTTTATACCACTGTTTCAAGCGGGGGGAACTCGAACGGGACCCCGGTGTCACGAGGTCCGACAGGCGCATGTTGTGTTTAATATGAGGTGTATTTGTTTGTATGGTTTCGTTTTTTTGTGTTTTTTATTGTATGGTCCATCGTCTCTCGTTTCCGTGTTTGAGTGCCTTGCAGCATGTGTTTCGGGACAGACAGACAGTACGGCAAGCCCTCGCCCTGTGTGCACAGAAGTAGAGCTGGCGCTGGGTGGCTTTTTAAGGTTCAAGAGCTGCTTTACTGATTCAAAAGACAGATGCATATTTGTTTTATGCGTGGGTATTTATTTCCCCCCTCCTCACAAGCTGTTTAATGTTGGTTGGAGGTGGGAAGGGGGGGGGGGGGTACAAGTGAACGACAGCTGCCCTTGCGAATCCCCTTATCTGCGCAACGCGAGGGACACCGTCTTTCCGGCAGTTTCAGTGGTTTCGGGCGTATTTTACGGTGCAGGCACGCGGTGGTACCATGGTCCCTACATTTACCTGCACTGGCGGTTTCGGGTGAAGTGTCATGTTGTCCTTCTGTCCATTTATTTGAAAATATAAATGAGGACGCGAAGTAGGGGTTTTGCCTTGAGATGGGATGTCAAGATTTGCCGAATTCAGGTGGTGGTGTTCCCGCGTGAAACTGAAGGACGATTTTATTTTTTGTGCTTGCCCCGGACTGCTGTGCTTGTTCATCTTTCTGTAACCCTTTTCGCCGTATTTGGCTCAACCGATTCCTTTCCGGTGTGTAGTGTGCTGACAGCCAGAGAAAAACCAAAAGACGAACACACACCCCAGGAAGTTTATTGAGTACCACTTACTTTCTGCCAGGGAAATCGTCGTGCTTTGTTGTGGTTGATTTCGGGGGCAAAGAGATTGAGTCAGCAGGGACGAAAGAAGGCTATATTAGGGTCAGCAGAGGGCCATGCTGGCTCCAATAGGCCAGCACAGAGATACAGAGGCTAGGCGGTGGCTATACACATTGCGTGAGTCCTGCGCTATCCGTCTTCGTTTTTGGGGGTATTGTTGCTTGTTCGCAGCTCAGCGGAGCCTTGCGAAAAGGAGAACCTACCCCCCGTCGCTTAACACGCCCGCCCGTTCTTTGGCGCGGAGGTCGGCTAGCTAGAATAGCTGCAGGCGTGCGGCGTGGTTGCTGTGTTGGATCTGAGAAGAGATGGGGCGACGGGTGATAATCTTCAACCCGTTGACGCGGTGTAATTGTGGAGGGGAACGAGGGGGGTAACTCGCACGCAGCCCGTGGCTCTAGTTCGTTGTTGGTGAATCAGACCAGAGGCTTGTCGCTTTGAGGTCAACAAGCAAGTAAATAGCACAAGAAACCAAGTCTATTTTGTCGCACGAGACGAGCTTCCGAAGTTGTATCAGAGGGAAGACGAGTGAAAAATTAGGGCGCACGCTGTTGTTGAATGTATGTATGTGCCGGAGGGAGGAGGTGATTGATGGTGTGGCGATTCCTGGATGATTGCTTGCCGTCGTATGGTTGTTGTTTTCTCTTCTTGATTGTCTAGCCGGCTTTCTTTGTGTGCCCACGTTGTGAGCGCTGGCACGGTGCGGTGATGATGGTATGTAGTTGTGATGGTGGTGGCGCGATGTGGTATGGGTCGCGATCGTACCGGTGTGCCAAGCTAATTTGACGTTAAGAGAGGACGCGATAACTAACGTACAACAACGAAAATCAGAAACAGGAGGGGGCACGGCATTTTGGAAGGGTTTGGCCGAAGCTTGGCTCTCCGTTTTGGGAAAGTGTGGACCAGGACGAACTGTAGTGGTGGGCATGTGGGTGGTGTGTTTTCCATTCTCGGCGTTTGTGGAGACGAAAACGTACGTACCATTCATGCCCGTCTACACTCCAACGTGTGCAGCGAACACGCTCAGTCGCACAGTAGGCGCTGCCGTCGAAAGGCAGTTGACGAGTTGTGGCACACGCCAGCATCCGTTACACCAGGAAGAACTGGCAAGACTATGAAAACAGAACGCCCAACCTCATGAGGAGAGGGTGTCTAGAAGACAGGCAGACAAGACAGACGCAGACGGTGTGTGTTCGTTGGTACCACGCGTGCGAGGTCAGCTAAATTAAATACATTCCCGTTGATTCCGGGCAGGTTTCTGACGAATGAACCCTCCGCATCCAGTGGTTGGTTCGGGTCCTTCAAGCTCTTCGCCGTGTTTTGTGCGGGGTTACTGGTAGTCCCCGGCTGTGCACCCAACACTAAAAAAACAAACAGCGGGGCTGCATAAGAGATGTGGAACGCGGTTCGGTCGTTGGGAAGATTCCGCGTCTCAGACCCGCCCCGCTTGGGAAACATTGGCGCAACGGCCACAAAGAGGCTTCATGTTGTCTGATGACGGCAGGCATCGATCGCTCTCTCTGGCGAGAAGGTTGAGAGAGATGCGCCGCACGCCTGCACACACACGAGGCGAAGATGGCCACAAGAAAGTTACACGGAAGCGCTTGGCGACGACGACGGTGTGTAGCGGCAGCAGCGTTTTTCCCACGAGAACACGGCACTACGCCACTTTGTCCTTCGACGACAATTCAAGGCATGCCGTCGCTTTAGCAAAAGGATGCCGCCGCCCGTTTCGATGCTCTCAAAAACAGGGGGGGAGAAAAAATCTCCTAACAATATAAGCTCGTCGTTGTTTTATGTACAAAGGTGTTTTCTTTTTTTTCTCCTGCTTCAAAGCACTTCTGCCTACACATCGCATGTACACGGAGTTTGTGCCCACAAGCTTACACCCAGTCCTCCTCCCTAACCAAAAACAGTGCATTCCCGAAACGAGTACAGCCTTCTGCTTCCCCCTTTTCCAAGGATGATCGTAAAAAATGCGCCAGTTTTCCTCCCGAATGAGTGCAGCCTTACGGCGCTCCCATTTCCTACGTTCGTCCCAACCCTTCCGCCAATCCCAAATACGTAAACGCGTGCACCCTTCACACGTGGTTCCTGTTCAGCACCTCAGACCCCCACGCCAAGCCCACTCGAAACATGAGAGCCCTCCCTATACTATAGCACTCGCCGACACAAAATGGGCGCATGCATCCTTAAATACTTTCTTGTTTGTGTGTTGTGTGAACTCTTACCCTACGTAATCATCTCACCGTACCAATACCCCACCGAAGTATTGGTGTAGTCTGACTCGCCAAAACCATTAAAAGACATACGAAGTGTTAAAGACACAACTAACTACAACGGAATCTTAGTCCAACATTAAACAAGGACGATCCGAACAAGGCACAAACAGACTCTAAAATCGAACTACGCACAGGAAAAAGTTCCCGTCATTCTGTCCTCTGCACAATCGCATGAACCCGAACAATCCCCACATTAACTCAACCCCCGCACTCGTTACCCCCCGCGTGAAAATGCACTGCTTGCTGTCGTCGCAACCTATCGTAGAACTCATTCCCCATGTTTTCGCCACACTACACAAAAAAAACAAAGGCACTCAACATATACATACATATGCCACACGCAAGGGGACTGGTTTGTGTGACAGAATGGCGCCGAGCGGTCGCAAAGGGGCGTAGATTACAAGGAGCTACAGTAGTAGCTCTGCCTTTGCTACCATCAACTGGGCCTCTGCAACATATATTACCCCAAGACGTCTTCTTTTTATATAGTTATCCCGAAACATCCTGCCATAGAACTTTCGGGTTTTATCGAGGGCATCCTCGAGAAGAAACTCTACACTTGCGTATTATCCGACCACGAGTCCCACTCCACTCCACCATGGACAGCCTGCACGCTTATATACAGCCAAACCTCTTGTTTGTTCGTTCTCTTTCTACTCGTCTTCTTCGTGTTCAGTAGTAGGGGTCCTTGTAGGTGGTCTTCTTGGTCACCGTGTGCTCCCAGTACCGGTCCCCTTCCTCGTCGTACTTCGTCTCCCACCACCCCTTGCCCTTCTCCTTCTTCTCCTT
The DNA here is from genome assembly GCA_000310025.1 of Ectocarpus siliculosus. Taxonomy (NCBI): domain Eukaryota; class Phaeophyceae; order Ectocarpales; family Ectocarpaceae; genus Ectocarpus; species Ectocarpus siliculosus. The sequence continues at coordinate 1,739,382 of FN649745.1, read as the reverse complement.
CTTCTTGCCGGGGGGGCCAGCGACAGCGACAGGGAAGAGTGTGCCGCCGGGCACCGGCGAAGGCGTGAAGACCGGGCCGCCCGGGTAGCCCATGGGGGACGGGTTGACCGTCCCAACGGGAGGGACAAAGCCGCCACCGTAGCCGAAGTGCCACTCGCCTGTCTTGCTGTGCTGCCTGTTGGTTTAAGGAAAGTGCCGGAAATAGGGTGGAAACAAGGGGGAGGAAAAGGGGGGGGGTGGTTAAATACTCCACATCGAGTGGCCGGCTTCAACTTGCACATACCCCATGAAGCTCAACTTCGCGAGCAGCTCGGCAAAAAACTGTGTTTGAAGACGGAAACAATCAAAATCTTTTGTGTCGGATTGGGCAGGAAGGGCATCAAAGGGCCTATACTATCGCATCGTTGTGGGCAAGCCAAGGCGAAACACCCGACCAACTTGCTTGTTGTTCCAGACCTGTAGATCATTTGTCTAACCTCGGTCGTTTTCCAGGGATAAACGCTCGTGAGTCGTTAGTATATGTTGTTGATGTGCCCGCATTGAACCGGTCCGAATAGAGTTGACGTTGGGCCGTGCTCCGGGCCAGAAACGCAATATATTGTTGAACGCGGGATTCTCCCGCAAACCTTGTCGTTGTTGAACTGGCAAAGTGGCGGGCAGATTCTGTGGAAGTAGTACTTGGGTCTTTTATTCGAGCGGAAGGCCAGCAAGAACATCTACATGTACTTCGAAGTACTAACCATCCGGTTGAGGCAGTCCTATAAACAGCAGTAGCAGTACTGCTATAGTCTACAGTAGCACAGCGGCAGCAAGCAGTGGGTGAGAAAAAAGCTCGGAATTCCGAGGCTAGAAATGCTGCTACCCAGAGAGGGGACCGAAGGTAAACCGCCACTTTCGCATCGCTGCTGCTGTGTCTCGTCGTCTCTCACCAGTACGTGCGGCCGTAGACGTCCGTGAGCTTCTCCCAGCTCCCTTCGTCCTTCTTGTCCTTCTTCTTGTCAGAGCCCTTCCCTTCGTCTGTGTGTGAGAGCGCGCAGGGGGTGGCGAGAGAGCGACGGAGGACGGAGACAACGCGGGTCAACGAATTTTGGAATTTTGAGGCAACGGCCGTGTGGAGCAACTAACTTAGAGCACACATATAGCCAACCACAGCAAGCAGCAAGAGGCTCCAACCGCGCGAATGAGCCTGAAGCAGCAGCAGGGAGGGGCAGCAGCAACGCCAGAGATATGCACAGCAATCGCCGACGCACTTCAAGTCGTCGATCCCCGCTCTCACCTTTCTTGCGAGCCTTTCCGTTGTTGAAGATGCCCGCGAGTCCTTTCGTGAAGAACGACATGCTGTCTCACCCGTTACTGAGTGCTGTGCTGCTGCGCTGCGACGGCCGGGGTGGCGAAGTGTGCTGAGCACGTGCGTCGTACACTGCTTGCGGAGTTTCGCGAGGCTTTGCTCTGTTGCGGTTGGGTGCGTTGCGTCTTGCCGATGTGGGTTATGTGAAGGTGTGGGCGTGGTACGCCGGCGCGACGTGGATTTTTTTTTTTGACAAGATGGGAGAACTCAACGCACGAAAGCGCTCGCGAACCGTTCCTTTGTGGCGAGAGAAGGTTTCTCGGATAGTTCCGTTGCGCGATGCAGAGCCATGGAATGTGAGGACCGTTCTTTCCGGATGCGTCCAGGTTTTCCGGTCCGAAGATCGGTTGCGCCCTCTCTCCTCTCTCCCCTCTCGGTCTCACAACCTCATCCGACCGCACGCACACGGAAACACACCAAGCACCAGGCCCAACCAGCACTCATACAAAGCATACACCAAGCACACAGCAGCTTGGCAGTGCAACACCACCACCACCACCACCCCAGCAGCTGCAACAACAACAGGCACCACCAGCGAAAGCATGTCTTTCTTTTCGAACGGATTCGCAGTGCTGGCCAACAACAGGCGCCGCAAGGAGGCCAAGAAGGCCGCCAAGAATGGTAAGCAACCCCCAGCCAGGCAGCCGTACGTGCGTTTCGCTTCAACCTATGGCTTTGCCTTGCTTTGCACACTCCCGACTGTCCGCGCTTGTCTGCAGCAACGGCGCACCACTTTGTAGGGAACACATATATTGCGTGCATGCAAGTTTGTCGAGCCTTTGTTTGTGGTCTGGGATGCATGTTGGAGCCTTCCTGCGTTCGTTCATGTTGACGTCTAACTACAGTAGTGCTGCGGTTGTTCCTGCTCAACCCTTCCTCCCACACCAGGTGCGGACAAGAGCGCGCAGAGCTCTGACAAGATGGAAAAGAAAGACGAGGGAAGATGGGACATGCTCACTGACGCGTACGGCAGGACGTACTGGTGAGTGGCTTCGGGGTATTTACACCTCGGGGTATTCCACGTTGCGATTTGCGATTTGCTCACGGCAGGCGGTTACTGGTTGCGTGTCGAATTGCACAGCGATAAGGAGCGTTCGATGGGTAGACTTGGTACCTGAGTGTTTGTGCTGGTTTGGTTGGTGTTTGGTGATGGCCAATGTCGCAAACCCGTTCCACTCGACGTACTTTGTGAAGGTACTTCGTAGGAGCACCGCTCGCTGCTGAAACCCGTACATGCTGCTGTAGGTGCCAGAATTTATTCTGCGCTGTGGATTATCACCTACGCAGATTTTCAAATGTTCATTTCTCCACGACGAAGAAGATGTACAAATAAATCAAACGATACATGTTCGGAAATATCTCGACGAGACCGCCATTTTCGGCACCGTCCCGCTCTTTCTTTGCCGTGGAGTAATCGGCCTTTGAAAATCGATGCAGGGTGTGTGATATATTACGCCACCTGCATGTTAATCAATCTGCAGAGATGTCATATGCATGTGCACATATTTGCTCGTAGATGTAGCCGATGTAGGTGTGAACTTTGTCTCGAAACTGGTGTCTTCGCGTCAACAAGCAGCATGCTTAGCTAGAAGTACGTAACAGTCCAGTGATAGGAAGGAAGGACAACGCTCGCTTGCCCCCCCCGCCCAACCTCCCGCTTGCAACATAGCTAACCTTCTCCCTCCCGCACCGAACATGACAAAAAAAAAACAGGCAGCACAGCATCACAGGCGAGTGGACCTACGGCTGCGGCGGAGGCCTCGTCTCTCCCGTTGGGACGGTCAACCCGTCCCCCATGGGCTACCCCGGAGGCCCGGTCTTCACGCCTTCGCCGGTACCCGGTGGCGCGCTGTACCCTTTCGCCGTCGCCCCCCACCCCAAGAAGAAGGACGACGACGAAAAGGACGAGAAGAAGGAGGAGGGCAAGGGGTGGTGGGAGACGAAGTACGACGAGGACGGGGACCGGTACTGGGAGCACACGGTGACCAAGAAGACCACCTACAAGGACCCCTACTACTGAACGAGTCTCCTGCACATTTGTTGCGGAGTAGGAGTGTATTTGGAGAGAGGCGCTACTGCTGAATAAAGTAGTATTTTGTTTACGATACCAACAAGCGGTATTGGTGTATGTAGTGGTAAGGAGGATGTGTGTCTGAGGCGGAAAAGGTCCTCTGCTGGTTGGTTGGTTTGTTCCGAAGGAATGTAGTCGAAATGGTTTTATACAGTGAAAAAAGCAGTCAAAACAAAAAGTAGTGGGTGGTGTGTTCGGATGGAGTTTTGGGAATTGAATGCGGTTGTTTTTTTGCAATGAGCTTCGAAGTACGCGGGCGTGCGTGTGATACAGGGTATAAATCCTTCGAGTTTGTACCGTGTCGTTGCTGGTATGTTTTCTTTCATTGCTGTGTGTTGGCTTTGCAACAAGAACATTCGGCGGTAGATGCTGAAATAATAAAGAAGTAGATGTTGTTATCGCTGAACGATTGTTGGGAGGGGTCGGCGTTGTTGGCGTGTCAGATTGGCCTTCGATTAGCAGAGTGCTTCTTGCTCACCCTCGACCGTGGTACGAATGAACATGAATCTCTGAAAAGGTGGGGGCAGGGTGACAAGAAGAGTGGTCTAGATGTAAAAATAGAAACTTCCCTTGGCGGTGGAGTTCAATTTCGCTTCTTCTTCTTTCCGGATGGCTGTGATCGCCACATCACGTTGTTGATATGTTTGGGGTGTGGTTTGGGGGAACGCTCTCACGATGGGCATGGGTGGGTGTGGATTTGGCGAAACGAATGCAGAGAAAAATAAAAATGAGTTTTCAAACAATCACTCGGTCGTTGGTATAGGGACACCACTGTACTCCGTACCCAGAGGGGGGCTATGTCGACTTGTCGCTTAAGCGTGCAGAACATGCGAGGTAGAGCGCCAGCATTTGCGCTTAGCGCCTAAAACCCCATCGATGGACCGGGTGCCCAGGGCCAAGTCCAAGCCCGCCCTCGGGGCATCAATGACGGGAGTTTTTTCGAGACGTGCACGCTCTTGAACACAAGTTATTGAGAGCGGTCGATTGCCACATGTCTCAGCATTCGTGCCCAAAATCAACCAAACCCCGTTTCCGGCAGTGGGCCCGGGCCGATCAAACGCGGGTTTGCAAGATTGATGGGTCGCTTTCAGCAGCGGGCGGGGCAAGTTTCACCCCCCCCCCCCCCCGTGTTCTGCTAGGAAATCGTCTTCCTGCATACAGCTTCATGTTGAGAGTTATATCCGTTCGCCCATCGCGCTTCGGAAAACCAAGCTCGACGTCGGACGAATTTCCTCTATCTATCCGTTCGCCACTCGCGCTTCGCAACACCAACTCGACGATTGTCCTCAGAGGATAAGCATATCCCTGCATGCAGGTGGTCATGAACAAAAGACACTGCTTGACTCACGAAGGTATAGTGCGTGGTGCGTTGTGGGGGACATCAAATGATGGCAGGGTTGTCCCCCCAGCTTCCGGTGTGGTGGGTGGACTCGAACGGGGGAAATAACAAACGCGTGAGTGCACGCGCAAGGTTTGACAAAACAGGCGCCACCTCCACCTCTCTTCCGTCAGTCACCCGAACCTTTTCTGTTCCATTCGATTGGAGCTGCAAGCGTTTGCAGCCAGCCGCTTCTGGAATGTCGGGTACACATCATGTGACCCAGTCACACCATGCTCCCTCGAGAGCACCACAGAATATTTTCATACGCTCACAACTTCAAATTCCACCCGTTCCTCAATCCTGAAACTATAAATATTGCATGAGGTCTGGCACCTTCGGTGCATCGTACCACCAACGGCGGTCAAGAAATCTCAACTCGAAAGAAACAGTGAGCGTTACAGTCTGGCCCTAATTACACAGTCGGCAAACGATTGAGTCCAATCTTTGTTCTTTCTTTCCTCACGTATCAATAAACGCCATCGACGCCTAAACTATGTAAGTCTAAAGGACATCCGTGCCGAGGGGTACTATCGAGAGTTTAAATAAAAAAACATACACCCTCGCCCACCAGGCACCCATGTACCATACATGAAACTGCAGTAGACTGAGAAGACAATGAGAAACCGCGCACAACAAGGATACGGTGCAACGGATATGATATACACTACAACAAAAAACGAAACACGCGAGCTGGCGGGATGGCCTGCAAACTCCCACCATGGCAGCGGAGGCAGAGCTCGCTGTACCCTTCCACAAAACAATATTGATTTCAAGGCTACTATTCCCGCGCGGAAAATGTATGGACTGTCCGTTGGCAGTGGAAAAGGTATGATCTGTACAACATCCCGTATTCCCCACTCTGGTCCCACTCTCTTGACATACGTGTTGAATACGCATTCTGTAGCCACAACAACGTTCCGGTTAAGCTTACGACAACTCCCAACGCATTGCAATCAAAGTCTGCCTGATAAGAGGAAAGCTCGACGTGCATGCTATATTACAAGCGTCTGCACTACCGCAGCACACACACGCCCTTCAAGACAAAAACATATCACGGCCAGCAGGAGAACAGCTTACACCTACGTCGATCAATGCAAGCTCTATGTGTCAACCCATCGGTCTCTCTGCTACCCCCCCTTCACCCTTTGTTCCTGGCAACAACACGACCAGAAACGCGTCAGCCACGGTAAAACCATTCCAGCGACAGGGCCGCCTCACACGTCAACCCCCCTCCCCCTCGACAAAAAAACGCCGCTTGCTCTGATTCACCTCCCCGCGACTTCCTTCTTCCTTCTGCACTCGTCACAAACAAACGAGTTTGATAGACCACACGTGCAGCAATCCTCGGCCTAAATTGCCGCCGCCCCCCGCCCCCCAGGAATTGCACTCCGAAATCTGTGGCTTCCAAGTAACTGATCTTCCTTCGCCATTGGAACTTTAACTTTTTTCTCTTCCTCCATCTCCCTCGAACGTGCCGTTCCCACCGAGCAACACGCCTGCTCCCTACCCCCGCAAAAAAAACTGCACGAGAGAAAACTCAAAGAGCGACCTCATCATGAGGACGAGGGCACGGAGGGCCACAGGGCTATCCGGCCGTGCAAAGTGTCCTCCTCGCCGTCCTCTTGCGTCTCCCCTTCCTCCTGTAGCCGAAGGTGGCCCTCCTGCGATACATGTACGATGACGAAACGAAACGGAACGAAACGACGAAACGGTACAACGAAACGGTCATACCAAACGCAATAGCAAGCGCCACAACAACGAACCGTGACACGTCCCCCAATCAAACGAAACCAAGATACGAATGTAATCAATAGTCGTTAGCGGCTGCCAGGGCGACGACCAAATTTCAAAGATACACTCTGCGCCCCCCGCCCCCCCCCCCCCCCC
>FN649745.1:1719606-1732595 GCA_000310025.1 Ectocarpus siliculosus | reverse complement strand
CCCGAAAGGTTAGGACCGCAGGTGCTGCCGGAACAACACTTGCCGCTGTTAGTGTAGGGGGCGCCCTTCTCAAGTATGGAAGCGATGGTCACCGAGTCCGACGCAGAGAAGTAAAGAATTTCCGCGCAAGCCGTTTGCTCCACGCTCAGCACGGGCCCCGAAATAATATCCTCCACCAGCACCCGTCCCCACAAAAAACCCAGATCCGAGCTCTATTAATGGTCCTCCGGCGTTACCGGGGCGAGCACCAAATTTTAAAAATTTCTTTGGCCCCCCCCCCCCCCCCCCCCCCCCCGCCCCCATCAGCACACACACGCAAGGGGTGATGCGAACTTACCGCTCCCCCCAGTCCCTCTTCCCCCTCCTCCGCCGGCTGTTCGTGGTCCAGCAAAATGCCCCCCTCGGACAGCACGAGGTCGAACGCCGTCTGCCCGTGAAGGATAGCCCCGTGGTGCTGACGATACCTGTCCTTGAGCCCGGCCAAGCACTTCTCCTCTCGCTCCTGCTTTGTTTGTATACGGCCATGCGCACACGCGAGTTGGCAGCGACCGTCGGACAAAGCATCGCAACGACAGGTACACAGCAGTTGTAGCAGCAAGCATTCAACACTTGGCACCTAGCTGAAAAAAAAAACCGGTGCAACAACCAAGCGTTCGTGCAGGCTGGAATCGAGGGGGGAATCTGGACGTACCCCGGCATTGCCAAGGCAGGGTGTAGTGAGCGAGCACTAACCTCAGAGAACAATCTCGAACACCGCTGCTGTGACACACCAATCTGTTTCCAGCGGGCGAGGAGACAACCACTAACCACAGCAAGAACTGCGGAGAGGAGAACCCCCGTCTCTGCAGATCACTCTTGGAAGCGTTTGGAAGGCCGCGAGTGTTCCTATGTACAACGGTTTTTTGGCTACAGAGTCAAATCGCCGGTAGGCGTACAGATACAAACGTCCTTTTGAGGGGAGGGGGGTGTACTCATAGTCGTGCATGCCGTAGTCGTTTGACCATTGACCTCGCATCCTTACAAAGCCGGGACGGAGCACGCCGGGTTCTCACCGGACCAGGCTCTCGCATCACCAAGCGCGAAGCGCCGTGAGGTATTTGACGAGTCGCATGAAGGGTGAGCTGCATCCTGCTAAGGGTGTTCGGCATCTTGTGCTTACTTCCTTGCGTACGGATGACAGCTACGTATGACTTAATTTATTTTCTGGTGCTTTCACTTCCAGAGACAGTTATAAACACTGTGTAGCTGCCTCGAGGATGCTTGACCATTTTAACACAAAAAAAAGAGGGGAGGGGGGGGGGGGGGGGCTACGGCGACCCGACTCTGGTGACATCTAGCAACGCGTCGCAATAACTACCTCGGCGGGCCGAACACCCAGGGTACCGTCCACCGTTGTACGCAAAATACAGTAGTGTTTAAGCTTAACTCGACAAACAGCGCCAAGCACGTAAGCCCATCGCACGCCCACAAACCGCCGTCTTGTGCCTTTTCCTCAACAACGCGCATTTGGCGGTCCCACCCGCCGACTAAAGGTCTTTATTATGGTGAATATTTTATGACTGCTCTACCTTGTAGTCCAGGGCAGTTTCCAGCGTACTCTGCAACACGTTCTCGCTTTGCCTCTTCTCCATCTCCTTTCTCTCCTTTAGCGCCTGTCGTACAGAACGAAGCCATACAGCACAACACGACGTCCGGGTATATGTTCATGTCAAAACGCTTGGTAGGGCTGCAAGAACGCATACATTAGTTTCATGCCATTCCAAAGCACCACGACTGCTGGGTGACATACCTCCTTCGTCCCGTCTTGCTACGACAACGTTGTTCTCGTTGATGTCGCAAATTCAAGCGTCAACTTTGTTGATGTTGATGCTTTGCCAACGTACGAGACAAAGCTCTCCACATTCCACCTCCTCCTCTCTCCGCCAACCCAACCAACACGTGTAGACCGCCAAATTCAAACCTCGATCTGCACCCGCAGCACGTCCGAGCTGGCCTTGTTCTCCGCCGCCACCCTGTCCAGTCTCTCCGCCGAGCCGTTCTGCGACTCGAGGCGTCTCTCCTCGTGCTCTGTCTCGCTCTTGCCGCCCGCCACCTGCTTGTCCAGGGCATACTTGCTCTTGTTGTAGGCCTCTTCCTTCCGCTTGACCTGATAATCGACACACAACAAGGTGACAGGGTCACAGGTATGGGGGGGAGGGGGGGCTCCGTCTCTAACCTTCCTCCGCACAATGCACCACAAGTGCATGAGTCACGAGTCACGTGAAAACTCCAAGCAACAGCAACAACGCCTCCGTCTCCTGTCGTACATTGAAGACAAAAAAAATGCGAGAAAGTCCACACACGCGATCTCGACGTTCTACGTCAAATTATTCACCGATGCACGTTGCATACAAGACCAAACCGATACGTTCACGAGCGTGTAGGCGGTACGACCCCGCCGGAAACTTTTCTAGAAGCGTCGGAAACATTTATCTAGAGCTGCAACACGGCCTAGACAGCCACATGGTCCCTTGCAAGAGCAAATTGATCCGTCGTTCTTGTTCCAGGAAAGAGGAGTGTGTTTGTGATACTACTGCCGTATGTTCTCTTGAGTCACAAATAGGAGAATGGGGGCACCAGGATCACATAACGCGGAGGATTCTGCTCGGCCCCAGACTAACGCAAACACGACGTCGTGTCCACGAACCGTGACCTAGTCCACACTATGGCTTGCCTGCTTGTGCAGCAGCTCCACCTCGCTCAGGACGTCGGTGATGTTCTCCTCCGCCTTGTCTTCCTCCACGAGCAAGTTCGATAGGTCCTGCCCGCGGAAAAAACAAGCGAAAAGAGGGCGTGTTTGAGCAAAACGGTTCCACACGAACGGTAGACGAAAGACAAAGAAACGTACAAGTATGTACAAACATGTGAAATACTCTTGAACTCGGGATTGGACGTTGTCATCCAATCTTCTCCGCGCCCCCCCTGCCAGCGGACTATAGATCGTGTTCGGTTTGCAGTTCTTATCCCCGTGTAAGGACTGGCACCTTTTTGTTTGGTCAGCCGTTTAGTGCCGTCGATGCAAACTAAAGTAAAACAACCACACACACATAACCTTGAGAAGAGTATTCTGTTAATATTGCTATAGTGCCACTGAGTCTGATGTCTTGTTTTCGGTCCGCCGGCTAGCGCGGTCGACCCCAATCAAAATCAAATACACACACACACAACAGCAACTAACGCACACACACACAACGCACGCACACCCACCTGCCGTAGCCCCGCGGTCCTTCGCACGATGGCAATCTTGAGCTCCTTCAGCGCGGGGCGGATGACCCCCCTGACGTCATTCGTCAACACGCCGTCCTCTTGGTCGAGCTTGGTGTCGTCGATGTCCACCGCGTAGTTCGTCTCTCCGGCGTTCTGCATCACCACAACACGTTCATATTTCGTCAATGACGAAGAAAAAAGAGAGAACGGGAGGCGTTCACAGAAATAACACTAAAACAAAGTTTGTTTCATGAACAGAGTAAGAAGAAAAAGAGAGGCATCACAGGATGACAACAACGACAGAAACAAAGAGGCTTCCAAATAACACCGAAGATTACATCGTTTTCATGAACCGGTGGCGAGAGACGGTGCCCGCCGTCGGATGCCCGTTCTTTGTGGAGCAAGCCAAGAGGTCTCGTCGATGGGAAAGAACGCGGTTCTGATTCTTGAATATTCCACTGCTCCGCGACGGGCGACCCCGCAGTCTTTTTCGTCGTTGTTCAAGAGGTAGACAGCAGTGTGGCCGGCGTTGCAGGAGTCAATTTTCGCTGTTGTGAAACGCCCCGCGTGCCAACGGACTTCAATGGCAACACCTGCCACAACCAGAATCACAATTGCCACAACAATAACAACAGCATCGCCAACAACAACAACAACAACCCGGGGTTTGAAACTAGGGGGGTCCCCCCCCCCCCCCCCCCCCCACTCACCTCTGCCGGCTGCGTGCCGAAGGGTACGAGCAGCAACGCCTCGGCCTGCTCCCTGTACCGGTGTAGGTTCTCCTTGAGCGCCTCCTTTGTGCTCGACACTTCAACCTGGGCTGACCACCCCTCCTGCAAGCAATGTAACGTCAACGACAGCAGTTAAGGGGTGCAACGTACGTGATTGGAGAAAAATAACGTGCTTGACAGGAAACGCGCATGGCATTTGCAAGAGGATGCGTAAGTCCCCGTTGCCATATCTGCAGCAGTACGTCAAGAAGGAAGGAGGCCGCCATTATCCATGGCCTGACCAGCCGGTCCTTTCCCTTTCTTCTTCGGCGGGAAACATCGACGGAGGCAACCAGTCCAGGCCGTAAAGCAACACCAAAGCGCAGCCAGAGCATATCCTGCAACAAAACCTCCATTCACCACCGACGACATAGCGCACACGCAGCAGCGACATCGCTGCCTACGCGCCGACTGTTCCAGCTCGCCTCAAAACGCAACGCACGCCTAATCAAGACAACACATTACATCACACCGTACTACATGACAGACACGTGGAGGCCCCGAAGTCAACCTACGTTGAATTCGTGTTCAGGTTTGCGTTTCTCATACGGCGCCACCGGCAAAAATAAGCTTCTATCGTAGAAAAAAGAAGCTTCGAAGCCCCTTCTGAGTGGCATTTCTTGACCAACGCTTACAATTTTCCGCATCAAAGTAAGCCCGATTGCCACAACAGCAACTCCAAAGCTGCGAGCACAGGAGTAGTGCTGCTCTTCCACAAACCTTGCGCGCTTTGACCTTGGCCTCTCCCGCGCCGGCCAGCGCGTCCCTCAGCCTGCTCCTCTCCGAGAGCTGGCCCTCCATGTCCGACGCGCTGAACTCCTGCGTCGCTATCTGCTCACGCAGCGATGCAGACGCTTCCTCCAAGAGAGGGAGGGGTTCCTAAAAGAAAAAACAAGGTCAACGACAATGAAAATTGTGTAATAAGACAGCACGGATGCATACAGGTCTTTTTGTCTATCTTCGTCGAAGATGAAGCCAGAACAGAGTATGGCATCATCTACAAACCGCTCAACCATTTCCCGCCGTTTGGAAGCAGCACAAACAAACGCCACCGTGGGAAATATCGCGCATGGCGCAAACAACAGGCAATGGGCCCTTCGCGCTTGCTCTACCGGGGGCAGGATAAAGCAAGATGAAACTTCTTTGACTACCGCAAACCCACGTTGTCTACCTGTGTCCTCACTCTCTCCCTCCCTCTCTCTCTCTCTCTCTCTCTCTCTCTCTCTCTCTCCTTGCCTCTACGTCCCTCTGCCCCTTGGCATCCCCTGCCTCTCCCGCCCCCTCCCTCCCACACCACGCACGCACCTTGAGCCTCCGCTCTTCCTCCACTCTCTTGTCCACCTTCTCCTGCAGCAAGCGCCTGTGCGTCTCGATCTCCTCCAAGAGAGAGGTGATCTTCTCGTTGTCGGAAAGCGTCAGCTTAAGCCCTTCCTCCAGTGCGGGCAGAGAATTCCCTTGGTCCAGCAGCTAAAACATCGTTCACACAGGGTTTTTCAAGCCGAAGGGAGTCGACCTTATCTTAGACACGCCGAACTAAGTCCAAAACAGTCTCATGCGGTCTATGTTAGTCGATACAAGTAGAAAATACTGGCACGTGAAAACGAGCGAAATCCGCAGCCAGATATTTGAGGGAGGGGTTGGTTGACGAACGTGAGATAACAAATGGCACACAAAATGTCAGTGCCAAGTTGGTGTGGCTTTAGCGAACACCCACTGGGAGAAAAACGAACTACTGCCGCCATCGTCCCGAAAACTCTACCACACGTATGCCAAGCGGCGCATACAGCACACGCGCGTGAAAACCCCCAAACCTGCCCAGGAACAAACAAACACACCTCTTGGTTGGTCTGCCCCAGGGCCTCGTTGGCCTCCTCGAGGTTCCGTAGGAACTCCTCGGCCCCGGCGTCCTCCTCGTCGCGCGCCTCCGTGTACTCCGTGGTAACGGCCTGATGGGCCTCGTCGTCTCCCTCGAGGAAGCAGCAGTAGGCCTCTTCCAGGTAGGCCACGAAGTTCTTCTGGTCTGCGCCCTGAAGGCCGCGGCAGCAGTAGGCAGGATGAGACACAGCGGCGGGTGTGTGGGTGGGAGGGATCATGCACAGGCCCCTTCCGCTTAAATCCGCGAAGCCACAGCAAGATAATTAAGTGGCACAGACCGAAAGGCAGGTGGATAAACTTCCACGGTAGATAAAGCAATTCCTGAACATCGTCAGTATCGTCGTCGTAGATAGAGACGCCCCGAAAGATAAGCAAATTGCCTCAGCGCAGGCGAGGGCCCGCACAAAGCAGTGACCGTATCGACACAGACCCCGCCGCCAACCAAGGAGAGGGGTTGTTCAATCTTCAACACGCTGAATCACCCAACACAGCTTGTGACAGGTGAGAGGGAAGTTTCTTCATCTGAGAGGAAAACGACAACATCGAAATACTGCGTGAACCGGTTGCCCATGCCACGATAAAATGGGGAACTGGCGTGCGTCTGGCACGTACCCCATCGTCCAATACTAACCGTCCCGTACGACCAAACACCGTTACAAAAACCGTACAAAGAGCAAGGCACATAGAAAAAAGGGAACATGACACTGATCCTCGAGGGCGTCTACCTCCTTGCAGTATCCCGGCAAAAAACACAAGAACAAACATGACGCCTCCCTCGCACTTCGACGAAGCCGAATTGACCAATGTACACACCAGCGGGCGAGGAGACCAACACCGAAGGAAGCCTGTTGGAAAGCGACGCGTAGAACGAACACCAACCAAAGGACCACGAAAAAAACCACCGAGGCCACGTCACCTCACCTGGTCATCGACGCCGTCCTCCTTGTCCCGCTCCCTCTCCTCGGGCGTGGCCTCCCGCTCCCTCGCGCGCTGCTCCTCCTCCGCCACGGCGATGGTCTCGTCGTACAGGAGGGCGTCCACTATCCACGAGATGGCACCCATCACCTAACCACCATCACCACCACCGACACAGGCCGTGCGCGTGTCAACCTTGTGGCTTCTCTACACGAGGACGACCAAGTTCCCCGTTACGCCAACAACAAACAGCTTCCCCAATAGAAACGGACCCTCACCAATAAAAATGGAATGTGGCGGCCGTTAGTGAGGCCAGTTGTTATGGAGAAATTTTCCGATTTGGAATCTCGATATTACGCCTTTTACATCCAAACCCCCATGAGGCCGCAGGAGTTCTGCGTGCTTCGTTGGAAAAACTCACAAAAGCGCTTTGGCACTCAGTACTCGCCTCACAGAGACCCGTTTGCATTCAAACCTTCGAGGCCGCGTAGAGCATTGCTGTGAGCCTCTTCGAGCCAAGTTTGGGGAGCTGTGGTGCAGTGTGTGTTCACCACGCTTGGTAAAATAGGAATTCCAATTTGGAATTGCTGGACGATCCGGGTGGGAATTCCTCATGAATTCCAAACTGGAATTGGTTGGAATTCCAAATTGGGAATCGTGAATTTGCTTTCATATCATTGCATACTCACTGCACTCTAGCTGCCCAAACTTGGCTCCGAGAAGATCACAGTAGTGGAGTGTACAGCACTATCGGTTAGATGGCAAACAGGGGTCTGTGAGGCGAGGACGAGCTGACAAAGCGCTTTGGTGCTGTCTGCTTGCTGCCCAGTACGCAGACCCCCTATTTTTGGGGGGGGGGGGAACATTTTTTCCCAATCCCCCGGATTCCAAATGGAAAAATTTCCCCATAACAACGGCCCGGGGTATTTCCAATGGGTTGCCCCCCCCCCCCCCCCCCTCTTCCCCAACCAACCTTAGGCCAAGTCTGCGGAGCTCCGACGGCGGCGAGCGAGGACTTGGAGATGGTGAACGGGTACCGGACCATCTTGAGGAAGGGAACAACGTCGTCTTCGAACCTCCCGGAGGGCTGAGCCACATCATCGTGTCGCGCCCCGTACAGTAACGCCACAGCGGCGACGAACGCACAGCAAGACAACCAGCAGCGAAGCAAGAAGGACGTCACAACAAGTTGTAGCAAACGAGAACAACATCTGGCCGCATACAAAACCACGTCAGCAGAGTCTGCAGCAACCGCTCTGGGAAGGGGGGGCGGAGTCAACCACAGCTTCACGTAACGCGTAGGGGACTAGATATAACGTGTAACCGCGAAAATGAGTGCCCCCCCTGTCCCCGCATCGAGGACCGTTGTGGATACTTTTGGGGTGCTTTCGCCTCTCTCAACAGCAGTGCAGGACCGTTGTGCGGCGGTGCGCGCGACCAACGCGATAGACGCAGCATCATGTCCGGCACGTAAAGACGCCATGGTTACAAAACTGCTGCCGCCGTGTTTGAACAAGGTCGTGGCGTTGCACTCTATTCCAGAGTAGTGCGCTGCTATGTCGGCAAACAAAACCGCCGCACGAAGCACACCGATCACGAACATATCGCACAGTAGGCTGCGTAAGACACCACACACCCTCGACCAATCTTCAAAGCTTGAATACCTCCACGGCGGAGAGAATGCCAACATCAAACATCAAACATCACACATCAAAAATAAAAAATCAAACGGTGCGTTTCCTCGGAAAGCCCTCGACGAGATTAATCCAAAGCCACCGTTGTTGGCACCATCACTGTCGCTGTTACTGCAGGGCAATCGATCTTTCCAAATCGGCCCAGGGTATGTGATATCTCACGCAGCCTACAGCAATACGGTAAGAAGAGCCGCAATTGCTGGCACAGCAGTCGGTACATGCATCTCTTGTCAAATACTTCGGGTCTCAGGCAGCGCGTACAGGAGGCATCTGACAAGGACGAACACGTTGCTTGTTCAGCAGTACTGTACAGCAGCAGTACTGTACAGCAGCAGTGCACCATGCACCGACAAAAACCGGTAGCAACACATGCACAGAGCAGTCGTGCTCGAAGGGGTGCTTTCTTTGTTCGGCACGAACTCCCGCCGCCGTTCTGCATTGTGAAAACAGCTGCCTACAGGAACCGCTGCAGAGGCAATTTGGCAATTTGACCTGTTACGTTATGTAGACGGTACCCCACAGTTGTTGTGAACCGTCGAGGACAGCACACAGCAGTGTCATCGCAGCAGCACGCCGTGGGGTTGGCCAAACCACACTGTAACTTTCTGCAGCACTGCTGTTGCTCAACAGTCCCAACAACAACCACGCCACTGCTGACTGCGGCCGTTGTGTATGTAAAAACGTCTCGAAGTTAGAGTCCCACCACGTCACGAAAGCACATCTTTCTCTCACCCTGTAGTTCGGATCAAGCTGCCTGAACAAGAACCCCGTGATGTTGTTGAAGTCCCTGCCGCTCGGTCGCGTCAGGCTCTTGCTGTTGATGGGCTGATCGTAGCCGTGGTCGGTCAGGTAGGCCGCCAGCTTGTGCAGGGAGGCGTTGAGGTGGGCCTTGTCCATCAACGGCCTCTGGTCCGACCTGCTGCCGCCGCCGGTCCCGAACGAGGTGGTTCGCCGAACTCCGACAGACTTGCGGTCCCCGGCGGTAGACATGCTGGGCCTTCCCGCGCTCTGCCGGGAGGAACCCATGCTCGGCCGCGAGGTGCCCATGCTCGGACGAGACGTGCCCATGCTGGGGCGTGCTCCCATGCTAGTGCGCCCTCCGCCCCCTGCGCCGCCGCCCATGGTAGACCTTGCCGCCGCCGAGCTGGTAGAAATGCTGAATCGCGAGGACGGCTGCTTGGATGACGCCAGGGAGGAGCGTCCCGACGACGTCGTGCCCATGGACCCGCGGGAGTTGAGCGATGCGCTCGACACTGCCGCTAGCGTGGTTCGTCTTCGAGCTGCCATGGTAGCGGTAGGTAGTTTGATGCGTGCGCGCTGCTGTTGGTCTTACCAGCTGCTGTTGGAACCCAGGCTCGCCCGCCTTTCGCTTTCAAACTTTCAATCCACGAGTCCTTTGCGATACGAGTTTCCTTCAAGCCAGGAACCACGGGCACGGACACTAGCGCTCAGCAGCTGCTACACTGCTTATGCAGTTACACAGAACCCGGTTCTCTGCCCTCCACTGCTGGAGAGAGAACGCTGGCTCTCCTGCGTTCTGCCCCGCGTCTACTCTATTCACGTACGTCCAACATTGCCGTTGGTCTTTTTTCTGACCAAGGGCCTCTGCGAGTCTTTGTGGAAATCCCCGTTTTATTCTGCGTCGCCCCCAAAATACCGTTGCGCGAAACAAGTCCAAAGACGCGCGAAGCCTTCAGGTCAAGAGCGGGGCTGAGGACACAGCACGCACCGCGCAAGGGAGGTTTTGGTCTCCAAGGGGTGCAGGGAAGTCCTGGCACGCTGGTGTAGGCAGGTTCGTTGAGACTTCACCCTCTGCAAGCACAGAGAAACCCTACAGCAGTCGCGCGTGTGTCGCCCTCGGGAATCTGCCCGTTGGTACATTCGCAGTATGATGTCTTCGGCGGCGTTCGAGCGCTCCTTGAGAGGGGGGGCATCATCTTCGTCCTCGTCGATGGCTACCTCCTCCTCCTCCTCCTCGACATCCTCGCTGAGGCCCCCCAAGAAGAAGAGCGTCACGTGGGACGACGACGAGGTGCTTCCGGACGACAGCGGCGGCGAATCCGGCGTGCTTCGGAACAGTAGCATCGCCTGCACCAACACCAACAACGGGGGTGTAGCAGCAGCAGCAGCCGGGGCAGGTGCAATCCACGAGCCGCAGAGCTTCGACCACCTCCGAGTGCCGGCCAAGCCTTCGGCGAGCAGCACCCGAATCGTCGACGCGGCCGCGAACCAACACCACCTCGGCGCGGGCTCGGCTGGCGGCGGCGGCGGCCTGTTAGCCTCCGCCCGCAAGAGGGTGGGAGCGGCGGAGCAGACGCGAGGCATCCAGATGGGGCCCCTACGAGTGCGGACCCCGGCCAAACCCAAGCGGTCTCGCGCGGACGCGACGCCCTTCCACGCCCCGTCCTCTTCTTCCGTTCCCGCTCCCAGCGCGGGCGCCACACACAACTACCTCCGGCGCGGCGGCGGCACGGCGGCGGCGGCAGCCGCAGCGGTCGCGTCGTCGCCGACTAATAGATCGTCTCCTACTTCCGCCGCCGGTGCCGCTGCCCGCCGCCCGAGGAGTCCAAGCCTGGCAAGGTCGCCTACTGCCGCCGGTGCTGGCAGATCATCTCCCCCGCTCCATCTAAGTAGAATCCCTCGCGCCGCCGAGCCGACTGCTGCCAGGCCCGGCGCGGCGGCTACACCCGGGGCCGCAGGCAGCACCAGGAATCGCAGCAGCCCCCGTCGGCAGAGGCACATGTCCTCGAGCCAAGCGCTACGCAACGTCGCCGGGGGCAACGGCGAAGACGACGACGACGCCGAGGCTACCTTCATGGAGGACAACAACGGAGATCACGGCGGGGGTGCGGAGGGAGACGGCAACGGCGGTGCGGCGGCCCCTGTGGACGGCCCATCCCCGATGTCTCTCCTGTCGAACACTCTCTCAGCAATCGGCCTCGCGGTCGGGGTAAATTCCTGCGGAAAGCCACCCAGGTCGCCCAGGGCTAGCAAGGGCTCCCCCAGGCTCAGCGTTAGCGGTAGCGGCAGTTCCCCGAGGGTTTCTCCGAGGAGCTCTCCGAGAGCTGCTCCGAGAAGCCGCACGTCGCCGTTTTTCGACACTTCCGGGAGCGGCGGCGGCTGCGAGGGCCTCCCGCGTATGCTGGAAGAAGACGAGGAAGAAGACGTGAGTTTGATGTGTCTCGCCCAGTCGGCGGCACAGTAAGCGCATATACGTGTAGCACAGCAGTTGGGTCGACCCTCTCTTATTGCTTTTGAACGCGTCTCGTGACGTGCAGGCCAGTTTTCGCTGCGCGGCAGCGCGTAGAGCGCCTGGTTGTGCACATGCCTGGTCTGTACCCGCTCTCGCCGTCTCTGTAGACTGCAATGAGAGCAGGGGAAGTCGGGAATTAACATCAACAGCACCTACTGGTTGGGACCACACTTCAGTGTTTCACATCTTATCTAGAGATGCTGTGCATAACTTCCACGCAATCGAACGGCTGTCCTGATGTGTAGGATAACGAGGTCTTCCGAACTCGCTCTGTTGCTGTACCGTGTGTTCGGGATGTTATCAGCCGCTGCTATGCTGTTGGTGCCCAGCCCCTCTCCTCGTCGCCCGCACATTACCTTACCCCGTTCCCCGAACAGAATCACGTGTAGCGTGACCTCGAATGATTGCACCGTGTCCCATACATTAAACATTTATTTTTTTCCCGATCTACACGGCAGTTCCCCCTGGGCGTGACTCGGCAATCTCTGGAGAGCCGATTGGCGGACGCGGCGGCCGCGAGCTCGAGCCTGGCGGCCGTCGCTCACAGGGCCTCCTTGGAAAACATGCAGAACAACAGCCCGGCTACCTCGCTGAGCCCTTTCACCAAGAGCAGCACCACAGTCAGGCGGACCTCGACTAGCCGCTACAACGTCAACGGCGAGGTGGGCGACCCCGCGGGTAGTTGGGACGGGGGCGGTCGGTGTGTCGTGCTTGTTCAGGAGGCAGGTGCTAGCACGACAGCGGTATTTAGTTGGGATTTCTTCAGCGGATCAAATACCGTTGCTGTTGACCCGTCCTTGGGCTATGTATGCCGGAACACGATAGCTCTTACCCCGATTAGCTTCATCTGCCAGGTCAAAGCGGGTCCTTGAAAACGCGATGGCCGAGAGGTTCTTAGCTACACTATGTAGCTGTGCGCGGGCTGCTTGCCCGTGCCGTGATTGTTTTGTTCAAGCGTTTGCCCCGTGTCCTTCCGACACAACTCTTGCTACCCGCGTCCCGTGTAGAGCATACGGGCCACGTTCACCCTCCGACCCCAAGCCCGTCCGTGCCAAAGGAGTCTCGACGGGAGTGGCTGTTGTGTCAGCTACAGCAGTCTACCCAAATCCCACAACTGAAGAAGTAGTCATTTTTCTCTTGTATCGCTGACAAGCACCCCATCACACCATTCCCCTCGTCGTTCGTTCGGCTCTCCCCCCCCCCCCCTCCCCCTCTTTCGATGTACCCGCGCCCCCA
>FN649745.1:1672616-1702969 GCA_000310025.1 Ectocarpus siliculosus | reverse complement strand
GGGGGGGGGGGGGGCGGGAGGGTTGGCGGCAGCGACGTTTGCTCGTTAAAGCATGCTTGACAATCTCAGGGCGGACCTGGTCGCGTTCCCATCCACCGCCCCAACGGGAACCCGGCAATTGGTGGCTTTGGAGGAGGAAGGAGGGAGCATGCAGGGGGGCACTCGGAGTAGGTCTTGCTGTTTTTTTGTGCGTTATGATGAAGGCATTTGTTGTGGTGGGGCGTTAAGAGTACAAGTAGAAGCCTGACATCTTGCTATAGGGTGAGCCGGCGCAGGCGTTCTGTGCGACGACGGCATGTATTGGACTTGAGAGTTTAGTTTTGCACACAACAAACGCATGGATTCTCATCTACCTGCTGTGTGCTGCTGTAGCGCGGCAACTTCAGCCAAGGCGGCGCTCAAAGTCAGCTACACGGACGGACGTAGGAACGCGTGCCAATCGCACGGCTGGTTCTGGCCGCAGTTTCGGAAACGCACACGTACAACTTTACTGTTGGGTATTGACGTAATCGAGTCTTGCCTCACGACGGTGCGCGCGTGCGCCCTCCGCCATCTCGCCGGTGATGGCGAGACGCCGATTAAATACATGTACCGAATTTTAGAGCCGAGACCACGGAAGGCGTCCCCGTCAGTTGGACCAGTAATATACGGATATTAGAAGATACTGAGCGGAGACCGGAACGGCTGTTGACGTAAGCTACAACAGGCCGGGGGGTGCAACAATAACCGCGGCCTTCAGAACAAGAACCTCACTTATTTCGAGCCGTCGTGTACGCCAACATGCGCACTCCACACACCAAAATGCGACGCACACCTCTGGGCATGTATCGTTACAGCAGTCAATCAAATCAGCCCTGCCCTGGTACGCAAGCGAGCGAGCGAGGCTTTCCTTGTCTGACCGCCGAGAAGAAACCAAACGCCTGGTAGGTTGCGTTCTTTGTATGTACAAATATGCATAGCACACACGAAAGAGGAGCACTTAATTAACCAAGTGGGTGGCGTGAAACCTCTGCCGGCGACCCTCGTTTTGCCGCGGAGGTGTGAATAAGGTGTGTTGTTTGTAAAAAAAACACGCACGATGCGTGCACCCCTGGCGGCACACCGACCAAAGACCCTAGAGACGCATCAACAGATCGAAGTGTGGTTTCTAGAGCTATACATTAGCGCTTGATGCATCGTAGAGCACAAAGTACATGGCAGCCGGGCGTGTTTCGTACACCACTACATATAGAGTACCAGGTAGCATATATGCTACACATGTGTTTGCCGACAACAAGAGCTTTTTTCCCGGACACAAACGAATACCGTATTCTCGAAGTATTAATCAACAAGAACACAACGGCGACGACACACCAACATCGGTATCAACGACAACAACAACACAGAACCAAGAATCTCACACACAAGACCTAAGAGAATAAATTCTCGGCCCTACTCAAATCATGAGTAGTGTCCCCCTCCCCTCACTCTTCCGTGGCCCTCCCAAACAAAAACAACACTTTTTGCCAAAAAGAGAGAAAAAAAATTGGTGCAACAAAAACTCATCGAGAGAGAAAAATAACCTCACGGTCAGCCTATCTAGTCCATTGAGGGCGGAGCGGGTGCCGCTTTGGTGAGAATCTTGACCCTAAACACTCTCTCCGAGGCGGCCATGTACAGGTACCCGTCGTCCGCCAGGGCGACGTTCGCCACGAACACCCCTCCCGTCAAGACCATTCCCAGGTGCTGGCCCCCCGGGGACACTACTGCAACGCCCCCGGGTGCTGCGGCGAAAACGTTCCCTCTTTCGTCGACCTTCATCCCGTCCGGTACCCCCACGCCGTAAGCCTTGGGTACCAATCGTGGGGACATCAATCAGGGACAACAACAAAAAAGCACGAGGGCACGGGTGGGGGAAGGGCAAGGAATGAGGGGGGACGCACGCATGTTGCATGCTTTAGTTGTTACACCGAGGGCATCTCTACCGCGTTGCCTGGCCCTGCTGACCATCGACCATGCCTCGCCCCCCCTCGCGACGGGGTGGGGTTTTCTACCCCCGATTCCCGATTGAGAGACAGGAGCCTCTGACAGAAAAACCCGGCGGCGCGATATACGCCTTTATTCTCCACTTTCCATTTCATCACCCAAGTTTCTGCAACCGTACAGGCAAGCGTATCGGAGACGCATCATGAAGGCTGCTCCCAAAAACGCGGCCAAACCAAGGTGAGGAGTGGGTCGATACGCCGACATCACGCGCCGTGGCCAAAGGGTTCTACCGCCAGACACGTATCGCATGTTCGCTGGAAGCGATTCGCTTGGCTAGGCCGGGGGAAGAGAGGAGGGTCTTTCGAGTGACAAACGCGAAACAAACCTCAACAGGTGGGCCGTGCAGACCAACCACACCCCAATGTGTAAAAAAAGGTAGACAAAAGTACCAGCAACGAGCGGTCCAATTCCATCTTCTTTGCACCCAACGGTGCCACTACGTCTCTGGTGATTGTGTATTCCGCACACCAGCAAGCCTCAACGAGGGCCGTCGTCGTGTCTACCCACACTGCAGCTCTCCCTCTCCTCGAACAAAACCAGCACTCGAGAAAGGGAAAACGGCCGGCCGATAGCAGGGCATCAACGCTGAGGTGCGGCACTGTCTAGCAGCTCGGCTCTCTCGCCGTGGCTGAAACAGCCAAGAGGGGGAGAACTACAGCCGTCCGAGTGTACGATGCCCACGGCGTTCGGGCGTGACATTTCGCCGACGCACACAGGCACAGCAGTCGCACCTCTCCGCAAACCCAGAGCCCTCCCTCTTTCCACAGGAAAACACGGACCCTTCGCGTGCGCGTCGCGGAAGCACCCACGCCCATGTCCTACGAACAAAAACACAACTACCGCCTTGAAGAAAAACAAGGGCATTGGGCTATCACCCAAACTCACCTCCTTCATCGGCCGCGCATCCAGGAACAACCTCCGATTGGCCAGCTCTCCGTCCTCCTCGACGTCGTACACGTGCCACGCCGGGCGGTCAGGCGAAGACACAGCCAGGTACAGCTTCGAGAAGTCAGGGGAGAACGCCAGCCCGTTAGGCCAAGTGAACTCTGCCGGGGGGTTGTGAGTGGGAGAGAGGCGTGTACGGGGGGGGGCGGGGGGGAGTCAGCGTAGTAGGAGAAGCCGACACACAAGTTTCAGCCTGGCGGAAATGAACAGCTGTAAGCTCGCAAGCTCCGTGATCACCCGCGATAATGGGCAACGAAAGGACTCAGGCGCCGGAAGTGCGAGAGAGACACGTGATCAGCATCGGCACCTGCGGCCAAAACGAATCAATAACAACAGCAACACCGCCAGCACCAGTAGTAGATCCACCACCAAAAACTCTTCGACAAACTAAGTGAGTACGAGGGAGACACACGTGATCTGCAACGGCACCTGTGGCCACAATGAAACAACAACAGCAGCAGCAGGAGTAGCAGCAGCAGCACCACCACCACCACCACCACCACCACCAGCACCACTACCACCGCCAACGCTTGCTTCGACTACGTTTACAACTACACGTAAAACTACAGATAGCGCGGCAACACCGGCACACCTTTCTCCATGAGCTCCGGCTCGGCCCCCGCCGCCTCCCTCGCTCCCGCCTCCCCCGCTTTCGCAGCCTCGATCGCCTCCCTGCGGACCCGGTACACCCCACCGAAACCGTGGGCGGCGAAACCGGGGTCCTTTTGCCGAAAAGGCAGCCCGTACGGGGGATCCGTGAAATAGATGTCCCCGCGCTTCGAGAGGGCGAGGTCGTTGGGGCTGTTCAGGCGGTGCCCCTGTTTTTTTTTTTTTTCGTCCACGACGGCGAGAGAGCCGGCGGGGCGAGCATGCAGATGGAGGTGAGAACTGTCCATTGGGGGGGCCGCTCAGATAAAACGGTCGTGTCGCGTGTACACTGCTGTGTGCGGGGCTGCTTTGGGTTCGAAAGGGTGTCTTGGACGTGTGTTTCGGACACCGTATTGTAGTCGCCGAAAACGGTGGGTGTTGTTTGTATCCTTGATTGATGCTGCTGTTGGTGATGATCATTCAAGGGTTCCAATGACTGTGTTCCACCTGCGTGCTGCTTGCCCCATTGCCTAGAGGCATGTTCAGGAGGGACGCTCGACGGCAGCGGCCGCCACCGCATCTGCCTGGTCTACAGCACCCGCACTGGCCGCTTTGCCCGTGCCGGCTCCTATTCCTGCAGTTGGCGCGACAACGGCAATGGATGAGGACCAGGCACGCTCAACGGCGGCGGCGACGGCGGCGGCGGCGTGCCTGGTCCTCATCGATCGCCATCATCTCGCCAACTGCAGGACTAGGAGAAGGCACAGGCAGAGCAGCCAGTGCGCGTGTCGTAGCCGAAGGTAGATGCGGTGATGGTAGACCAGGCAGATGCGGTGATGGCCGCTGTAGCCACCACCGCCACAGCCGCCGCCATGGAGCGTGCCAGTTCCTCAACCGTCGGCATCATCGCGCACACCGCAGGAATAGGAGCCGGCACAGGTAGAGCAGTCGATGCAGCCCCCCCAAGCCCAGGTACATGGGGTGGCCGCGGGCTTGGGGGTCTGCATCGGTTGCTCGCGGCTTGGGGGGTCTGCATCGGCTGCTCTACCTGTGCCGGCTCCTATTCCTGCAGTGTGCGCGGATGATGCCGACGGTTGAGAAGCAGGCACCCCGATGACAGCGGCGGCAGCGGAAGCGGCCGCCACCGCATCTGCGTGGTCGATAGCACCCGCACCGGCTGCTCTGCCCGTGCCGGCTTCTATTCCAGCAGTCGGTGCGACCACGGCCATGGATGGGCAAGCAGGCACACTCAACCGGCGGCAAGCGGCGTGCCTGGTCCTCATCCACCGGCATCATCGCGCTCACTGCAGGAACACGTGCCGGCACAGGCAGAGCAGCAAGTGCAGGTGTTGATGTAGACCTGGTAAACTTCGACGCGGTGTGGAGGCCGCTTCCGCCGCCACCGTCGAGCGTGCCTGCTTGCTCTCCATCCACCGCGAGTGGCGCTGTAAGCACGGAGGCGAGTCGGTACAGGCGTACTGCCACCGCCGCCACCGCCGCCGCCGCCGCCGCCGCCGCCGCCGCGGAGTCTGCTGAATTGTCTCTTTTCGGTGCGAGAAGCCCCGCGCAGTGTCCATGAACGCCAACCACGCACGCACACACGCACAGGAGCACGCACACCTCGAGCTAGCGAGTTGCTTCATCAGGGAACGTCAACTACCCTGACGCCACAAAAACAAGTTGCTGTGCGTTCATCATCTAAAAAGGCCTTGGAAATTGGACTTGGAAGCGGAGCGAGCCGCGGACCCGTCCTCAAGGCGCCAGAAACGGCCCACTCGCCATACAAACGTCAAGAGCCGCGCAAATACGGAAGCGTGCCTTTGAATGAACGCTGAGAAAAGGCCGCAGGCCACCACGAACACAAGCGAAGCAGGGGGGGTGGTGTACCGCGGTTGGTTGTCGCACAGCGCGCGCAGCACGACACAACTGACACGCCTTGGGTGCGATTTGATCAGGCCAACCCGTGCAGACCCGTCGCATGCGTACGCAAATACGTCGCTCACGTTGAAGTGGGTAGCCAGCGGTGTCTTGGTCCCGTTGTTCTCCATCCTCGTCACCCTCCGGTCGCCGTGCTCGCACATCACCACCTCCCCAGACCGGGGCACCTACTTGTAAGACCGACCCCAGAGCCCACCCGGCGAAGCATGCGTAACAAAAACAAGAACAAAACAAAGAGCGCCACCATGGACGAGACGCAAGATAAAGGACCGGTTTGATCGCCAAGAGCCATCGAAAATTACCTAAGGTCCACGGCAGGTTCGAGGGGCATGCACCGCGGAAGGGGTGAGACGAAACGCGTGAATCTTCCGCTCGGACCGAGAACACCGGCACGATTCATCGGAACCCCCGACGAGCGTGCACGAACGACCATTCCCCCGCGCCTTCGTTTCCAGGCGCCCATGTCAGAGGTCAGCAGGGGCGCTCTTCGGAACAACGTGTACGCGTAGCCCCTGCTGCTGTGGTCGCCACAGAGTAGTGTAGTTTTTTCCCGCCGCAGTACGGCAACTCGCTTGTTGCGCCCCTGAGAGGAGCGAGAAGCGTCGGCGGCGTCTCCCACGCTCCCCGACGAATTGTCGACTGAGCCTCAGCGGCAAGGTGCCTAAACAAGTCGAACAAACATCTCAAGAGGGCGTTTCGTTCTATGCTCTCGGGGGGATTCTACAAAAGCGCAGCTTTACGATACGGCGCGTTGTGATACTCAACCGCCCATCAGGAAGCAACAAACGCGTGGCCATGAATGTATCTGCCCAATAGGCAGCCAAATCTGCACCACGCCTGCTCTGTCCCCGCTCGCGCAGCAACAAGAACATCAGTCTCGGGCGGAAGCAACGAGTACACCCACCAGCATGAGGCCGTTCGAGCCTGACATCTCCATCGACGAACAGTGGTCTCCGCGGCAGCCGCTGCGGTCCAGGAAGAGAGACTTGCCTAGCGTGAACAGCCCGCCCCCTTCCTGTTGGAGGTGACCGGACAAAGCCGGCGGCAAGAGCAGCAGCAGCAGAAGCAGCAGCAGACGTGGTAAACGGCGGAAGCAGCAACAATAATCACCGGCGCGCGCAGCTTATTGCTAATCGGCCAGGGCAAGCCACCCGTGGGCGCGTACATAAAACAACAGTTCCCTTGGTACGGATATGATGTAGGCATACAGAATGTGTGGAACGAATCGCCCCCCCGCCGCCATCGTGCCACCCCCCCCCCTAATCTTCGCGTCACCGTGCCCTGGACTTGTAGCACGAAATCATAGCACGCTAGCTGAATATACCTCCCACTTCCATATCCTGTTGTTGGCTACGTCGGAGAAGAGAAGGTATTGCCTGTCCGCCTGTGTTCGGGCGCGCAGTACCAGACAGATAGATGGGAAGATGGTGAGAACGAGACAAAGAATGGAAAGCTCCAGCAAGTGTAGATGGAGATCAAAACGCTGTGAGATTGACTATAACATATTGTAATAAGGTGCAGATTGCACTATTTAGCATTTGTATGTAAGGTACAGATGGCACAAACGCGTCGTGGTCGTCGCACAAAAGGGGTGGGGTTGAGATCAGGACGTGTTTGTTGTTGTTGAGTTGGATTGAAGGAAGAAGAGAAAATTCAACACACGTGAAGGTGCAAATAATTTGCAATATATGGAGTCTTGAATTTTTCACCGGCAGCTTCCGGAAAGTCCCTACTGCATTAAACCAACACGTTCCTGTTCCTTGGACCTACGGTTGAGAGAGAGAGAGAGAGAGAGAGAGAGAGAGAGAGAGAGAGAGAGAGAGAGAGAGATTCCTTTGGGTGCATCGACGGGACTGTCAGCTTGATGCTCGGGACACTGGCAAAAAAAGCAGGTGCACGTAAAAGAGAGGACCTTCGTGCTGTTGTGCACATGGGAGGGAGGAGCAAGAGGTTCGAATTCTGCTTACCTCGGTGTCGTGAACCCACTGCGTGCCCTCCGTGAAACCAAACCCATCGGCGACTACCTCCACCTGTAGCCGTTCGGAAAAAACGAAAAAAGTAAAAGGCGGCGGCCGGTGTCAGGCTGCACACAGACAGTAAGTACAGGGGCTGGGGCGCAGTGACCTTTCTTCCAGCGTATGCGTGATGCGTATCCATCGTGCACACGCACACCCTCCAGCACAATACGTAGCGCCAACCACGCGATCCTACTGCTGCTGCTGCACGCCACCTCCCATTTGATGTGTTTGTTGCTCACCGTTGCTCCCCGGGGAATGATGTCATCGAGCTGCTCCGGAACAAGCCGCTTGATGCTGCTGCCCGCAACCTCAGGGTACTGGTTGAGATGCTGCAGCAGAAAGTGCAGGTAACAGCAGAGCCCGGGCAAGAACAAGCCGATCCATGCGATCGATGCCGCATTCTCGGGCTTCCACCTCGAGGTCATTGCAAAGCTTCAAAGAGAAAGAGTGAGCTGCAACCGGCAAGAGGCAAGAGACAAGAGACTGTTTGCCGGGGATCATTCTCTGCCATCCCCGGAATAACCAACTTGGCGTGCTGCCGCAGCAGCATAAATCTTCACGACGAACAATCATCGCAAACCTAGTTTGTTTGTACATACACAGCAGTCGCAGTACATAAGTCGTGAGAAATGGGCAGTTATGATTGCCGCGAACAACACGAACGCCTGGGAAGAAACACAAACTATCCTACGTTGAGATACATACGCCCTACAGATGAAGCAGGAAGTATTACGGCCTACAGAAGTGCCGGTGCTACAATAAGAGAAAAGGAAGTGGCAGCGGGCGTCCCGAGAATATATCGATGAAACTGGGGCCTCAAAATCCTCAAGACAGAAAATTTGAGCGTGTTCTTGTGCGAGCGAGCACCTGCTGGCTACCGAGATTACTCGCGGATGGCCTCTCGGGACTCAGCGGGTCGTCGGATTTCGACTTGGCCAATTACGCAGTGTCGCCGTGTTTCACGTGGCATGATGCGGTGTACGACAGCTCTAGGCCGAGTGCGTCGTCCAGAGAATAACGCGTGTGGTGAGCCGGAGTTGATATTGACCTTGTCCGTTCGAAGCACCCCGTGCTCTCCCTCCCTCCCTCTCTCTCTCTCTCTCTCTCTCTCTCTCTCTCTTTCCCCCCCCAACGGCTGCTTCCCCAATTGAACTGATTTTTTTTTGTGTGTGCATTGGAGCATTTGCAATACATATTGATGACTGGTCGTCTGTCACACAAACGGATAGACTAGTGCTCATTTGCTATGAGGCCGCCCGCCCATTAGGCGGGGCGGCAATCGGGAATCGGGGAATGGTGTGGGTTTATTCGCGCTGGGCTGATGTCGGTGAATAATCCAAGATATTTACAGTCTTGGACTCGTGGAAACGTAAGGCCGTCTTGCGCGCTTCATCGCATTGGCTGTTGTGCAATGTGAACTATATACTGTACAGGGACCATCATCCCAGTCATGAAAGAGGTTTGACTTTAGTCTGCAGGTTATCGTCAAACCAAGGAGACGACAGACGCGTATGCATGTATGCACGAATAGTTCCGCCTCTGAAAGGAAAGATCATCGCTCCAACAAGATCGATTTTCGACTTTCCGTGGAGAAAGTCTCTGCAGTTCGGCATCGTTTTGTTCGCCTCACCCTTCGCTCCTCCGAAGTTTACTGCAGCCATTTCTACTTGATCAATCGTTCACAACCAACCCGGGGTGTGCTGTCCGTAGCATGTTGTTTGTCACACCAACATTTTCGCGACCGATGTCATCCTTCGGCACGTCCGATGATGCTTGAGGCTCGACCTGCAGTCGGGTTGGGTACCACACCCAGATCCAACGCAGTCGTCTGTGCGCAAGAAACAATCAAACGTGGTAAGGCGGGAGAGCATCGTGCATCATCTTATGCATGCATGCATATACCGCTTGGTTCAGGCCTGCGAATATTTTTCATGAGTTATTCAGGGAGGTATCCGGCCGTCGCCCTTCTTCCATTTCTACAGGTGCTGTAGGAGGTTCTCATGAACGGGCTCACCTATGAACGTTTTGTTTCTTCAGGCCACTCAATCTAAGTGCCGGCTGATTCTGTCTACATAAAAAGAACAGTAGGGTCGAAGGAGATTCCAACACTGACAACGGGGCGAGAGCTATCTTCCCTCGTAACCAGGACACGCCCCAACACTCGCCTTTGTCACTGCATCAACGGTCACGACCACGGCCGCCGGCCCCAAGGCGCTCTTCCCCGCCGGCGGCGGAGTAGGAGGCGCCGGCGGCAGCGCCGAGCAAGTTGCCCCCGACGCATCGATCCTGATGGAGTCCATTCCGAGGCTATGGAGCAGCGCCGAAGCTTCCGCGGCTACGGAAAGGTTGTCGACGTGCGCCTTTGCTGCCCTCGTCACTACTCCCTCCACGTCATTGTCGATTAGGAGAGACATGTCTGGCGCAATGGGGCCGCCAACCGGCCGCTGTGAGGGTAGGGTTCGGTTCGGGTAGATGGGACGACGGGTTGGTGATGGTCGCCGGTGTGCGTAGCGTCTGGGGGCATCGACGAAAAGGGCGACGTGAGTGATAGTACAGTAATAGTGGGACCTCAACAACGCCGGTTGAATAACGCCGGTTGCCCTTTTTTCCGCCGGTAAAATTGCTGGGCACCGACTCAATAACCGGGTCATTCTGTACGTTAAAAAGCACGGGTCCCTCTGAATAGCGCCGGTCGATGCGCCGGGAAAATACCGGCGTTCCCCCCTACTGTACACCTTTTTGGTCATGGGATTGTTACGGGACTGCGGCCACGGATTGCCGGGGATTTGATTGCTCTGTGGACTTCCGCTGACACCCAAAGTGTAGGACTATCCGTGCTGGACTTCCCACACCGTCGAGACGTACAATAAGCAGCAAAAGGGGGAATGGGACCGGGCTACCGTTGAACCCGTTCTGTTCCTCCAGCCTGACGAACCAGTGCGTCTGGACAAATGAAGACCGGTCACCCAACGGGGTGGGGAAGAGAGCGTGCTCGGCTTGAGGGTTGGCAGTCCGTCACTGCTGTGTACTATTAATCACAACATCGGTTTGGCCGTGCGGTGATATACTGGGGGGGGGTAAAGTACGTTTGTCTTTTTTCGGTTTGGAGTGGAGAACCCCAGACCAGACGAATACCGCGCCATACTCACCTCAAATCCTTCGCCATGCAATGCGCACATCACACCGACGCGCATCAGCATACAGCAAATCTTGACCACGTCGCCATGATCTTGGAACTTCGCGCATGCCTTGAGAATTAGCAGCAGCACGCCTTCCTCCATCACTACTGCCCTTCCGCCACCCACAGTGTCCACATCCAACTCGGTTTGAAGCCTGTGCGTGCCGTTGTGACCACAGAGGTCGACCTCCGCGGCCCTCAGCAAGCACACCAGGGTATGCAAGGCGACCTCGTGAGCCGCCGGTGCTAGCCACCTGAACAAAAAAAGGATGTTCATGTTGCAGGCATAGCAGTTGATGTCCTGAGAGCGATGCTCAAAAACTTGTGCTCTTTTTCATACAAAGAAGGATGTTCATGTGTTGTTCCGGAACGTACAGCGTTGCCGGCAGAGCGTTTGATGTTCTATCCTGAGAGCGATGTTCAATACGTGTGCTCTTCTTCATGCAATACATGCGTGCGATCTGCGCTACTGAGCAGGCTGGCGGGCTGGCAAGGCGGGTTGAGCCGGAGGAAACACTCTTCAATAGACCCATGTGCCTTTCTTTCGAAGATAACCTTCCTCGATGTGCTCCTCCTCTGTGTGGATCCTGGGTTGTGTAGATCATTCCATTGCGCGCATAAATAACGAAGGCACCCCGACTAGCCATAAACGGCACATCTTTGGTGCCGCTGCGTACCTTTTCGGGACCGTTCTCATGTCCTCCACCGGTTCATCTCCTGATGCGGTGCTTTTGCCGGCAACCTGAGGGGCTCTTGCGTCGCGCCAGCCCTCTCGGCGCCTTGCGTCCTTCTTCGGCTCATCTCCAGGAGATGACGAAGTCGCGACGATCCCGTCGGCCGGGCGACCGCGGTCGCCCTCTGGCGGTTGCTGCTCTTCTCCCTTCCACCCCCCTCCTCCACCTCCCCCTCCTCCTCTACCTCCTCCTCTTCCCCCTCCAGACAAGGGCAGCCCACGGGGAAGAGGCTTCTTGTCTCTGAGCCTCTCCCGGTTGCATGAAGACTCTGATAGTGAGGGACACGTTGCAGCAAACGACTTGTTGCCGATGACGTTTCTCGGGCCACGGCAGTCGCCCTCGCCCTGGTGACTGGCCAACTTTGTTTCGAGCGAACCCGAAAACGAAAACCGGTCGCTGTCCCTGGGCTTTCGTGTCGACTTCGCTAGGCGGACCTGGCCCTTGGCCGTCGCACTCACCGCCTCGCCCTGCATGCCGGGGGTCCTATCCTCTGCCACCGGCGCCTTTGCCGGGTCGCCGTCGTCCGCAGTTAACCCATCTCGGGGAGCGGTTGTGACTGGCACGACGCCATCACCGTCCTCGGCACCGCCCTCCCCGTCGTTCGCCACAACACACTCCATGGCCCACCTCAGCAGCACGACCGAGGCGACCGCACTCTCAGCCAACTCCCCTGCTAGAACGCCATCATCTCCGCCGTGGCCGCGGCCGCGGTTTCCACCCAAAAGGTCCCAGTAGCCGTTCCCGTCCGCTAGGTCTATCTCGTACCCGGCCGGCTTGCTCTCAAAGGCTGGCTTCGAGGCCAACATCGGTCTCGCATGAGATCTCTTCGCGAAGGAAAACTTCCCAGTCCGTCGACATGCGTTCTCTTTTGCTGCAGCGGGCAAGGGCCGAAGCTGCGACGTCCGGGTGCACGCGTTAACGCCTAGACTGTACCGGTGTATGGGCGGGGGGCTCCTGAAGAGCAGCGTGCTCGACGTCTTCTTCGAACGCGTGGCTTCCCCTCCCCCCTCGGCCCTTATTGAACCACGGCCATCACTATCGCCACCGCCTCTGCCACCGTTGCTTCTTGATATTGTTCGGTCTCGTACGGTTTGAACATCATCACACGGTGCGGTAGTGATAGCAGCAGTGGCAGCAGCAGCAGCAGCAGCAGCAGCAGCAGCAGCAGCAGCAGCAATCCTTGTTGGAGACGGTAGAACCTTGTTCCCGCTGTGGCTGGGATTCGGCTGGCGTCCGTGCTGGAGGCGGAGAGCGACGAGCGATTCGCAGAAGAAACCACTTGGGTAGCAGAGCCGGATGGTCGCCAAGGCATGATACTGTTGGTGGTTTTGGTGTGATGTACCACACCAGTAAGAGACAATCGGGGCCGGGGGGGGGGGAGGGGGTGCAGAGTTTTGGCGAAGCTGAAGTCACGTGGGTTTCCATCTTCCATGAGTGAGAACACTAAGTTTGTGTTTGGTTCGTTGTTGGTCGCAGGTCCAGGCGAATCAAGGTGAAACATTTTCAGTGTAGTTCGCTGCACAGACCCGGGTATACAGCAACATTAAGGTTGGTCCCCCCTTCCTTACTGATGGCAAAACGATGTACACCATTATACTCATCGTGCAAACGTATTTGAACGAGTGCTACCAGCGTCGAGGGGTCTTTTC
This sequence comes from Ectocarpus siliculosus, assembly GCA_000310025.1. Classification (NCBI taxonomy): domain Eukaryota; class Phaeophyceae; order Ectocarpales; family Ectocarpaceae; genus Ectocarpus; species Ectocarpus siliculosus. Next base: position 1,689,894 of record FN649745.1, on the reverse strand, counting down.
GACCTCATCCAACTCCAACCTTCGCAAGAAGCCGCTACGAATCAACACAGAATTGTACGAGGATACTGGCTTTCTGGAATATGGAATGTCCCCATTCCCTCACCAGCAATCTCCTCGGCTTCCTGGCACCCTTTGGCCCAAACGAGGCGGTTGCCAAAGCTTCGGCCAATAGCGGTATAACCCCAGCTTTCCGAAGGTCGAGGGCCGTTGCTTCCCCTTGCAAAGCGCTCTTGTGGAGGAGACGCGCGGCGTAGAGCTGCACTCAATCGCCACATCCGTTCGGACGACAACGACGTGCACGGAACCGCTTGTCAGTTAACGGAATCGAAGATAATCTTTCCGCCGATTCCTTCTAGAACGTATTTCGACATCGTTGGCATCGCCGAACTTTATTATCCTCGACGGCATGGAAGGAAGGTACCGCCTTCCAACCTCATCTGTTAATACGCAATGACGGTTGTCACAAGGCTCGCGAGCTCGAGAGGTTCGCTACAACGCTCCGAGCGTGTCCCCTTTCTCGACCTCGTGACAGCAGGGGCCGCCCTTACCCCCAGAAAGGGCGGTTTCTGAAAGTTATCTGCGCCCGACCTACGGCTTATGTACAGCGTTTCCCCCCTTGCCATCGTCGGACATGCAGAAACGATTGAAACCCGATCTTCACGACTCACGACCGCCCTCGCACTCACCGCCACCACCCCGTCGATGACATGCCTCTGCAACGCCGCCACAACTTGTCGGTACAGCCTGTGAGTCGCAAGAAAAGTCCGCCCTAACTGTTCCAAGCTCGCGATGTAGCCCAGCAACGCGAGGGCATCGCGGGTCAGCTTTACGTCTCCTGGAAACTGCGCCATTCCCTTGTAGCCACACGCGGTCAGGGACAGGCAGAAGAAGAGAGACACGCACAAAAGCATCGCGGATTAGTTCAGCGGTCAGATGCGGGCTTTAGGTTGTCGGGCGACCAAGCTTCAACGCGGCAGAGGGAACGTACCATCCAGCATGCCGGAAATATGTCGGAAACTGCCATACCTCAAAAAGTAAAGGAACGAGTCCCAGCCCTGGGACGTCTCCTGTAGGGGGCAGCCGTCTGGGTTCATCCATGACGTCAATGCTACCAGTCTCGCCGCCTTCCCCCGCTTGTATCCCATGGGCATTGGCGACCGCATGCCGAATCTATTGCGACAAGCATAGTGATGGAGTCCGGAGTTCGTTATATACAGGTTTGTTTCTCGCATCGTGCACCAGCTGGAGATACCGGACGCGTCGACACTAAGGCTTCCTTGTTTGTGCGTAGACCACATTCCGTCCGGGGGGCAATCTGCGGGTGATCGATGACGTTCAAAGTAGTTCGAATGTGTCGTGTGACCTAAGCACGAATCTGCAGGCTAACCTCGAAGCCGGTTTCGAAAAAGCCACCACTATTCTTGCTTTGCTCTGCCGCTGACGAATGTGCTGCTAGGTAGGAGTCAAAACCCTACCGATGTTGGACTTGATCACTTCATATGCGGTCCCAAGCCATACAAGCTCGGGGCTTCTTTGAGAACACCCCGTGATGTGGTCTGTTTCATTTAACAAATCACCCCATCTGCTCCCGCCGTTCGGTTTGGCCTTTTCCACGTAGACGTTCCCACCTGTTGCAACACAGCACACCGTTGTGATGCATGCCTATGACAACCTTGCCCTTGTGCCAACTCTTAAGTCGACTTATCACGAACAAGCACATTATATACCAAGTTCAACACTGTACTTCAATCCACAACCGTGACGACCAAGAGGTTTCAAGGGAGCGTTAGACCACGGTGGTGGTTCACTCATGTCGATACTCCGGCCGTATCCTAGTAACGTTGATGGTGGCTTTAGTAAGTTTGCTCTCTGTAACATTTTCCTGGGACATGTACTTCCAGCAGTGCGGCCCTCCTCGTTATCCCTCCTAGGAAACGTCTAGTCTTGGAATCACAGCCATTGCTGGGATCACGCATGTGGAACTTGGATAGGTCGCCGTGGGTGTTGAACGATAGTATAGGGACTGGTGCACAAACGTGCGGAAAATGTATCGTACGTAGTCGAGAAAAGGCAGTCATTATGCATGCATGGTGACACCTCTTCGCCGGCCTCGGTTCTTCCAAGGACGACGAAATTTCGGCGAAACGTGTCCAGCATTTGTTCGATGTGCTTCAGCCTCTTTTGTTCCCGCCTCAGTTCTTCGTTCTTGATCACAGCCTAAGACATTACACGGGTAGAAAGACGAGGGACGGGGAGGGATTCTTCACGCCCTGAGAAACCCAGTCCCCCGCTGTTCAAGACATGATAGACTTGAAACTAAAGTCGCCGTCTTCGTTCCACGTGCTATTCACCGATAAATGCAGCTAAACCAAAGAAGTCGGGGCTGGCGCGAGTCTCTACCCGTGGTGTTTATTCGTGAAACGTGAGGCAGATCGGTTTGGCGCGGATATCAAGAACACGTCAAGTCATCCTCGCTTGAGCATTGAGCGTGAATCTAGCTACACGCAGCGGTATGTGTGTTGTTGCTTTTCTCGGAATTGTTGGCTTGCGTTCGCATGGTTACGCCTGTCGTGGCGAATATCCAAACTCAGCGCCACCCATAAGAAATTGATGCAGCTTTCAACTGTACCCCCCTCTCCAAAGGTGGAGCTCAACTGCTGTGTATTTTTTGTAGTTCGTTTGACGACATAGACTCCTTCCGTAGGTGGCGTTGCTGATCCAACGGTCTTAGCAGCTGTAGCCCGCTACACAGGGCAGGCATATTTTATTCGTCAATACTTCATATGGGCAAGGAGAGATGGTCCAGAAGGAGACTGAGCAGGGCGATGCCACAAGTACGTGGTCCGCCTACTCATACCAGCAAGCACGTGGAAGATCCGTGTATCCATCTGTAGTCTCCGGAGTTCTCAAGGTTGTCGGAACGCTAATAAACAACGGTTATTCCCACACTTTAAAAGCGTCCGCATGAATCCTACCCTCTTTTCCTGGCTGCTGTACGAGCTTGGCCCGTTGCACATACTGCATCCCTTTCTACGATCTGTGTTGACCACCAAATCACCCTCGTCCATCGATGCACTAACGAACCTGTTGAAGTTCCGAAGTGAACCGATCAAGAGTCTTGTCCTTGTCCCGGAGATCGGCTTGCAGAGAAGCCGTGGCTAGACCCTGCAGATATATTTCGTCAATTCGTTCCTGTACCGTAGGAAGGATTGGCGGAACGACGAACCACAACGAAACGTGGCTGATGATCCTAGGGTTGTGATACAGGCGCAAGACGTCGGTGCTGCGTGCAATTGATCCTCGAAGTCATTAGTGGAAACCCGCCTGGTGAGACCTGGGACGCGCGCCCATTCGCCTGTGAAAAGAGTTGCTCTGCAGACTCCAACCTCAAGAGTTTTTTTTCGCGTTCAGCCCTGTGGTTTCAAACAGGTCCGTCGCCTGGCGTACATCACGAGTGCCACCGCTCGTCAATCGGGGCGTTGCGGTGAAAAATGTTGTATGATCATTGAACGTCTAGTAGCAGCCAGACTGGTTGTAAGTCGAACAAAGGTCAGCGAAACACCTTTTCCCGCTTGAGACTTATCTGCCCATGACCACATGCGACCAACCCTATCGCTCTCAAGACTTGAAATTGCAGGGTTGGGAGAGATAATCATGCCCCTTTCGCTGGCCCAACCCATTCTTCACAGTAACATTGTCCTGGTAGACGTCAATAGGTTAGATATAGTGAAAACAGAACGACGATCAATGTACCGAAAACGATTTAGTCTATGCTGTACCTGCAACTTCCTTTGCGTGTCGTCATGCTCGCGGCGCCGTCGCTCATCATTTTCCCTTGTCCGTCTCACTAAGGTCTGCCAAGCAACTCCGGCACAAAGCAGAGTGGTGGGGAGGAGTGATGTTGGTGTGTGACATTGGACGTATCATGCACACAGAAGCCTCTACAGCAGTACATGTAGACAATGTATCAACTTACGATCGAGAGCTTTGCATAGATACGAGCTTGTGATACAACGCCTGATTTGAGGATTTGAGGTGCACAGAGCTACCTGGATCTCTGATTGGGCGACCACGACCCTCTCCTTGAGTGTGTCAAACACCGCTTCTTGTTGATCCTCGCGCTCCGCAGCTCGTTTCCGCAGTGCCTCCCGGTCGTTCTCGGCTGTGACTAAGCGTTGTCTGAGGTCTTTGACCTCGTCGCTTAGAAGGGCTTCGTTCCACAACCGCATGAGCTTCCGGGAGGTCACGGCCTTGGCCACAACGTCCGTAATGGTGGTCAACTTTGGCTTTGGCTTTCTTTTCCCTTTCGTTTTTCGCTTGCGCGCCATCGTCTAGAGCAGAAGTAGTGCCTCCCTGGCGCTCTCGGTGTGTTGTACTCGAGCTCCGGTGTCAGTCAATCGAAGTAAATGTACGTCGTGTAGCGATTTTCATCTGAGGCTCCACGCTCGCCATGCCAGTACAGCCTGTGGACCTCTCGGCTGCCACATCGCCGGCTCGAAGAAGCCCGGACGAATGCCGCGTGGTCAGCACTTCTCCGCCTTGCTTCTGGGTAGTGAGTGCTAATTGGATGCCTCGAGAGTTCTACACAGTCCCGGTGGCTGCGCGATGTATGTCGTGCCCTTGCGTCAGGAGTCTTATCATTTGTTCCACCAACAACCTTTCAAGTCTGCAATTTTGCTTCCCGTATCCCGTGTTCCTGCAGCAGTCTATCTTCGAACGTGCACGAGTTCTCCAACAGCCTTAGAGAGGTGTGGTGCAAACACAAGATAGTGTACTGCTGGTATACACACGAGACACTACCTACCGCTCCCGAGCAGATCATAGAGCAGGGGGCGGGGAGGCGGGGAGCAAGAGCGCGGCGAGCGGGGGAAGTTGCGCCGCATACGCGGCGGAAATGTCTACAGCAGTAGTGGCGATTCGAAGAGCTTTGCCCCCCCAGTAGCTTCAGCTTCCGAAGTGGAAAGCCTGGGTTGGTCTGCCGTCCGCCGTCGGCCGTCTGTCTACAACCGCGGTCCCAGTCCCAGCCAAGTCTGGTATGCCCAAGCCCGTGCGCAATGTCATCATCGGTGGAGTATTGCTCCATCTAGCGCTAGGGACCCTCTACTCTTGGGGATGCGTGCAACCCTATGTGACGTCCTATATCAGGTGATGCTGTGTGCTGTAGTCTATGGTACAACATAGACTAAGTCTAGCCTTATTTTGTTCGGCCGTTTACCAATCGTACCGACTACATTTTGGGAATGTGCTGCACACAGTTAATCAACACCCGACAGAGGGTCCCCTAGTGAATGCTTTGATGTGTTGATACTGAAGATTGGGTAGCGTCTGTCGGGTATTGTAATTGCTGTGTTGCGTGTCAAGTTTGTGCATCTCGGCAACTGGTCATGGGGATAGTTTTTGTGATGGTGCCATGTACATACTACACACGAAGGGCAGGAACACAGGGTTGGTTTCTCTGCTAGGTCATCGACGGGAGTTATGGGGCCGAATTCGTCGTTTGCTGATGTGCTAGCCAACCTCTTGCCCCATAGGAATGCATTGCAGTGCCTGCATGGAAATGTCGCTGTAAATCACTGCTCTATCCAGCGTCCGTAGTAGTACAGTAACATGGAACCTCTGTCTAATTCATCCGCTTGGTGTCCTACTGGTCCTACAGATTTTTTTTTTTCTTAATATGGCACAACGAATCCATCTCTATCATAGAGTCTGAGACAGATAAGCAATGAATTCATGTTTTTCTTCTGTTTTTCGCGAAAAAGCAAGAAACAAGATTCGTTTCATGCATGTATCGTATCCCTGTGTAGTCTACCCGTGTAAAGGGCATGCGTTGATTTTTTTTGTCATGGACGAACAGATGATGGTGCCTGTGTCGTGTTGGGTGTGGTATCTGAGAAATGGCTGTGGAAACAGGTACCGTACGATTCTGCACCTTTACAGCAGTAGCATAGCATAGGCTCTCAACACCCCGCATGGATCGTATCGGATGACGTCGTATAGGTTGAATATGTGTATATTGATATCCCATCTTCTCTGGGCATCAAACTCCAACTTCCGTCACGTAACATCTCGACACCTGTATGGCAACGCTCGCCGAACAGAGTGCCAAACAGATATTCTTGAGTCAAAATCCTCATCCCTTGCTCCTCGTTCCTGCGTACGTAGTTGTTGTTTCTGTTCCGGATCGATATGACCCTCGGGTACTTGTACTCACAGCAGTACGCGAGCGAAACAGTAAGCCCCTGTTTTATATTTCCCAAACTATAACTTCTGTACGAATATTTAGCTTCGTACGAATCTATGCGTTCCTTCGTGATAAAAGCGTCGGTACTCGTTAGTAGCCGACGTGCATGGCTGCCGCAAGTTGTTGCCTCTTTGGTTTGCCTTGACTGTACTAATAGCGCTATTAGCATGCAAAGCACCACCAGCCATTCCGCAACGCTATCTTGGGTTTGCATGGTCTGTTGACCATGTCATATATTCGCCTTTTTATATCTTCCTTCCCCTCGCTTCGTTTGCTTACTGTGCGTGCATCGGGCGGCTCCCCCTCTCTTTGGCACTCGCAAAATGCCTTGACCAAAAACACGGAACAAACGACCCCAAATCGAGCAGGCTGCACGATCCCACGGTAACAATCCAGGACACCAGCATCGTTTTCGCCTTCGCCGGTCTCGGACACTCCCTCACCTCACCGTTCGTGGGCCTCCTGCAAGACAAGAAAAGGCTAGGGCTACGAGGTACCGCCGTAGTCGGCGCGAGCCTGGTGGCTCTGACGACACTCGCCTCCTCGATGGCGACTTCGGTGTTCGAACTCGCATCTCTCAACGCGGTCTTGGGCGTCGGCGTAGCGTTCGCGTGAGTATTTTCTATTTTTCGATGTTGCAAGCAGAAGGTTGCAGCGCTTCTTTGGGGCTGGGCGGAAGTTGTTTTTGCCTGCTGGAAGCGCCAGGGGTAATTTTTTCAGAATTTGTGCTGGTTCGAAATGTCACACGCAGCTCGCTCTCCCCGTTATTCCACGACAGTTACACGTGCCCGCTCGTGAGCGGCTACGCGCTGATGCCGGATCGGAAGGGCACCGTTTCGGGCTTTGTGGTAGCGGGCTTCGGAGCAGGCGCGGCCGTGTTCGACGCGGTGGCAACGGCGGTCGTCAACCCCAGCAACACCCCTCCCGACCCCGCCACGGGCTACTACGGCGAGGTGAGAGAAAAAGAGATACCACAGGCGTTTGGTTCACACCTCCTTGGGTGTTTCAAGAACGATCCCACTTCGCATACTTAATTTTTCGTCGCGGCGGCGGTCGTTTGAAGCACTTAACATGTGGTCCCAACTTTCCCATCAGCATCCTAACGCCAACCCTAAGCCGGAATTGAACACTGACGCCACCGACCTTCGAATCTCGGCCGTGACTTCTCGACAACCTGAACCCACCCGCACGAGCCGCACCGAAGGAAGTGGCCGGCCAATGATGCTCTTGCCCCCTTAGCACCACCGTCGTACGATACGACACCGCTGACATTACTCCGTCACGCTGTCCGACCCCCCAGCTTCAACGCTAACATCAATCTGCACCCCTGTGGCATCCCGCTTGGGCTCGTCTACGCTGCGTAAAAACAGGAAGTGGCCGGTCGCGTTCCTTCCATGTACATGATTCTGGGATCGTGCTACCTTACACTGGGCCTCTTCGGGTCCTGGATGATCGCAAACCCTCCAGACGATGATGTCCGAGGTCGGTCAGCCATTTCATGGGACGCTCCAGACTGTGTAGGGCTAGGGAGAACCAACCCCTATTGTATTGACTTTGGAAGCGCCCTGCGTGACTGAAACGCTCGTTGATGCCCATCCGCACTTTGCAAAAACGTTTTGAGGCTGAAGGGAACGAGGGCCGTTCAACGTGTTCCTTCCCTTGCTGTGTCATGGAAGCGATGGACTAGGTGGCAGGTGTATTATCTGCATTCATTTCATAGCACCCGCACATACAAATTTGGCTACTAGTTGTGCCATGCCACTTGTTCAACTGACATCCCGTTTTGCTGTTCCTGTTGACGTTGGTCTTGAATGGGGGCACCAAGCAAGTATCAGTTGTTTACCCGCGCGTGACAGCAGGGCATTGGTTTTGTTCATCCTTTCCCCATTAACGCACATGAGCATGCTTCTTTCTCTTCCTGCTTTTCTCTCAGCACCTGTTGTTTCTGTCTTCTCGCCGCATCTCTCTCGCTGCCTCTCAATTTGTTTTCGTCCTCGATCTCTGGTGAAAAAGGGTCTTCCCAACGATACCCGCGCGCTTCTTGCGACGCCGTCCGCTCTTCGGCGAACAGCGACACCGTCTGTGGGAGCAATAGCAACACGAGCGGAATCGCTTACCGCGGAAGGACTCCCCACCGCCGTGATTGCAGCGAAGAGAATAATGGCGCCTGCGAGTTGAGAAACGTTGTCGGGGGAGCGCAGCCCCGACTAGCGTCTCTAAGCTCCTCGCCGTTTCTCGCGATGGAAACCGGCGACGAGGAAGGACAAGTACAAGGCCAAGGGCAGGAAGGAGATCGACGAAAACACTTCAACCTGATGCTGCCAGTGAAGAGCGCCAGCGTTTGCAGCTCTGCCGCCACGGCAGCTGTGGACCCGCTCTCGCCCACAAAGAACGCGACGTTGGCAAGAGGGGGTGGCGGTGGATATGCACCCATCCAACAGGAGCAGGAGCACCAGTACGAGCCTAGTGATTTGGACGCAAAGAAGGTCGCCACCAACAAAAACACAGCAGTAGCAGCAGCTGCTGCTGCTGCTGGGGAGAGACAGCTGGAAGTGTGGGAATTGTTGCGGGAAAACGATTTCTACCACCTCGCGGCGACGATGCTGTGCACGGCGGTGTCCGGGTTGTACATCGCAGGTACTTGCAATGTATTAGTATTTCTGTGTGCACAACATCTATCGACACGACCTTTCGAGAATGAGGACTACGCCCTCTAGCATGAGTGTTTTTGCTCCCCGGAAATCTTCAAATGAGTCGTGGCGGTCGTCCACCAAGCAACAGCAGTATTCCCTCATCAATCGGTTTCACATGTTATTGTGTGATTGCCGGCTGGATTGTTTCCCCTGGCGATGGCTATCGTGTTTTGAACACTGTTGTCTAATGCGGTGGTGCGACTACATCCGAATCGTTTTCAGCGCCCGCGTATTTCAACAGAGCCCTCAGTGGTGATTTTTCGACCGTATCTGTGTGCGCACGTGTCTTCGCTGTGCAATATTGCTGTGACTTATATCTATACAGAGGAGGCCGAAAAGACGGCCGACGTTTGAGTTGGGATTGGTATTTAGAGCGACCAAATCGACCAGCAGCCAATCCAATTGCTTTTCCGCGCAGTTTCCACTCTACATGGATTCGGCGTTTCCCGCAGCTGCATATGCTTCAAAGTACTTCATTTTCAAGCGTTGAGATGATAAGTCAAAGTTTTCCACAATTGCGGTACTAATCGGTTGCAAACCACAGTACTTGTTTGGCGCAGTAGCATCGTCAAAGCTGCCTCAGGCGAGGTTGGACTCTGACAAATGTTTGGAGTCCTGATTTGTGAAGGTTCGGACGATGCCGGCCCTACAGAGCCCGTACTGATCCCCTTTTTGCAACGCTTTCGCATTTTCACGAACGTTTTGCTCCGTGTTGTTGGATTGTTGTGTACTGAAGGCAACTACAAGGGCATCGCACGAGATATTTTCCCAAACGCCGACCGCTTCCTCAGCATCCTGGGCAGCGTCGCGTCCCTGTTCAACGCTTCGGGCCGCGTCATCGGGGGCTTGTCCGTGGATCGGTGCGATGAGATCGATTTCCTCTGCCACCCAAAGTAGCCCCCTGATTCTTCTGCTTTCGCTTTTCACCTTCTGTTTCGCGCTGCTGGCGTCCGATGTTTGTTCTGTTCCTGCTACTCGATTGCCCTGTTCATCATGCTGTCCGTTGCTGATCCTAGGCGCTTCGCCTTGCCTTGCCTCGCAACACCATTCCCGGTGCAGGTTCGGGTGCTTCGCAACTTTGTTGGTGCAGGCTGGCTCTGCGACGTGCTTGCTGCTCATCCTTTGCCTGGTGCAGGCCAACAGGCCATCGTTTTTCGTGGCCATCTGCCTCATGCACTCGCTGTAAGTCAGCACAGCAGTCGGTCTCACGTCGCGATATTCCCGTTGTATTTCGCACACCAACTGTCTCAAGGCGTCTCTTTGCAACTGTTAAAAAAAGTCCTACATTGGCATGCACTCTCAGTGCCGGCAGGCCAGCCCGGCCAAGGTGAACCGGCCGTTTTTTTGTGGCTGTCCTCGGGTGCTTTCGCTTTGGTTAGGGTGACAGAATCATGTTGACAGTGTGGGTGCATCTTGTTGCGGTGTTCCTTCCGTGTACGAGTCAGGTTCGTGTGAGCCCTTGCGTTTGGTGATACCCCGTCTCCCCTGTTTCCTGCAATTTTTCTCCTGGCCACAAACTCAATTCCTGTTTCATTCGCTTTTGGTGTGTTGCTCCTCTCGTTTGCATTACCACCACGGTCTGGCGCACGTAGTTTCGTGTAACTCGAATCTCCCCATTGGTTAATTCTCTTCGCTTGGTGAGCGCTTCCATTATATTTCTCCGTTGTTCACCAGCTCTTGTTGCCTCTGTATTCGTGGTCTGTCTGCACGTTTACTGCTGCTCTGATTAAGGACTCCCTTCGGCACTACCTGCACAACCCCACGTCACTTTCATCTCCGACTTCAACCTCTCACACCCCCACACGAAAAAACACAGGGCTCCTACCACAACGGTATTCATCAACAAAAACAATAAGAACCTCTCCAATTTGCGGTATTTTTACGTATTGTTTCGCGTGTATTTCTCACCAGTTACGGCAGCAACTTCGCCATCTACCCGACCCTCGCGGCCGACTTATTCGGCGCAACCACCGCCGGACCGAACTACGGCCTGGTCTTCATGGTCTTTGGGGTCGGATCTTTCCTTTTCATGCTGTGGCTCGCCACCGAAGCCAAGACGAGCGGCCAGATATTCCTAATGTGTGCGTGCATTTCTCTCTCGGGGACTGCCAACGTCGCGCTGCTCTGGTCACGCCAGCGGCGCCACGGGAAGCTGGCGACTGGATACGTCTCGAGTGTGCCGTAAACCCTGTCCAGATTGTTTTGAGCAATAATTTATCCTTGTCTGTGCCCCCCCCTCCTTCCGTTTCAAAACGCTGTAAGAATTCTGGAGGATACCTCCATGACCACAGATTGTCGAGGCGGTAGGGAAGCGTATGTACAACTAGTGTTGGGTGTTGGAATAGGGTTCGAGGTTGGCGTATTGCCCGAGGAGATAAGAGTCCGTTTCGGCAGCACTTCTTGCTGTGAGAAGTTATTGTCGTTCTTGAAACGAAAACACATTTGTATGCATAGGCGTTTTGGTGATATTCGGAGAAACATGTCGTATTTTTTGTTTTCCATAGGTGCGACGTGTCGTTGATGTACGTGTGTGAGGTGTGATTTGTTCCTGCTCGACGTTGTACTGCTACGATGGTAGCAATTTTAGCTCTCTTGAAATGTTGTTCCTTAAAGAAAAAGATGAGACAGCAGTGTCAGTATTACTTTGTTGGTGGTCCGGGAGTGTTGTGTGTTCTTGGCTGGGTAGGTACGTCGTGTTCGTGGCTAGGTGCCACCGTCCACCCTTCCTGCCAGTTTCGAGCAAAACCTTAGGTTCTTTTACGAAAAAGTCGCATCTCTTCTTCGGCCTTCTTTACAACCAAGTGGCTTGGGACGGCCCTTTCGACGTCGCTGGCGAAACGGAAAAATTGAGTTCAGTTGACAAACGTCGTATCAATCTCGCAGAAACTGTCTCATCCACACAAGTACCTACACAGCCTATCCGGATAGTCCGATGATGTGATGAAAACACTTCTTAACTCCGTTGGCGTTCTTCTACGACTGCGCGTGAAAAAAGTAGGCTTGATCGCGAGAAACCTAGAATGGCGTCTCCCAAGCCACAACCAACTAATGTTCACACGCACAATTCCAACTTTTGTGGCCGTATCTCGAAGTCCGCCACATGGAATCTACCCGACTAACACCAGACATCGAGATAGATTATCCGAGTGTCGCAAAGTTAAGGCAGAGCGATCTTTTGATATTGCAAGAAAACGAACGGTCCGAGGTCGGCTTGCAGGCTGTGTTTCACCCGGCCGACCCGTATATTATATATTCGCGCCCATGCGGACGATGGGTCCCGACCGGTTGAAACGCAAGAGGAGGGGGTAGATCCCTTTGGGCATCTGTTGAGCGGCCCCGACCTCGTCATACTCGAGCTCGCGTCTGCCCAACAGTGTTCAGAAGAATTTACTCCGTCCTCTTGAGTTGCAACCGGTCGGGACCCATCGTCTCCTTGCAACCCGACAACAAACCGTGCGGTTTCTTGGCAATGGCAAGATATTATCGCTTGAGTACCACATGATCCCGTGCATATTCACGTTGATGCTTGCTCGCGTCACCAAAGGCATCGGTCCAATAACTCCAAACAGTGGTCGCACCCTTCGCCATCTCTATCGGGACACCGGTGGGTTTTCTTCTCTATTGTTCTCTATGCCCACGATGCCCATTTGAACCATTAGTCCTGTCTTCTCCATTGTTTTTGCCGTCTTCTTTGTCACTCCCTCTCCGCCCGATACAACTTGTCGACGTTTGTATGCACGACAATTTCAAGACCTCGCGCAAATATGCCCAACAGGGAAAAACATGCCGAGTGGTCCCCGCTTCTTACAACGGCGATACCGACAACAGCCGACAACGAGGACTGACTGCGCCACCAGTACCGCAGAAGAAGACGGTGGCTACGCTGAGTCCAGTCACGATGACGCTAGCGACGACGACAGTAGCGACGATGACGAGCACGACGGCAGCGAAAACGGCATCGATGTTAACAGCAGTGGCGACAAAGGGGGCAACGAAGAAGACTGCAACGACAGCGAATAGTGAGCATTCTTACGTTTCTCGCGTAAAAAGGTTGTCACGTGGGCGCACCTCTCGGTGTATTATTCAAGCGGCGATCCAACTCCTTATCCCTAACCTTTCATCCGAACATTGCAACACCAAATGAGTCTACCTCCGAACGTATCTTAACAATTCAGGAGAGCGGTCACTACTACCGACTTTTGGGCCCTTGTTAAAACCTATTTTGTAGAGTGATCCAAATCGGCCAGCACTTGACAGCAAGTACATATTGTGGCAACCAAGTCCCACAAGTCAATGGGTAGTTTTCGAGCTGTGTTTTCCTCTGGAAGAGGTCCAGGGGAAGAACGCGCCAGGACAAGTTTTGTCCCTAGTTAAAAATAAAACGGCGATTTTTTGTCCCATTGCGAGCAAGACAGGTGTTGTCAAAACTCTCCACTTGTCGAGTGATATGAATACAGAGGCTTTGTTTCCAAACGGAGTTCTTCTCAACTACGGGCACGCACTCTGCAGTAGTTGATCGGTGAACGTACTCCATGTTCTGAGGTGACCGGGTAAAAATGATTAGATGTACGCCGTCACGCCAATGAAGACGTAGGCTCCTTCCGCAGGTGACGTGGCAGAAGGATCCCAGGGTCGTAGTAGCTTTCGCCCCGTACACAAGACAGGCAAGTTTTCTTCGTTGGTATTTGGGCAAGGAGAGAAGGTACAGAAAGAGAGTGAGAGCGAGGCGGTGTTACGGCGGTAGTGGCTCGTCGGCCCACATGCCCAGGCCAGCAAGTGGCACAAGGGGAAGATCCGTAAACCCGTCTGTCTGTGGTCTTCCGAGACCATGGTGGTTGGCCGTCAGTGGACTCCCTGTCCGACGTGGTCGGAACCCTTGTAAGAACCCTTCTCTTCCAATGTGCCCGAGCGTTCTGTCGTAAATTAGATACTTGTTCCATGTTGCATCATCACCAAACTTTGACAGATTTCTCAGCGTTCTTTAGCACGTTCCAGAAAAAGCCGGTCGCCCCGGTGGTCTAGTTGGTATCCTCGAAACCTTCTAGAGGTCAGGTCAGGGGTTCGAATCCCGGCGTAAGCGAGCTTTTCGTGCAAAGTGAGTTGTTCTCTCGCTTCCGCTTCTGGCCTAGTGGATAGCGCTAGTTCATATGTACACAGAGGGAAGAGAGTGCTGATCTCTTCTCGCATTAAAAATCGAAGGCAAAGTACCGCAGGAGGGTAGGGTAGAGAGGGGCTCTTCTGTGTGACCACGGGTTGGAGTAAACGGCACCAGTGCTGTGAGCGCTGATTTGACGTGAAGACACAAAAAAAAAAACATGTAAAGATGCCCATACCCCTGAACCAAACGATAAGTTCAAACGTGATTGTGGCTTGAAATGCGAAGACCGTTTTCATGTAGTCGGGGAATTTCATTTTTACAAAAAGGGGGGGGAAGTGTCCATGACTGAGCGGGGAAAATCCCAAGGGAGGTCCAGGGAAATTTTTGGGGCATGGAAAAGAGGGGAGAAGCCGGTACTGGGGAGTAGGAAGGGGTTTAAAAAGGGGGGAATTTTTTTTTTTGGGAAAGATAGATTGGGGAAAACTTTTTTGGGTCCCCTTTGGCAAAGTGGGAAGGAACGATTGCCCTTCGGTTTTGGGTCCTGGGGGAAAAATGTTCCGTCCTTTGGGGGGCGGGGGGTCCATGGTTTAACCGTTAAGGCATCCAAAAAAAAAGGGTACCCCCCCCCCCCCCCCCCTGTGAGAATCATCAGGAGCGGGTAAACGTAGTGTTGCTCGTGAGATGTGTGTAATTCCCATATACTCCTTTCTAACAAGCCGCAGAGAGAAAGCGTTGGAGGACCGTCCGGGCTGCCGTCGGTGGTTTCGTTGCCGGTGGCCCCTACCTGCTCGGGTCATGTCTGTGCGTCAAGGGTGCTCTCTCGGTACACGAGAGATGATGCTGTTAGCGTTGGCCTTCGACATACCTCGGCAGGCTCTGAGTCGGACCATGCTCGCGGCACACACCCGTTTGCCACGGTGTGGTAGCGCTCGCTGCCTGCGATTTTCCGTTTTTTGATACCGTGAGACCGAGATTCGTAGATTTTCCCTGTAAGAAGATGGAAGGAGAGGTATTTGGGTATGGCCGCGAGAGCGCTTTTCATATCACGACAACAACAGCAACAACAACAACAACAACAAGAAGCACAACAACGTGGCCACCCGAGGCGGTTAAGGCTTGCTTTGGCAGGTGTCGTTTTTTTTGCTGACTGATGTTGGACAAATGTTCGAGGAGAGGTGCTGGGTAGGTCTCGGGGGTCTTCCTTGGCTATGTTTTTGTGTCCCCCCGCACCCTTTGCTAAGACACATCACAGCAGAGGGCAGCTCTTGTTCGAAGAACCGTAAAATTGTCTCAGTATTTACGGCATACCGTGTGCCACGGAAACCCCACGCCCACCCCGGGACAAATGTCCCCACTCCTCGACTCTCGATGTATAGTGGGAGGGAGGCATAGTCTGCCAGCGTTCCGTGTAAAGCAAGCTCTTGGCAAAGCTATGTGAACCGCTCGAACAGATTGGTGGCCCTCCCTTCCTTTTTGCAAAGCGTATTGTGGTCACTATCTACCCAGGCGGAATGGTGTGTGTGTGGGCGGGGGCTTAAGTCGCGAGCGAAACCTCAAGCTGCTTTGTCTCCTGGATATTGCTGGAAGTTTCTCATGGCACCTATCACTGCTGTACCGCCGTGTGTCCCGTCGTCAAGGCGATTCACACGGCACGGTATACCATGAGGTGGCATGGGACATGCGTCCCGTATCACGTTTATTCGACTCTCTCGTCGATTCCCCCAACCGCCTTTTCGCAGCAGCATGCCCATTGCGAGGATGGACCAATTTTGTTGTGCCACCGCAGATGTCGTTGAAGTGTCTGATGGTGTCAGCTTTGCCTCTGTCGCTGTCTGTCTGCCTGTGTTGTCTGTCTGTCGATCTGCCTCTAACTCTGACTTTCTCTGTCTCTTCCCCCCTGTCTCTGTCTGTCTGTCTCGCTGTATCTCTCTGTCCCTCCCCCTCTGTCTGTCCCTCTATCTCCCTCCCTCTCTCTCTCTCTCTCTCTCTCTCTCTCTCTCTCTCTCCCTCTCTCTCTCTCTCTTTCTTCAATATTTCGCGTCAGCTGTACCAAGGACATGATGAACGACATGCCAGGAGGGCCGGGGGGGCCCGGGGGTGGGTTCAACGACCCCATGGGCGGCGACAAGCCGATAACGGTTACCTCCGTGCTGAAGGAGTTCCAGGGGCTCAAGGACAAGTTCAAGAATGAGGATGAAGATGACTGTGAGTGGTGATTACCGGCTGCCACCGCTGTTGGTGTTGCTGGTGTCGGTTGTACTGTTTGTTGTTGTTGTTGTTGTTGTTGTTGTTGTTGTCTTGGTAGTCTTGCTCTATTCTCGTTGGATGTTCACAACAGTCGTGAATGGTACGGAAGGCGCACGTGGACGCTGGAGGCCGTCGTTAAGGCGCGCCTCGGCTACTGCTGGGAGGGCTGAGGGGTTGTGTTTTGCCCGTATGGATCGAAGTAGACATACCCTGCGGTGGATTGGCTTGTGATGGGCGTGGGAGTGCAGCGTGAGAGAATCGCACCACCAATGCCTTGCCAGTGGGCGGGGGTTGAGAACCGCTATTTCTGGGAAGTCCTTTTTTTGTGATATCGCCGTGCGTCTCCTGTGTGGAGCAGAACTAGGCATCATGTACCGTGCGAGCAGGGCAGAGTTGATTGCGTCACTGCTGTGTACGGCCTGAGGAAGACTCGGCCACACGGGCCGCTTCTCTGCGAATGGTGACACCTAGGCACACGTGAAGGTCGTGTTTGTTCCCTCACAGCCGGTCCTTCTCTAAGAATGCTACGGGAGGGGCGGCAGACGTTGTTGCCGGGAGTAGGGGTGCAAAGGGTCATCAACCGCGACCGCGAGTTTGTGCTTCTGATCTGGGTGTACCCCCTTCCATGCTCTGTTTGTTCCTCCCTCCTGTAAAGTGTGTGTCCCCTTGCTGCACACACGCACTAAGTCGTGTGTGATGCGCACATATATGAATGTGTATTTTCGAGTGATGTGCGAAAGTACGAAGATCATTTTTTCAAGGACCGTTTGGCGGTGTGACGCGACCGTTGCCATTTGGAAGTGCAGTTCCCTTGCCCCTTTCTTGCACCATTCGGCTTAGTACCCCCCTATCCCGGTCCGGTGAGAACCCGGCGTGCTCCGTCCCGGCTTTTGGAGGGATGTGAAGTCAATGGTCTAAAGACTACGGCATGCACAGCTATGAGTACCCCCCCCCCCCCACCTATATTCTTTTGTTTGAGTTAGCATGATTTGGGATGTT
>FN649745.1:1624976-1670376 GCA_000310025.1 Ectocarpus siliculosus | reverse complement strand
TGCAGCAGTACCGAGTAGCTGTATCCAACGTCACCAACTACTCCAGTTTGTTGGCACCGGATGCACGCTGGGTCATAGAAGTCACGCGGAATAAGATCAACGATCAATTTCCGAGCATGATGACTAGCTGCTTCCCGGGTAGCTTAGCAAATGCTGTTTCGCCATATGCGACACTAGACGATATGTGGGTGGCATTCGACAATTTTTCGTCAAACAAGACTGCAGCTGTCAACGGCCCAGGCCATGGTGCTGTGTCTGCTGCCTTTGGGAATCTTTCACTTTCTACTCCATCACAAGGGCACAGGTCGAGCAACCGCTCATCCTCGTCACAACAATCGCATGCCTCAGGCTCATCACGCAACCCAATAGTCATGAACGTTCGATCCAACTCGCACTCGGATGTTTTTGATCAACACTACAATGCGTGGCCTTTAGCTAGCGATGACCACTGGTACACGGTCTTCCAGGTTTCTGAGAGTTTCACATCCAGAAAACTGCCATCACTTTGGACGCCACTAGTATCACGACACGAACGAGAACAAGCCTTCCGCGACAATCAACGACTTTGCCTCAACTGCCATTCGACGGCACACTCCATGCGCAACTGTGATCAGCCTTTCACCAACCGTTCTGGCATTCTCAACGAAGATCTCCGCCACCTCAACGACAATGACGACACATTCCAAACCTGGCTTCAGCGGTTACGATGCCATAGAACGACCCGTGGCCCCAACAGGCAGCAGTCCAACCGCCAAAACTCGAACCGTCGCACCAACAACCGGCGCAACAGCAATCGCGGCTACAACAGCTACAACAACCACGGCAATGGTAACCACACCCACTCCAGCGGCAACAACAACGCCAATGCCTACAACGGCCAACAACAGGGCTCTCTCACCGTTTATCAACCGGCCCAATCTGCTGCCTCGGCACAATCCATCAATACCGTCAATTCTCAAGATGCACGCCTTCACGGCAATCAGTCGTCCAACGCCACCGGCACCAGAAACGGACGCGGATGACTCCGCAGCGGCGGTACGCCCTCCGTCCCCGTGCCGCCGACAGCACCACAGGGAGAACTGCACACTTCTGCCTCCGGCACACACGCACTTCGCGCAACACACGACAATTCGACTTCGGACACGTCAATAAAACAACGCATGCCGACAACCGACACTACAACCGGCCCTCGCCATCCTCGCACTGCTAGCAATGCACAGCCTAGTACTGCCGACACTAAACAGGGGGAACTGCAACCGTCTGCCACAGGCACACCTGCACTTCGCGCAGCACACGCCAATCACGCCTCTGCTCCGACAATACCCTCACCGTCTTCGACAACCGGTATCTCCACCGGCTCTCGCAACAGCGGCACTACGAGGTCAGCTCCGCCTCGCACTACCGCCACGTATGATTACAGTTCTCTCCCGCCAGCTCAGTCAACCGCCACTCCAAGGATTCGCCCCCCTGGAGAGACGATGGCTTTGAGGCGTGGGTACACTGCACGATCGCCAGAACCTCATTCGGCATCATCATGCGACACCGGCAATGCTCCACATACCAGTAATGTCCTAGGACCTCAGCAGGTGGCTCCTGCAGCGGGCCCACCGGCAGACACTGGCAGTGCAACACTTTCGACAATTTTCGAACCGGTGCATGGACCAAGCTCTTCACAAGATGTACAGCGACCTCCAGAAAATTACGCCGCCGCTACCGCTAGTTCTACTGTATTAACCCAGAGTTCTACCCGTACCCGCGAAGGTGCTGACCCCACACTCTCCGAAGGACGCTTTGGACAGAACCCCGCTAAAAGAATGGGAAGCTCGCGCCCCCCGTCAGGGTGGACTAGACCAGAGCCACCTGCTTCTACTCGACTGAATCGACTACTACCAGGAACGTCTACTCCAAGCGATGACGACACTCGGAGCCAGCGGACCTCCGACTGTCCGCCACTTGATTCAGCGACTATAACAGCGCCATCAACTGAGCAACGACAATACAGGCACTTTCCTCAGAGCTCTCGGAAACACCGACAGCCTCACGACACTGCCTTTGATGCCACACAAGAGTACGTCAATAATAACGTCATTCTTTTCTGGCAACCGCCCTCCATTTTTTCTCAATGGACACCTTCGACATTTTCGGTCGATGGAGTGGAATACTCCTGTGCCGAACAATTCTTCGCGGCATTCAAGGCACGGCACTTCGGCGACAAAAGCATGCTTCACAACATCATGCTTTCTTCAGACCCAACAATGCACAAGCGCTACGGACGACAAGTGCGTGGCTTCACGCAACAGGAATGGGAAAAGGTGAGAGATTATATCGTGCTTGTGGGCACTTTCGAGAAATTCTCCCAAAATCCTGCCATGCGTCAATATCTTCTCAATACAGGCAGCAGCATTCTAGCCGAAGCCAGCCCTTTCGACAATACATGGGGCATCGGCATGAGAGCCGATCACCCCGAGGCAGCCAACCCCTCCAACTGGACAGGCAAAAATTTACTTGGTAAGGCACTTTAATCGGTTAGAGACTTGCTTCGCTCCTCTGCACCACTACCGATGCCGCCACTGGAAGACCCCACCGACTCCGCACTCGACAATAACGGCATTCACGAGATCAACACCGACAATCAGCAAGCGATCAATCCAACTTCACAGTCACCCCCAGAGCCAACGGGTATCAACGCTCTGTGGCCCTCTGATGCGCCTCCCGACTACGACGACGACATTCTCCACATTGCGGCCGCCAGTTTCCACGTCGACAATCACCCCAAAGTACTTGCTGAAAATGGACCAAGTCTCGTTGACGGTATTGTCACCGTTGACGACGCTTCACAATCCACCAAAGTGCGCATACACTCAGGTTCCGCAACTTCAGGTTACCGCTGCGGCGCTCTCCTGGACTCCGGCTCTCCAGCCACGTTCATCAACAGCAATGCTCTCGGCACCATGCGAGCCACAGGATGCGCGACACAAGACTGCATCGCCACTAACAACACTCGCTCTTGGGGAGGATTCGGTAGCGCTCGACCACTCGTCACTAATCAGATGGTACGTCTCAGTGTTCAATTTTATCACAAGGACCAACCCACTGCTTCACTCGCCGTCTGGGCTCACGTAGTTCCAGCCAACACCATGCGACAGCCACTTCTACTAGGACGCGACAGCTTCATGCGCTATACCAACCGCACCTACACCGTGCTACCTACGCCTTCTCCAACACAACGCGTGCTGGGAGAATATGCTTTCTCTCACCACCAAGCCTGCGGCGCATCAGCCTACATTCCAGATCCCTCTGCAGCTCCAGGAAGATTCCACCTCAAATACGCTGGAAAATCTGGAATCTCTCTCTCGTCAAATCACCAATTGGTCGAAGTCAACCTCGTCCGCGCCAATGGATATCCTGCTCTGGAAGGCCACTACATAGTCGACACTATTGCAGATTTGTCCCCTTCAGACGAACTCTTCGTGTCTCACGGCCGCCAATTTCTATCTCTCGCAGGATGCGCAGAGCTTGAGCCGGGCGACATATTAGGTACAGCAGCCGCCCCTCTCATGCGTGTATCTATCGACACTATCCAACAATTTAGCGACAGGCAACAGTCAAATCACTTCCAAGTGCCAGGGCCAACACACTTTGCCGATGCGGCACACTGTGATGATCCCTTCATCGGCAACGTATCTACCGGCAATATCGGGGGACCTGCACAGCACTCCCCTCCCCCTCACAACAATCCGTCTCCACCGACACTTCCACCACAGGAGCTTCTGGACCGCTTAGATGCCGCTCAACAGAAAAGCTTCCTATCTCTTTGGGACCGCCTACCACCGCACATGCGAGCCATTACGTTCAATCTACACGGCGAAGGCTGGACGCCTGCCGTCATAGATGAACTCGCTGATGTCTTACACAACTTCCGGGACGTCTTCTCCACTTCACCAACGGACCTGGGCTGCTGCCCGCTGCTGCCGTTCAAAATCGACATTCCGGACGGCTCCCCACCGGTGCGAACCAAGCCTTACCGCATGAACCCTCTGGTCGCCAAACAAGTGGACGCCATTTTGGATAAATACCTCGCGGCCAGGTTTAATCCAACACTCCACTTCTCCGTACTGCAGCCCCATCGTCGTCATTCCCAAGAAATCTGGTGGGCTTCGCATCACCGTCAATTACCAGAAACTCAACCGCATCAGCAGCTTCAGCCAACTACCTGTTCCTCGTGTGGATGAGATCATGAACAAACTGAACCAGGGCTCCATCTTCTCGCTTTTCGACTTCACAGGCTCCTTCCACCAAATTCCCGTGCACCCAGACACAATTCCGCTTACTGCGTTCGCCACACCGACTCGCCTTTTCGAGTGGCTCAAAATGCCGATGGGTGCCAGCCAATCTTCAGGCTGGTGGATGAAGGTCATCAATGAGGTCATAAAAAACCTCGAAGGCGTCGACGCGTACCTTGACGATGTGGTGCTCTACGACAAAACACCGGCGGATCACATCCGCACCATGCGCGCCTTCTTGCAACGGCTGCGTAAGCACAAGCTTAAGCTTTCACCGCCCAAGGCAACCATCGGCACGACACACTCTGCATTCTTGGGACACACCATTACCCCCGACGGCATTAGGCCCAACGCCAACAAAGTCGCTGCACTCGCAGCTATGCCAATGCCAACCGACCTCAAGAAACTTCGCTCCCTTCTCGGTGGTCTGAGCTACTACCGCAGCTTCGTCAAAAACCTGTCTAAACGAGTACGCCCCGTCACGACGCTTCTCAAGAAAAACTCTTCCTTCACCTTCACCGCCGACATGGAAGACATCGTCCGAGAAATCCTTAAAGAACTCTCCGAACCGCCAATTCTTGTCTTCCCCGACTGGAAGGCCATCGAAGACGGTACCAGACCTCTCCGCCTTCACTGCGACGCAAGCCTCGATGGTCTGGGCGCGACACTAGAACAAGAACAAGCGGATGGCTCTGTTCGCCCCATCGTCTTCATCAGCAGATCGACACTTGACGCTGAGCGCAACTGGACACCACTCGACTTGGAAGGTGGCGCCATCGTTTGGGCCATCAAACGCTTGCGTGGATACTTGCGCGGCACACACTTCCAAATTTGGACCGACAATCAGGCACTGGAGAACATCTCCAAGGTGGGAGACCACAGCCCACGCGTGCAGCGTTGGCTTGAGTTCCTCACAGCGTATCAATACACGCTCAAACACCGCCCGGGCTCCTCCAACAGCAACGCCGACATGCTGTCTAGACTACCCATACCCGCCACTCCGCAGGACATCACAGGAGATAGCCGCATCACCATGCCAGATGATGTGGGTGTCTACATGATTCGCGCCACCGGCAACACTCCTTCTGGTCCTTCTCCACAGGGTATTGCTTTGGGTGGGCTAGTACCCAACAACGGCACCGACACTTTGAGTGGCTCCCCACTGACACCAGCGGATTTCCAGGATTTTCGCCGGCACGGGCTCCGAATGAGCATTGACGACCTCGACGCTCCTCCCGGAGTATTCGCAGCTCGTGCTTTTCTGTCAGTCTCCAACAACAATTCACGTCTCCGCTCTCGCGACTCTCCTGCGTTGTGCGACATCAACACAGTGCATCAATCGGCTTTGCCTCGACATTTGGACCATCATAGCAAGGACCCTACCACAGTACGTCCCCCGTCCTCAAATCTTCAACACCATCCCGGCACACTACAGTCTGCCGCTCAATCTCCGGCACAACCTGCCAGTTCAACAATGCCCCCTGCAACTGCAGCTCTCTCCAGGTCAGACATCCTGGAAGCACCTGCACTTCAGCGGCCTCTCTCTCCTTCTCGGTTGCGCCCGCGTTCTTTGGATCCATCAGATTTGATATCCACCCGCACTCGACGCCGCGCAGCTGCAACATCGGGGAATCCTCTGCCTCAAGTAACTTACCGCTTCAGCCCAGACATTTCCGCCACTGCGGCACCAGCACCTGCTGCACCGCCACGCAGGCCGCACACAAACCCTTCTACGCCACCTGCGCAAACCACCGCTGAACTCGTGCCCACCGTACCAACCGCAGAACCTCTGCCGGAAGCTGCAGACACACCATCCACAGGGACCCCCTCCACTTCAGCTTCTTCGTCACTTCCAGCGCCACTACCTTCTCCGGCTGAGATATCCTTCATGGACTCTATAGCGCGCTTCACACACGCCGACTGGCATGAGGAACAACAAAAGGACGTCACTTGCAACTCCGCCATTCACTGCATTCAACTTGGGCAACCTTTGGCATTGCCCACAGACTTTTACGGCGACACCCCAGAACACGTGCGTCCTTCCCTCACCAACATCAAGGAATTGGCCATCAAAGGTCGCATCATCACCGATGACGACGGCAATCCGCTCTTGGTTCGACAATTTACCAAACCGCCAAACTCCGACAACGATCGTCCTAGCGGTAGAGCTGCTCGCCTTCTCGACAATGAACCCACGCGCATCTATGTGCCAGTACACATGCGTCCTTGGGTAATGCTTCAATGCCACTCCAACACTCTGTGCCACCTTGGCACCGCCAAAACCATCAGCCTTCTGGAACAACTCTACTGGTGGGTTGGCATGAGCTCTTGCGCCCGCTTCTGGACTCGACAATGCTACACATGCCAAGGCCGCAAATCAGCACGACAAACTATACGATGGCCCATCCTCACCATTCCCCTGCCATCAGGGCCAGGTGTGGCCGTCAGCGTGGACTACTTTGGACCGCTCCCTACTACTCCACACGGCAACGCCTACATCTTACTCTTCACCGACCGCTTTAGCAGGCGCGCCGACATGTACGCAGTCTCCCCTGCGAAATACACGGCCGAAGGGACCGCCAATATCTTCGTCAATCAATACATTCCACTCTGGGGATGTCCAGTGAGCCTTCTTTCCGACAATGGTCTCCACTTCACCTCGCAGCTTTCTGACGCCATCTTCAAACTTCTCCGCGTACGCAAAATCACCACCAGCGCCTATCACCCTTGCGGCAACGGCGGCGTGGAACGCGTCAACCACATAATGGCTCAAACGCTAGCTGTATCCGTCAATGAGAGGCAAGATGACTGGGATCTACACCTCCCGCATGTGGAATTTGCCTACAACAACACCGTGAGCGCCGCCACAGGGCTAGCACCCAACCAAGTTCACATCGGCCGACTCGCCCGCTTCCCCATGACCGTTTTCGACAACATCTACGCTCGCGGACACCAAAGCCTGGCTAAGGATCAACTTGAATACCACAACCTCGATGTGGACAGACAACGGCCCGCTTACGACCTCGTTCGAGAGCAACACGCGCTCAACGTCGACAAAATCGAGCGCAGGAATTCGTCACTATCGGATGCACTTCACCGACGACCCGTCTACAAGACAGGACACTGGGTCTGGGTCTACAATCAGGTATCGACAATTCGCCAAGGAGCTTCCACCAACGCCTCTGCCTCCGCCTCGGACTCGCAGGTTCTCAAAGCCAAGCTCTCCTTAAACTGGACTGGGCCCTTCAAAATTCTTGCCGTAGGCCCTAGCGACAAAGCACCAGATGGGCGTCCGATCGCCGACAAACTCCTCTACTTGGACCTGCCCAACGACATGCCCGGCGCCGACGCCAAAAACCGCGTCTCCGTAGTACGCTGCAAGCCGTGCCACCACGCCCACGACACTGACATACCCCGCTTCCTGCCTGCTGGCCTTACAAGATACGTCCTCAACAACTACACCAACAAATCACCTCCGTACCACGTCACCGCGGATGACGTCTCCACGCCCCTTCAACGCCTTGAAGTAGAGAAAATCACAGGACACCAAACTGTCCGCGGACGCGGCGGAGTACTCGCTGCTCTCTACCAAACACACTGGACAGGCCTGCTTCGACCCTCCTGGGAACGAGAAATCGACCTACAACACTCGCGTCACCACATCCTTCGCTACTGGTGTGGCACACCGGATCAGCACGGCCAACAAAACCGTCTGTACCGCAACATGCGCATAGGAGCCGCTGCTCGAGAACTCTCCCGCTCCAAAGGAGAACGTGCGTCTTCACCCGGCTACACCTATGTCCCCCGCGACACCTACATTCGCCGCTTCAGCGCCACCGCCATACCCGTAGGAGCTTACTTCTGGTACAAAGCCAAAGACGCGCTCTGGTGGTTGGGCAAAATATCGCGGCACACCACCACTGCTGACCTCTACATCGTCCGCTTCCTGGACGACCCCGGGCCGATCAAGATCTCCCTCGCCCCCGGCCACTACAGCTCCGAACATCACGCCGTCTGCGGTTCCTGGTGTCTGCAAGTACATCGCAACAGCTCCTTCGTGCGTGGCATCCGAAGGAACGTCGACGAATCCAGAGGAGCCACAACAGCTCCAACTTCGGCCACAACGGCGCCCGCTTCAGCAACAACAGCACCGCCTTCAGCCACTGCCCGGTGAAAATACGTTGTTGGGACACCGGCGACCGCCTGTTCTTGTTTTCTTGTTTGAATACATTCCCTCGCCATGTCAGCAGCTCTTTCCACCATGGTGCAATCTGCCCCTGGCTGGTTACGACCCTGGCGCTGGTTTGTACCTTGTATTTGTTTTTATATCGTTTTTTGTGTTTGTTTTTTTTTCTGTGTTACTTCTTGCGCATCTGACGCTATTGCCTCATTTCTATTTGGACACCGTTGCCACCCAAACACCTCGCTCTTACAGCCGTCTGCTGGCGTGATAAGTCTTGGCCTACGCTCTTGTGTTTGGCGCTCGACCATGCTGCCTACTTTCCTCTGTAGCCGTACCGTGTTTTTCTTCCGCTACCTTTTGAGCTCCTGCGAGCACGTACTATTGTTGCTCCCCCGCAGCTCGTGTCTTCTACCGTCGACCCCCGTAGCCTACGACATCGACACCCCCGTTTTGAGCTTTCGAGTGACATTGATCTTGGGCCTGGTCCACTATATTTCCATTTTTTATATTTCAGCGTCCACTCCGACAACCGCCGCCTGTTTGTCGCCCCCCCCCATTTATTGGACCGCGCGCGGAGCACCGTACGTACTGGCTCTCGCTTTATAGCCCGCTCCCGCTGCGCCGCTGTCTCTGACCATTTTTGCTTGTTCTGCTTTTGTATTAATTTGAGCATTTTTCTTGTGCTTTTCTTGCGTATCCGGAACTATCCTGGCGTCAAACCGTCGTTCTTCGTGACCCCCTTGCAATCGATAGACCCCCCGGCCATTTCTTCTCTCTTTATCTGCTTGCTTATGTAGCTCTGCCCCTGCTTCTATCTTTGGACGTTTTCCGCACTTCTTTGCTCAGCTTTCATAGCCACTGTCAGCCTGCACGCTGCTTGCCCCAGCTTTCTCCTATTTCAATTCTGCCCTTTTGCTAGCCGAGAGCGTAGCTCTCTTGAAATCCACGTACAGGTGTGGGAGAGGTTTGTGAGGCTCCGTATCCTCGAGTCTAGAGTAGATGCCTCAGATGGATTGTTATTTCCCCCTCTTCAGGTTCTAGCCTCTGCGTATATGTCCCCTCAGGGTGGGCTAGTGTTACGGTATTTGGACCCTTGGACTAAGATACCATCTGGGCGGGTATATCTTTCAGGAATATCCCGACCACCTGCCCAGGTTCCCAGTATTCCGACTTTAGGCAGGTAGCAGTACAATGGTTACTAGCAGTAGCAAGCGAGTGCAACCGTTCCACCTTGCTCAGTGTTTTGCCTGGTGTTCCCTGGTGTTGCCTGGGAGTGAGCGATAGCGAGCGACTGAGAGAGAAAGGAAGGATAAGGAAGGAAACAGGCTGAAGAAGCGAAGCGGCTCCAACCTGCACACAGTGGTCGGACTAGCTCCACACTAAACCCGCGTCAGAGATCGTCACATCTCGTCACACACCGCGAAAAACAGAAATCGTTGATTCTCGAACAGGGCGGCAGTAGAGGCTGCTCAAAACTTACATTTCACGCGTCTTCCTCCACAGGCCCACTTTGAAATCAAGATAAAAATTCACACTATTCTAAATTCAAGTCAATAGAGCCTAAGGCGCTCAAACAAGGTCAGTTTTGAGGGTTAGGTTAGGCATTCTATTGTCATCAGTAGAGGACATCATGAAGAGGCGTCGTGCGTGCTGGCATGTTCAGTTTTGCTACTGGAGCGGAAGTATCGAAGGTCGCAACAGCTTTGAAAACAGTCAGAAATCTGCGCCGGAACCAAGCGGCATCCAACATTTGTCATAGCCATGCTCGCCGCCACCGACCCCAATCTCCTGAACTACAAGTTTACAGCAGTAGCTGATGCCACAGCTACCGCTGACACCCCTCCGTTCAGGGGTTTACGGTCCGTGGCGGCGAGCATGGCTGTGACAAATGTTGGATGCCGCTTGGTTCCAGCGCAGATTTTGGACTGTTTTCAGAGCCTGCTGCGACCTTCGATATTTCCGCTCCAGTAGCAAACCTTAATGTGCCAGCATGCACAACGCCTCTTCATGGTGTCCTCTACTGATGACAACAGAATGCCTAACCTAACCCTGGCGGGAAGGTTGTTTTCTTTCTCTGTATAGGATTAAAGTATGGGAAAAGAGCCAGCGTAAAAACCCCTTTTCTGCACCCCCTTAACGGCCACAAGTGACTGCCAGAGGTTCGGGCGGTAACTGCTGTATGTAGTCCCGTTGTATGCAGTCTACACGATGCCGAGCTGTTATAAGGTACCCATAACGCTATCATTCTTCGCTCTCACCGTTTTTCCTTATGCCTAGCGCCAGGACGGGGCAGCCTGCGGGACTGAGGTATCCGCACACACAACACGCATGGCAGCAACAGCAGAGGCCAGACACCAGACAGAGCGTGTGGAGGCAGGAAACATGCGAAAAAAAAAGAAGGGGGGGCTCCGCGAAAGAATAACCGGAGAGATGACCACGCACGCCCACAGTTTCCTAAAAATGCGGCGGAACTGCATACACTTCTACTGCAAACGCAGCTGTGCCAACGTGCCAAATGCTGTAGTGCCAACACGCTCTCCTCTGCCCCTCCTTCGCTCTGTTAGCAATGCCGACTTCGAGGGAAGATGTAAAGGGGCTCGTCCCACTCAACATCTTGGTGTCGGTGAGTTGGGATGGAGATCAATATTGCAACTGGTTGAATGTACGCGTACGTTCCGTTCATGTTCCAACTCAAAAGGTTGAAGATGCACTCCGACGTTGTACTTCCCTCCTGTAGTAGCGCTTCATCTCCTGTGGGGCTGTGGCGCTGGTGTGCCATCTGCGCTGCAGCCAGACACCAAACCCTTTAAGCTGCTGGTAATATGTTTTTGCGCGTCGCAGGCTACATTTACCATGCACCTGGCTGCCATCTGGTAGGGTTTGCAAATAACAGCGGCACAGCATCAGTTGTTGCCGGTTCGATATTTTCGGAACCAAATCAAGCCCACGAGCTTGCGGTCTACGAAGTAATATTTAGCAAGCATTTTCTGTGCGTGTATTTATTATTCCTTCATTTAGCAAGCATTTACGAATCAGTGTAGGGGTGAACTGCTGCTGCTGCTGCTGGCGACTCCCAATGCAAAACATCCGGCACAATCAAGCATCGCATCCCCGCCTGCATTTTATAAACACGTGCTTTGCTGTTTCAGGCGTTACTGACGGACATGTATCAGATTACGATGTCGTACGCGTACTGGAAAGCTGGGCGGCACAACGAGAATGTGAGAAGACAAAAGTAGCAGGGCCCATTCACAATGTTCCAAGACTTAGGGTTATGCTATAGTGAATGGTCTAGCCTTGTACAGTACGTACTTCCACAATAATACATACTGTTGTCTACATTAGCCTACGCATAAAAACTGCGGTAGTCTTGCACAGCATTTACGTGTAGAACATTGTTCAATGCTTGTACGGCCGCTGCCTCCACCCTCTCTCTTTGTGGACTGTCGGTCCGCGTATGTCCAGGCGGTGTTCGACCTGTTCTTCCGCAAGTGCCCCTTCAAGGGCCAGTTCGCCATCTTCGCAGGTGCGGTACATTCTACGTTACCGGGTGGGCTCCTCAAACTGCGCCCTGTAGTTTGCCACACCCTCCGTTATACATAAGCGAAAGTCAACCACCCATTGGAGTATCCTCAGAATTTGATCAAGTGCGGGAGACGTGGTGTTTACCCCAAAATGCACACATAGACCGCGCTGATTTTCTGTTTTGGGATCTCACCGCCTTCTGTGTAGGCAAGCGCCGGCCGTCTCGCCGTTGTTCTGCTGTAGTTTCCAAACGATTTACCATGTTGTGTACCCCAAGCACCGTACGTCATGAGGGCGCCACTCTTGCTCCGCCATTCGCACGACCGTCCAGGTTTGAGCGAGGTGATCGCACTGATGAACAGTTTCACCTTTTCCCCCAGCGACATCGCCTACCTGCGGACGGTTCTCCCTCACTGCGAGGAGGCATTTTTCGACTGGCTCGGGCAGCTCGACTGCCGAAACGTGCGCCTGTACGCTCTGGAGGAGGGCTCGCTCTGCTTCCCCCGAATACCGCTCATCCGGGTTGAGGTGGGTGATGGTACGGCATGAGAAGTGATGGTGCGCACGGAGTGATGCAATTGTGGTGATGTGGCAGAAAAACAGGCAGTCCTTTAGAAACGAATGGACTTACGGTACGCTCGTTGCGTTCTTGTGTGAGTTCTCGGACTCTCCCAATGCCCAAACCTTCGTGTCAAAGCGTCTTATTGGAAGCAAGGTTACCTTTCTGACTCTTTGTGGCGACCCTGTGTTCCTCTTCCCTGCATTTCGTTTCGATATGCCGCCTGCGCCTCTTACTCATTGGTGGACCGGAAAGCCTTCCTACCCCAAACGCTTTTATTCGTAGATGGTCGCAGACACGAGCTTCAAACCCTGGACGTCTCAATGTGCGTCGTTTCTCCTCCGTCCTGCTCCTGCCCCTATGTTGTGCTTCGTACCTGGATGCACGGACTATGCTGAAACAACAGGGTCCGCTGGCTGTGGCCCAGCTTTTGGAAACCCCGTTGCTGAACCTCATCAACTACCCGTCGCTCATCGCCACAAATGCGGCCAGGCTGAGGTTAGCGGCCGGGGCGGACAAAACGCTTTTGGAGTTTGGGCTGCGGCGGGCACAGGTACGATAGGGAATGCCTTCCGTGGGTCGCAGTTTTTGTTTTCGTGCTGGGAAACGATGGTAGTAGGCGGTCTCTGCCACTACTTCTGTACTTGATATTTGCGACGGTTTCAGCAGAACAGTGGTAGAAACCCTTCGGTTGTTTGACAAATGAGGCGCCCTCGGGGAGGAATATAGTCGTGTAGGCCATGCTTTGCTTTTTGCAGTATCGAACTGTTTTCTCAAGATTAATCGGTACTTGGTTTCGTCGCAGGGAAAAAACGAGCTGGTACAATCGAGGTACCACATTATGCCGCCGGGGTTCATGAGATGTATTATTCACGCACACGGTTTCGCAATTATGTAGGCCATACGAAGACCGTGGCGTGTGATGAAAACGATGACTCCATTCATATCAAGCACGGTGACAGGGGCTCACCTTGGACGGAAGGCACACACATGGCAGCTAGACAAACGTTCTGCGGGGTTTCCATGGTTGACTTCTGTTCTGTTGATGTTGATCAAGTGCTCTTGTCTCCCCTTGACTGTGGCAGGGTCCGGACGGAGCCCTGTCCGCTTCTCGCTACTCGTACATCGGGGGGTTCAACGGCACCAGCAATGTTCTCGCGGGGAAACTGATTGGCGTTGATATCCGAGGCACGCACGCCCACGCATTCGTGCAATCTTACACTTCCTTTGAACAGGTGCCCGCGGCAATATTTAGCACCCACGAGGCGGCCACAAGGCCTTACAGCAGTGCGCTTGCGGAGGGAGAGCACCTTGTATCAGTTGAACTTGTTCGTTTTTTTTGTCAGTAATGGTTGGACAAGAAGGGAAGGGGAAATCCGTACCATATTTTTGGCGATCCTTGTTTTTTTCACTTGGGGTCGTCAAGCAACAACGGTCTTGTCTGGTTGCATTCCACCGGCACCTTACTAAGATTGTTGCCCATACCGTACAAAGCCCACATTTCATATGCATCTATCTTTGCACGGAGCTACCAGTCCTACTTGGGCAAGGTGTTCGCGTTAGTTTGTGTGTCTTTCATGTCTCAGGATTGTGTCTCGCCGGGGTGAGGGGTGACAAAACCAAGACGCAAGAGGCGAGGCTCGCCGTCTCTTCTTGTGTCTTGATTGATACCACACTCCCCGATCCCCCTCTGCACCCTCAGGCGTTTATCTCTCACAAACTTGTGCGCCGGCAACCTCGTTTGCTCGGGCGCAAAGCTGTCTACGTTTTTCTTCGCGGATGCATAGCTTGTGTTTTGGTGGGTACGATGATGCCTCCTGCGTTTTCCTTTTTGGTTGGCGCGCACACGTAGATCAAGGATCCCACCCTGGACGGGAAGGACTTCGTCGCGATCGTCAAGGGGTACCGTGACCGCCCGGTCTGCGGTAAGGGCTCCGGGAGCAGCAACGACGGCGAGCTCGCGGCGTTCACCGCGTACGCCCAGGCGTTCCCCGACGGCTTCGTCGCGCTCGTGGACACGTACGACACGCTTCAGTCCGGGGTACCCAACTTCCTGTGCGTGGCGCTGGCACTGGATGATCTGGGGCACAGGTGCGCTCGGCTAGTGTGGTTGGTAGTGGTAGTGGTGGCGGTGGCGGCTGTGTTCGCGGTGGTCTAGGTTGTTGTTGTCTCTGTCGCTGTTGGAGCGGTGACGGTGATGGTGGTGGGGGGTGACGGCAGTGATGGCGAGGTTGCTGTTGCCGAAAAGATGTGTCGCGCCGTATTTTTGCGCTTGCGGTCACCACTCGAACCGATGGAACCCGACATCGTGATACGTGCTTTTGACTCGGCAAAGACGAACGCCGAAGTGCTTTCGGCGTGTGGGTAGCCGGCTCGTACGAATAGCACGCGTTCCGTGAGACAAGCCAACACGTATTCGTAGCTTGACTTGAAGTTGGGTTGAGCGTATCGAACACTCGGAACAGGCATTTAGCGTGCTTCATGAAGGGGCTTGTACCCAACCGGGACACAAATGGAAATATAAAATCAACACAATTTCTGCCATGACCATAGATTGACGTAGGCATAGTTTGACGCACGATTGCTCACCTCCCCTGTGTATGGGACTACTACTACTACTACTTCGAAGGGCGCTGGGGTGCCGGCTGGACTCCGGGGACCTGAGCTACCTTAGCCAAGAGGTGCGAAAAATGACGACCGAGGCCGCGAAGACCTTCAACCGCCCGTTCCTTGCCACCACAAACATCGTGGCCAGCAACGACATCAACGAGGAAAGTCTGCACTACCTCGCTGACCAGGTGTGGTTCCTCTCACGTGTTCTACTTGTATGCGTCTTGTTTCTTTGCTTTTCTTCGGACGGGCTCTGCTGTCCGAAGGTGTTTTGTTGCCTTTGACCACGACAGGACGCACTTCCCCTTTTCTGTGTCCTCTTTCGAAAAGCATCGAGAAGAGCAGGGGGGAACGAGATCCGTTCTTTTCTGCTCTCCTACGGATGCGTTTGCTTTTGGCGGTGTGCTCTACGGGCGTTCTTGAGCGCGGCTCCACCGTATCACCCGCTCACTCACTGCCTTTAGGGACGGGTATGTGTTTCTTCACCGATGCCTGCGGCAGGGGGAACCCGTCTCTCACGCGCTTCCACGTTGGATTATTTCACTCGTTGCCATCGAGTACCGCCTCTACTCTCGTGGGCGAACAGGGGTCAACATGAATCTGCTCATGACCTCGCTGTCCTGATTGTCTGGCTCCACACGCGCACATCGCTCACTCGTGCAGGGCCACGCCATCGACACCTTCGGCATCGGGACGAACCTGGTGACGTGCCAGGCGCAGCCGGCCCTCGGCTGTGTGTACAAGCTGGTCTCCATCGAGGGTGTGCCCAGGATAAAGCTGTCGCAGGTGAACCCCCGCCCCGTTGCCCTCGAATCGTTCACCGGCCTTCTGCAATGCTCCAATGATTTGTATATGCAGCGTCTTCGACCGCGAGCACCTTTTGGTCCATTTCGAGTCAAGCCGAGCGGAGATCGGATATTAGTAGCAGCACGCGCACCGTCATCGCGTTTCGTGGGCGTTGTGCCTCCGGGTGTTTCTTGGGCTGCCCCTGGTACGGTGAGGGAGCGACATGGGATCAGTTCAGAGTTCATCTATCGCCGGCCGGAACGACTCGGGCACACGAGACCATCACCTAAAAACTGTTGCCCGGGCGGAACACAAGATGTGCCAGGCTGCTGGGCCTGGTCGGAGGAATAACAGAGCAAAGAGACAGCATCCAAATCCTTCAAGCCAGCGTTTCTTGTTTCTCGACCTGATACAATTGTAGCCAAATCTTGTCCCACGTACTCGGTTCCTTCGTCCTCTTACCGAAGTACCAGTTTCATCCTGAGACCGAAAAGAAAAACTGGATTTAGTTTCTGGACAGCACGAGAAGTTTCCCACCGCAACGTCGTTTTGATATTCAATCTACCGACGACCAGACGAAGCATGCATTGGGACATCCTTTCCGTCCGGTCTTGGCTCGAAGCCACCGCTCTGTGTTTTTATGTCTTACATGCCTCCCAAGCCACTTCCATGACTAAAATAATCTCCTGAATGAAGAAAGCTGCCTTTCTCTCACCTCCCTCTGCCTCTACGCTTTGCTACGCGCCCGGTCGACCTGCGGCACAACGGTATTTTGGGCACAACGGGAGTCAGACGACGTCTAAGATTACCATTCCGGGCCGCAAGGCGGTGTACAGATTACTGGGCGCCGACAGAGTTCCCATCTTGGACATCATGCTCAAAGACGGGGAGGAGCCGCCGCAGCCGGGAGTCCCCATACTCGCGAGGTACATGCACATCGATGGTACCTTGGGCGCTTATCGTAGACGGCGTGGTTGAAGGGCTCTGTTAATTGCGAGAGAGTTGTCTGGTGAGGGAGACCACCGCATGGAGCGAGCCATCCTCGATTCGCTCGGAAAGTAGGGCACTCAGACGAATGCATGCTACAGGAAACCGATACATACTATGGGGCCAATGTGCGCTTTCAACTTTGCCGATAAACTGAAACACACTGCTACGTTGCGGTACAACTCTGAACTCGTTGCTAAGGTACCGACAGGGCATTGGAGATATTACGAAAAGGGCCTCGTTCACTCTTGGCCTCAACACTTTGTGAACAGCATTAATCATTAGGTTGAGTCATCAAGATAGTCCGGGTAAAGGAAACGGCCACCTCAAGAGGAAGTCGATTTGGCAAACCAGGCACCTGGTGCTCTCCCGCGCGTGATTGGGTTGTATTTACTGCGTGAGGTGCGTCGATAATTCTCACGTTTCCTTGAGATGTCTTGCTCTATGCTATATGCAAGCGAAAGCAATGGCTTACAGTCCTCGCCACGCTTACAGCACTTTGAGGCGTGCTCCATCTGAAGCCAGGAATGGAGGTATACGAACTTGGTTTTTCAGGCTTATACACAGACTTATGTGGTCGGAGGTTGGTGTTTGTTTTCCCGCTGCTTACTTTCTGTGCACGTTCGGTTAAATCTGGGTGTGTTTGCTGGAGAGCAATTTGCAATTTTTCTCGGAATTTCTCCAACACGGCAGGTGTGGGTTGCCAGTTAGCATGCTGCAAACATATTTGAGCGTGTCACCACCTTCTCTCGAGACCAACCTCACACGCAATTCTTTCATCACCTTCCGCGTTCAAATGCTCAACCATCTCTCGGTGTGAGGGGCCTTGTATGGTGTACTATTTTTGTGAACGGCGGTGGAGCAGCGCTTGGATAATGACTGTTATTTCAGCGCCAACAGATGTTGACTGCCAGGGTTACCGCAGGTGTTGCTCCCTATAGGGAATCACAAGAAGGATAGGCAACGTTTTAAGCCCCTGTCCAGTCTAGACGCGGTTGAGCTCAGCGGGGCCGCGACCTCGTGCTCCTTCCACGGGCATCGGCGTTCCATGAAAGCAGAGGGGCGTCTGAAGCACGCCAAACCCTCCGTCCGCAAGCTGTTGATATGTACCCCATGGATTTGCTTTGAACGGGAAAAATGCCGCGCTACCACATCTGACTTGGAGCCGTTTCCCGCTGGTGCACGCGACTTGGTCAGCTCGCCTTTAGTGCCAATGTTTCGTCGCCTCGATAAAGAACCCCAATGCAGCTCATACTTCACCGTGATATGCATGGAGGTGGAGAGATGTAGGACCTGGAAGGAGAACATGTTATGTAGAATTAGGGATTGGCACCACGGCGATCTAGATTGACCCGCAAACGTCGGTCAAAGATACAAACTAACTCTAGACTCCAGTCTTTGCCGATGGTCTGCTGAGCGTCGCCAAGAGCCCCCTAAAAATATGACGATGCCCTTAGCTCCAATTTGCTGTACTGGAACAACAATTCGAACCCTGGAAGCACAACAGCAGAATGGAGCTGAGTAGGTTACACAGATATGTATGGAGTGAAACTTCTGGTGGAATTAGGGATCTCGTGCACAGCATCTGACCGTTCCTCGGGCAATTACTGTACCTCTCGGATCGTGATTCCTTTCTTTGTTGCTTTTCGTTTGTAAAAAGAAACATGCATTTTTTTGCCGTAGGAAGCATCACATGTCACAGCACAGCATTACGCGATGCGGTAGCAACTCCGGAATCTCAGGCCCTCATTTGTTCCCGACATGTTGTTGGGGCTCGTGACATGCTGTTGGGGCTCCTGAGAATTTGTTGGGACTCCTGTGTCTTTGAGATGCTGCGGACGTCAGACCGTTTTCCGTCTACCTTTGAGGTGTGCACAGAGAACATGGTTCTCATTGGTGCGCGCGGGATGAAGCGGTTTGGTACACTTGGTATACATGAAGCAAAAGCGGCGGGGGATTTCTCCGTGCTTTGTAACAGTTGATGAATCACGGAGGCTGGTTGCTGCTCTGCTGACGTTTCGTGAGGAAGTACAACAGCGCAACTAGTAATCTCTTCCGCCTGCTGAATATATTGCTGCTGCTGCTACTGCTACTGCTGCCACCGCTGCTTCTTCTGCTGTAATAATTTTTTTCAAACTTGAGCAGACACCCGTTCGTGGCAACTAAGCGCGCGAGGGTGACACCGACCCAGGTAGTCCGGTTGCAGGAGATGGTGTGGGATGGCCAAGCTGGAGGTGCAACCTCGGACATGCCCACCATCCACGAGGTACATGTATGGATAGGCCAGGAGCCAACCGTGTTCGGTTGACCCCCGGTGAAGACTCGACATCACTTTCCGTGTATTCTCAACGCACAGTCAACACTAACAATAGTCTTGGCGATTGTTGACCCCTGGTTGGCTTTCCCCCAGTATGGATGAGATAAACGCTTGTACACATACTAATTCGCTTGTTATTCAGTACCTCCTGGGAGGGCGGTGGATACCAGCTCTCCCAACACTCTGTCATGTTGGCGAGGTCGAGGGATTCCTCAAGAGGGGCACCAGCGCAGAGTAGGTGCATGCACCGACGAACTAGTGCAAAACGAAAGACACACGGTCGTGAAACGTGAAGCGCACCTAATTAGGGTAGGAGTGGACTACGTTCTGTGGTTTTGCTAGTTCATCCCTTCAGCACTACGGTGCATGGCCATGGCAGAAAGGCGCACGGCTCCAGCAATGCATGCATATCTTCCAGTAGCACGGTGCACTTTGATGAGGAGTCGGTCGGGCGAAAACGCGTACTGGGATGCTTGCTTGGTGGTGATGGGACAGCCAAAGGCGATGTCATTTGAACAGTATCGCCACGTGCGGAGGAGGAGGAGGAGGAGGAGGAGGAGGAGGAGGAGGAGGAGGAGGAATGCTTCCCACGAATGTTCTCGTTTTCTGTCGTCCCAACACCTGTATTTACCCGCAGACAACACCTTTCCTTGTTGTGCGCGTTTTCCTTTTTCGTTGTTTCGCTTTTGGAAAGGTGCGAGCGACGGTGGCAAAGGGGTTGAAAGAGGTGAGACGAAGACCAAGGAGACCCTGTGCCTGGGATACGCGTTCCGCTGTAGCTGAATATACCTGCTGATGTAATTCCGCTCCGTATCCGAGATCGCATAGATATTGTCATCCTCACTGGCTTCAAGGTTTTTGACTCGACAACAGGAGGTTCTGCGCCGATCATTTGTTGAAATGGTGTTGCGGCTGGACGGGCGGGTTGACGTGTAACTGTGCCATCGGTAGTGAATTACAATTGACCAAGAAAAACGTGTACGCGTTCAGAGCTGCGGCAGAAGCTCTGGCGTCGCGTAAACGGGCGGACAGTATCTGAAGCCAAGACGACGCCGCGCTCTCACGCTTTCCAGTCCTTTGGTGATCAGTCCGGGTGTTGACCGTACAGCGGCGTTGTCTGCGATCGGGCTCACAACAGCGAGATGAGAGAAGACGAGACTGTCTCCGCTTGCACGGTGCTCTTGTGCCCCGATATGTTACTATAATACCAACTAGGGCACGATTTTGCTCAGTTATCAGAGCGCCTACACCGGCCAGAGTTGGGTGCCTAGCCTAGATTGATTGACGGCTTTTAGCATGCTTGTCTTTCTTTTCACACCGGGGAGAAGCTCCAGTGGGCGTGACTTTCGCTCAACCTCTGCTCTTTCGGTGTCCTGTGTGCTGCGTACGTGTGCTTGTTGTGTGGCGTTTGTTCCTTGTTTTCTCCCTCTGAATTCTCGCATGATCAGATTCGGCAGGACACGCTCCAGAGGCTCAACCCCACGCCGTACAAGGTGTGTCGGACAGTAAATGCAAGCTCCGAACGAACTATTGAACGCTATTCATTCGGCGACGTACATTTTCGAGTATTTTTCTGTGCCCAGTGGATGGACGGTTTCGCCGTTGGCGGCTTCCGGTTTGCTTTCAGCAACTTTCGTTGAGTTGGCGCGCGCGCACACGCTGTGTTCAATAGGACGACTCCGTGCCATCCTGGTTTGTACAGGCAGCAAGGCGGACCGTCGTGAACGGAAACTCTTTGAAAGCACCTGGTGTGAGAGCTGGTTTGACACAGACAAACATCACACACACACACACACACACACACAGAGAGAGAGAGAGAGAGAGAGAGAGAGAGAGAGAGAGAGAGAGAGTTTTTTCTGCAAGAGGGCTTGTTGTTGGTAGCACACACCCTGATGCGGTTGGACATACGCGAAACTTCCCATGCGCCCTTCCAACCCCGTTCTGTTGCTCTGTTTTTTGTCGTCATCAGGTGTCCGTGAGCGAAGGTCTGCATGACTTTCTGCACTCACTGTGGGAAAAGGAGGCACCCATCAGGGAGCTCAGCTAAATAGACGACGGCAAAGATTAAGAAAAACGGGGGAAGCCAGCGGTGTGTCTTGCATAATAGTGTTGCTATGCAGTCTAGCTCAAAAAATAAATTTGAACGAAGCGGAGAACGTGAGTGGTATTTATTGCTTTGCCGGAAGGAAACGAACGTGCGGTCGTGTTTCAGCGTAGTGCTTCCTGGCGCCTTGTCGATTCCCGCATGTCCCCTCTCTGTCCCAGCGCTTCGTCTACTGGTTCCCGACATGTGTACGCCACCATGGGCCCGTGCCGATGCGTCAACGGGTCTCTCTTCTCTCCTGTTGCCCTAGAAGCCGGGGCGTGACTTTGGTGGAAGTCCCGGGCCTGCATTGGCCTGACTGGGGTGTCGTTTCGGACAGGGGCACATACATGTGTTGTCACGTTCGTGTTTCGTTCACGTTGGGTTTGAGCAGGGACAGAGACACGCTAGTGTGGCATGATGAAGTCATGGAGGTCCCACGAAAACAGTTGAGCAACTCCAGATTTACGAGCAGAAACAAGTTTAGGCAGGCAAAAACTGGGAATGGTGGAACGGGACAGAATCGTACAGTGACACGTATAAAGGAGAAATGAATTGCTAGGATTTGAGCGAAGAATAGGAAGGAGTTTATTAGTAGGGGAGGTGATGAACAGTAATGCAGCAGGTGTTCACGTAGAAAAGATTCAAAAATGGCCACATGTGATTTCTTTAGAATATGGAGCACCCATCGGTGTCATTGCACCGGGGGCGTGTTGGGAAATCTACAGTGAACGAAATGATAAAATTGCATTTCCGCACCGGTATCGATGTTATGGCACTCATCGGTGTTACGCACCGGGGTGCGATAAACCAAGATGGGAATGATGCAAAGTAGATCGCACTCCGGTGCCATAACACACACTGCCACGGTAGCAATGCTTGTCCGTCGTGCTACTGCACTTTGTTAGTGACAAAGCCATCGGCGTTACGCACCGTCCCGCATCATGACAGCGACACAAAATACGAAAATATCATACAGGACCGGCACGGTTGCCCGCGAGGCAAGTTCCACTGCCAATAATTCTGCATCTTTCAATATCCGTGGAACTTTTATTCGCATAGCCCACCCCTTGCCCGACCCTGCCTCAAATGCCGATCTCGAGCTACAGTGTAAATCTCGTGGCGCCTGGAGTATGGTTCGGTGTGGAATCGCAAACTTCGTTGCGCCCCCGAGTTTGAGCAGCTTCCGCCTCCTGTGGCCGGCAAGAGTCGACCTTGACTGTTCCTTGCCCTGTTTCGCCATGAGAACGGCCGGTTGAACAACGATAGAGGGTCCAGCGTGCTGCGCGCCACACTCTTTTTTTTTTTATTTTTTGCGTTTATTCTTGAGTGACCACTGTGCACATGCGGCTGCTGCTGCGGTTGCTGCTGTTATTCTCGGAATGTGCTGCAATGGTCGTACGGTTATCGTAATCAGGTTTGACAACAGTCTGCTCGTTCGTATAGCGGTAGCGGTGCACATCTATCGCGACGGCAAGCAAGCGCGTTGAGATAATTGTTCGTCCGTCGTGCTTCCAGTCTACAGGCGTGTTCTTCTTTGTTGCCACTTCATACCAGAAAAGAAAGAAGGTCTCCACCAACTTACAGCATCTCCTACAGCAGTTTGGAAACGACGACTAGACTATTTTTCTTTTGTCGTGTTTGTTGTTGCTGAGCGCACATCGGGTGTCGCCGTTCGTTACACGTGTTCAAGCCTGCGGTGGGCCAGAGGGATGAGAGTGGGTGTCTTCTCTAGAGTTCATGCCTTGTCTTCTCGAGTCTCCCTTCCTTTAGTCTACCTCTCTCTCTCTCTGTTGCATTTTCGCCGTTAGGGTCCCAGTAACATCGAACGTCAACGGCAATCGTTTTGCATCTTGCTGAGTAGGAGGCTACCCGTGTACCCGGTTGCTGCATGTGAGGCGATGGGCGCCGCCTCTTTCCGTCAAGCAATGCACATGGCCCCTACGGTTCGCCGCACATGCACTGTTGTGTATCAGCTTCCAGCGGTTCAGAGCGGCGACGATGTTTTTCGCCGGTAGGGCCCCAGAACAACGCGAACCGCGATTGTTTCATTGTTTTGGGGTCCCCCACTCACCCAACCCACCCATGATTTTTTTTATTTTTTATTTTTCTTAATATGACACCACGAAGCCATCTCCATCATAGAAAAGAGTCTGAGACAGATTAGCAATGGATTCATAGCGTCAGAAAAGTAGTTTTTTTTGTGTTTCCCTGCCGACTAACAACCTCGGCTACTGCAGTGCAAATTTCATGGCGCCTCAAGTACGGTTCCGTAGGGAATTGCAAATTACGACCCCTCCCCGACTTTGAGTATAGCTTCAACCTCCTGCGGCGGATAAGACCGACGTCAAACCCTAGATTTTGTCTGTCTGTGTCGCCATGTGGCCATCCACGAACAGCAAGCAGTTGGAGAGAGTCACAATAAAGTAAAGAGGGTCCGCTTCGCCACCAAGAAGACAGTTTTTTTTTCGATTCTTCTACAGCTGGATATGATGCTACCATGTATCTATCGGGTATAGCTGTGGTTGAGCTTGAGGGATAGGGTCTGTCTACGCAGCATACTATTCTGTGCGAGGAGTTAACGCCTTCCTCGCGTAACGATGCGCATCTCCCACGGCAAGCAGAATGAAGTACGTCGTCATGACGCTATTTCTTGTGACTACAAGTTCAAGTTCGCCCGGGCGTTATTACTAAACTTCAACTACAATACGTACCAGTTCGTGTACCCAGGTATGCATGTTGTGAGGTAGTGGGTGCTGCCCCTGCTGATTGCTGCGGTACATGGAAAGCTTCCGGTGGGTCAGAGCGGCAAGGGGGCCTTGTTTCTTCACTTGTTTCTTAGCTCTGCTCTCCTCTACTTCTTTGTTTCCTGTCGCTGGCGGTCTCTCTTTTTTTATAACCCTTCGTTCTTGCTTGCAAGAAACTGTGAGGATGTAAACTGGCTGAGTCTGGCTGTTTCTCTGGGTCCCCCGCCCACCCACGACACACCTGTCGGTTTGATTCGTGATCTCCAATATTCTCAGCAGTAGTTAGTTGTCTAGTCAGGACATGCGCTACTACTGCTGCGTCCGTCCATGGGTGGGTGCAACAGAAGAGCCCCGGGGACTGGTGGCCTTCTGACCTGATCGCAGAGAGAGAGGTTCCTGCCACTACCACAATACGACTCTTACTGAATGTCCATGACGGGGAACGCGTACTACGCCTCTTCTCTTTTCTTTTTTCCCTCTCTCCCGTCCGTTTCTTTCGTTTCGGAGAGGAAATCTACTCTAGAAAAGCAAGCGCATCTTCTGGGGTCCGCATTCATATAGTCCCGGATTCTTTCCCAGCGTATGCCTCTAGAGGGTATAAACGAGCTGCATCATGAATGCTATCTGGAAGGAGGTGATGCCATGGGCTGTTGGGCATCGCGAAGGTTTGGCGCCGTGAGGTGCCGAATGCGCCGGGGGAAAAAAAGTTTGTGCTGACGCAACGACCGTCAACGGCCGCGAAAAGCGGTTAGTAAGTAGTTAATTCAACGTTCGTGTTTTTGACCACCACGGGTTTGGTTTTCCACTGATAACTTCCCGAAGGAGGAAGCAACAGCAACAGAGAGGCCACCTGACGGGAGGCAGCTGTCTGCTCCATCTTTCATGCCCAAGGTTTGATGCCGTGGGGTTTCCTACCCTTTGGGAAAATGGTTTGGTTATAACCCTTAAAATATAAAATACCCACGTCAGAGAGCGATTGGTTCAAGTTTGCGGGGATTGCATGGTCATGGTTTGGTTTTTCCAGCGACAACTTTTCGAAGGAATAGTGTGATGAGAGGAGGCAACATCAGCAATGTAGCTCCAACCCAGCATCTTTCTGGTACCAGGGTAGATGCCTTGAGGTATCGTGAGTGTGGAGAAAAATGGTTGCAACTCCTTCTGTGTACATACCCCGCACGCTCCAAAAAAACTTGAAAAAAAGAAGAAAATACTTCAAGTTTTTTGTCGAAACTTCCTGCAAATATAAAAAGCGGAGAGTTTGTCTAACCGGGTCACCCACACCACAAACAGGCAACCACAGCCAGCTGCAATCCCCCCAAACCGGTTTGACGTTGTTGTTGAGTGCCACAAGCGGTTACGGGGCCACCTACGCACGCTCGGTGTGTGGCTCGCTCTGCCTGCTCCCGAAAGAACCGAGGGATGAAACAACCCAGCGCGACCCCAAAACGTGTCCACAACGACACACCGAGCAGTTTATTGGAACACATGCATGTTTTGTTTCCGCACGAACGACAAATTCATCAGAGAGATTTCTTCCGCCCCCACCATGCCTGCTGGTTCCTGTTGCGCCCGGAGAGTCCATGTGTGATGCATAACTATCTACCTCCGGTTGACATTGTTCGCGGGGTATACACTCCTGTTAAAATTCGGCGCATCCCACGCGCCTGACCACACCTGGCAATCTCATATATATGCGTACTGCTCTATATATATGTACATACGGCCAAGATACCGCAAGAGAGAGGTGGAGGAGATGGCACCCCCCTATTTACAATATGCATGTAGACCGATCAATACAACTTCTTCACAACTCAAGCTTACACCACCAATAACGGTGGTTTCGGAAGCATCTCGTCGGCGACTCTCCGTTGACGTACAGAGGGGGTCCCTGTTTGGTGCCGGTTGAATAGTGCCAAACAAAGCGATATCATATGTAGTGCCGGTGTTTTCGACGAGCACGCACTGAAAATCCAAGTTATATTGTCAGTACTTTGAATAGAGTGGGTCCGGTGTATGCGTACCATGCGTGGTTCCGGTGAATTTTCTGCGCATATGCCGGCACTAAACAGGGACCCCCTCTGTATCGGGCTCTCTTCCCACTCACTTGGTTGTGCAACAATCGAGGTTTGAAAGTCGGTCTAGGGAGGGTGCCATCTCTCTGCCTCTTACGGTAGCTTTTGACGTCATACTGGAGCGAGCAGTGGAGCAGACCCAACATTGAGTGCTTATTCATCCCATCATGAGTTCTTTGTTCTATAAGAACGCATACATCTGGCGTCGGCCATCTATGGCAGATTTTCGGGCGCACCGCGTCGGATCTGTAGTCTGTAGACTGAAAGTCTAGGATAGAGTCGCGAGGATTCATGATTTGTGTGGTATCATGATGTAAAACCTTAACCTTTCTGTGTTCCTCGTGATCGTTAGATACGGCATACACACATACATACATGCAATTGCTGTACCTTGGGTATCGTGCTCCATCCACAAGACGCAGCAGTGTTTGGAGATGGTGCATTTGGATGGGACGGAACAGGTTAGAGAGTTTTGACGCGTTATGTGAACGTGTAACCCTGTTCTGCACCTACTTAGAATACAGAGGAGGGGATCTGTTATTCATGATGGAGGACCAAGGCAATTCGCGAGGTACATAGGCTCTATCACATGTAGAACTACTATTGAAAAGAGAAAATCATGCAGCGTAGTCTATACCTAACCCTGAGTAGCCTAATGGGTAAGCCTTTCTAACAAAGGATACATCTTTGGTTCCCCCTGGCCAACGATCAAAAATGGAAGATACTCCGTAGGAAGTCCGCCCTAAAAAGAATCTTTGGATGTGATTGTGTGTAGGTTAAGCAAATAACTATAGTGATTCGGGCTGCAGTAGTGCTACTCACACAGTAACTACCTGCGGGATTTCTATTTTGCTGTGAGTGAGTGCTGAGTGAATGTTGTGGATTGCGATCTCTGCTACTACATGCAGACCCGCAAAGGATGTATGTGCCAATGCGCCAGCCAGCTTCGAGAGCTGTAACCATGCTCAACAACAAGCTCCTGATCGTATCAGTCCCACCTCGTCGCGGACGTATGCGGTACAGCAGTACATGCGAAACGGCAGCAGCGCGAATATATCTTCAGCTGATACACACCTAACCTGCCGATGTTGCACAGGGGAGGGTATTTATCCCGAAAAAACGGTGGTCTCATCTTTACTATTTATACGTTATTTATATGGGCTGCAGACATTGAGAATCACTTTTTTTCCAGATCCAAATTGTGCTTCCAGCCCTGTGCTTTCTTACCGCCCCGCACACCCACCCACCACCCTAGCCCCAGAAGCCATTCGAGAAGCGCCAGCGGCCTCAGAAGGCCG
Organism: Ectocarpus siliculosus; assembly: GCA_000310025.1. NCBI lineage: Eukaryota > Phaeophyceae > Ectocarpales > Ectocarpaceae > Ectocarpus > Ectocarpus siliculosus. The sequence goes on along the minus strand of FN649745.1, from coordinate 1,642,926 downwards.
CCACAGGCGCGGAACCTCGAAGATGCCTTACTATTATTGTCGAGGCTACCTATTAGCCGCCACGCTGACAGCGACGGCGCTTCTGTCTCCCGCGACTGCCACACCACCAACAACTGACCTTCGAGCACAGACAGAGCAGCAGCGTCTCGCTGTTGTAGTTCCAGCGTACAAGGGTGACCTCGACAGGGCCGTGGCCTCACTCGGGCGATGGCCTACTGACTGCTCATCCGTGACCCAGCAAAACGTCGATCTTGTTCTTTACTACGCCGAAGGGGAAGAGGACGCGGCCTCCGTCGACGCCGCTGCCACTGCTCTCGCCGAGAGCGCCGGCCGATGCTTCGCCAAGACCCTAACGGTTTATGCCCACCTCAGCGAAGAGGTGAGAAAATCAATCAGCAAACGGTCTAGAACACGTACGCACCATACCTTGCCGTATCAACTACAGCAGACACGAGTGGTGCGCGAGAGGGTACTTACACTATATCCACGTAGAACATGTTCTGCGCGCTTAATCGAGCAGATTATTATCGTGTTGGGCGCTACCCGCACACTCCCCAACTATGTCAAGCATGTACGTTCGAGTGTTTTGAGTCATGCATTGGTTCTCTTCCGTCCGTCTGCTATGCTATGTATTGTTCTCGCAGGTGGGTCCTGATGTTTGTGCCTTCCACAGCCAGTCTATGTACTATGTAAATACCGATACGTGTCATTAAATCCCAACCAGCTTCCATCTGTATTTGTCGACGATGGATCCCAGTCCACCAATATGCCCTTCCCTGTCGCCGCGTCGACACGCACAGTACCTACGACTGACTATGCCCCAGTTCTTCGTCGCTACGACGATCTCTTTGATCAATCAGTGGGACACACAAAACCTTCCCACAAAGCAGATGTGTACAGCAGTTGGGCGACGAAACATCTGGTTCGAAATGTCGTGTTCGACAAAAGTCAGTATCTGGAAACCGGAGAATCAAGCCCGGATAAATGCAGAAACAAACATGACGTACCAAGGCAGACCAGAGGAGTGCATGCTGCAGACACGTTTGTTTTCGTCGCGTGTATATTTGTCTATGGGGGCGGCGGGGATAACACCATCCTGGTGTTCAGTTGGCCGTAACCCATTCGCCATCCGGCAATTTGTCTCCCTTGCGAGCAGTTGCAACGAAAATACATGAGCGTCGGACTATTTTTCTGGCATGCCATTTCTTGGCTTGGTGTAGACTAAACCTCGACTACACATTGCTCTACCCCCGACCGGTCCGAATCACAAACACCGACAATTTTGAATCCAACCTCTACCCGCAGCGGAGTAGAACCATGTGCACACGGTCTTTTCTCACGGGAAAGGGATCTAGTATGATTGTAGGCATCTGTAAACAGCCGCTCGCTGTCGCTCGCTGGTGGGCGCTGAAATTTGATGTGAGAACAGCAAAAAGCGCCATTAATAATGATGCGATGTTTTCCCACCAGGGAATGTTTTCCCACCAGGGAAGCAACGTCAGCGATGTAAATGACGCCTCCTGTGAATGTTTGACCTGTGCATGAATCCATCCACCTTCGGTGTTGCTTGAGTCTCTGCACCTTTGTTGTGCGTGCGAGGTTGCATTCGCTAACTGTAGCCCACAGTACTAACGGTACGCTTTATTTACTGCTGCATGTAGTCGAGGTATGTTGTTACGAAGCTCAAGTTTTTCTACCTTCCTTGCTCGTTCTTGTAGCTTTTTACCCGTTAGGGGCTCTTCCTTCCGCAACTGGAGGCTGTCTCGCTTTGTGTGTGCATTTTTTTTATTTTTTTGCCTTCGTTCTATTTATTGTAGCGACAATCCCCCTACTTTTCGTGGTGAGACGTGTTCTACCGTGCACGCACGTGGCTCAGCGCATGTACGTACTGTAGAGTACAACATCACTCTCAGTGTATTTTCTCGTGTATTGTCTAGTCTGTCTGCACTTTTCAACGAGGGGGCAAGTTGTCCTCGAAGGGTGGTTAGCATTCAACGATCAAGGGTCACACAGGAGGGTGTAACACGGGGGCTGTTATTTTCTTCTTTCTCTTTTCTTGCCCCACCGTCCTCCCGCGGTGCGTGCTGAATTTTATTTTTTATCGCGAGAAGGGTTTAGCTGTCCCTTTCCCTCGTCGACGGTGCTAACGTCGAAGTTTGGTACTTACGAGCTTTTTCAGCTTTTGGACTTTCACCCGCAAAGTTTTATTTTTTCACGCCATGGGGATTCGAACTCACGATTTTGCAATTTCGCCACTGAGAGTAGTCTATCTAGCGGTTCCGAGTTCCCCACTACTAGACCACCGGGGCGATCGGTAGGGCAGGGCCGGCAAAAATTCCTGCCACGGGGTGTTCTTGTGCGGCAACCATCGTTCGCGGTAGCAGAATAAGTTATATTTGATCCTCGGGTTGTTATATGTGTCACGAGTTTAATGTGAAGAAAAACAACAACAACAACAACAACAATGTGTGAATTCACATTGCGCGTATCCACAGACTACATATGCATATGATATTAGACAGCACACACCGACGTTTTTTCTGAGGAAATTCATGCCGACACGAAAATGGTTTGTACCGAAAAGAAAAGTACGTGTCACACTGCAATGATCGAGGGCGGTGAAGATGCTGCTGACGCTGCTGTTGTTACAGCAGCGGAACAAGGTGCAGGTGCAGGTTTCCGCGCTCAATCAAGCAGGAAGCGTCCGAGAGACCTTCCACTCGACCGGCGTCCGAGAGAACTTCCACTCGACCGCCATTCATTCCCTATTCAACAATCTCCGCAGCAGGTGGCTTTGGGAAGAGTCCAATACACAGCAGCAGTAAAGGTTGCTTTCTGTCTGTTCGCAAGCCAGTACGACATGCCATCCAACGTATACCTTCTGCTCATTTGTTGCTTTATTACCCTCCCCGCCCATACAAACAGCGCTTGACTCCTCGCGCCCATGGTCGTGGCACACGTCTGGTGCTCAAGCGTAATTTTCAATACTGCTCGCATCTTCCCTCCGCTCATGTTTATCTCGTGTTGAGCTTTGTTGTACGATAGTTTGTACGCTACTCCTACCTCGTACAATAACAACGGTTACAACATCTACGCCTACCTGTCCTCCTCATCCCCCCACGGTATCTACTGCTTTGGGAGAGCAATTTGCAAAACGGATTTTTCGCGCCGAACTATGATGATGATGGTGCTATCATGTTTGTCTACATCATGTTATATATATACTTTCAGGATGGTCGTCGTGACGTGATACATTTCTTGTGATTAGTATGGAAAAAAGTAAAAAAAATATCGCTCGATTTTTGAATTTCTACAGCAGTATGGACCAGACGCCGACTTTACATGGAAGTCGTACGAGTGTCGACTTAGTTGTGCTGTCACAGCATCTTCCACGCACTTCTGCCAGTGCTGGTTTGTTGATTGGAGTCTTGTAGGTCGAGATACAGCAGTGGGATTCTCGGGTTGTGGAGGCAAAAGTGAACCAGAGCAAAAAATTTCATGCATAGCTCGATTACTGCTGGTGTGTTTTTGCTACAGCAGTATGGACTAGACGCCGAACGACGTCCGCGTGCTACAAGTACCGCAACGACCTAACGGGATGGGATACTTCCTGCCACGGCGAAGCATAGTGCAGTGCGATGCAAACATCCGTTCGTGTGTCGCGCGGCTGCCACATGTGTCGACGACAGGTACACGTACAGCTCTCGCCATGTTGTCGTTACCGCGCAGGAGGACCCCTCGGAGATGTTCCACATGGTGCTACAACGACAGCAGTACTACTGTACATAGATGTCGTAGGAGAGTGGAGTTGTGCTGTCACGGCATCTCCCACGCACTCTCCTACCGGTGCTTGTGTCGATTGGAGTCTTGTAGGCCGAAATACAAGAGTGGGTTGGACTCCCGGGTTGTGGAAGCAAACCTGCCTGCAACAACAGAGAAGGCGGTGTTCTATTTACTATAATAGAGTATCCCGCTCAACTTTTTTTTTTTTCGCGGCATGCATGTGGTCGCATATTTCTTTGCCACTGCCGAAAAAGACCACTGGATCTTTACGCAGTCCACCTCTTGCATTTGTCATTGTACACTGAACGACGCAGGACGGGTCGACCTTCATCGTTGTTGTTGTTGCTGTTGTCTCCACATTAAAAACCGTTCCGACGTCCTCCTCGACTTACTTGTGGACTACCCTGTTGGAAGGTGGGAATCCCTTCATTCTGAGAGAGAGAGCCATAGGTCGCCATCCGGCCTTTTCTTTTTGTGTATGCACTTTTCTTCTTGTGAAGTTTTGACGTTGCGCTTGCCATCGTCGCCGCCTAAGTGTTTGTGTCTTCAAACCTTCTCAGCCGGCCTTCAAACTTCTTGTTGATAAGTCTCCGTGTGGTAACTTCTCCGCGCATGAGTCATATGCAGCTATGACCGGCGCTTTGACTTTCACGATGGGTATTTTACCTCTTTGTCTTGCGTTGGTGAGTACCTGCGATATACAGAAGGATCGCTCCACGACGCAAACGTCGACGTCTCCGTTTTTTTTTTGTTCCCTTCGCACTCCATCCTTGCGGGGGTTTTCATCCCGAGTTCGAACGTGGGGTGCAATTTCCTCTCTTCTTACCTTCCTCGTCGGCCTTCTCCGTCGTTGTGTACATAATGTACCTCGATTTTTCGGCTTTTCGATTCCGATAGACAAGACTACGGACTGACATGTTCCTTTCACCCCCGACGGGACCGCGCGCTCGTCGAGTGCCGAAATTCTTCATCACTTCCTTGCCTCTCCCAACACCGTCCCTTCTTCCCGCCCTTACAAATCCTCTCCCCTTCTTCTTCTTCTTTCCGTCCTCCCGGACACTCACCACCATCCGTCCTGGATGTTGGCCCACAGCCCCATTGGGGGGCGGGGGGCCAATCCTTAACCCTAGTACATACATACTCGCAGGATGTATCGCCACGTTTAAGTTGTAGTCCAGTAGGTGGGCACGCGATCGGGCAACTCCATATAGTTTCTAACTAATCTTTCAAGATACTGCTGTATGTAAAGGTTGTATGCATATGCATGTGGGAACGTGTGAACTCGAGATCGGGACGTCTTATTGCATCTTATTTTCTTCGGCGCCGCAAGAAATAATAACCTACCGGTGGGATAAGAAAGCCTTACAGTAATTACCCCACGAGGTAGACGCCGCCCTACAGTTAGCGCCCGAGTTTTGAAATATTTTTTTACGCATTAGAGGCTCACTTTTCCACGAAAAATAAGAAAATAGGGTTAAGAAACATAGCTCAGTCAGGGTCACACAATAACGATAAGAAATGTCTCAACAAGAAACATCGGGGACCGCTGCCATATTCGAGGGGTTATGCGGAAGTGTGGCGAATAAGAAACACATAATAACTAATAGCTCCTACCTCTGGCTCGTTTCCCCTTTTATCACTACCCCCCCCCCCCCGGGGGTTGCCCTCGGGGGTTGGGGTTTCCTCCCTTGGGAACCACCTTGTAAAAAAAGCCCCCCCCTCGGTGTTTGCCATCCGGATTGGGTTTTCCTCGCTTGGCAACGACCTTGTAAAACAAGCCAATTTCACTTCGTGAACTCGTCAACCAGGTTACCGTTTTTTTTTTTTTTTCCTCGGTTTTTTTTTTTTTGCGGTAACCATAATGGGGGGCGAGTAAATCATGTTGTGCGGGGTCGAGAAACCTCACTCCGCGCAACGGGGGATGATCGCACCACGTTGTGTTAAAATGGTCAAGCTTCCTCGAGGCAGTTACACAGTGCTTACAACTGTTTCTGGAAGTGAAAGCACCAGAAAATAAATTAAGTCATACGTAGCTGTCATCCGTACGCAAGGAAGTAAGCACAAGGTGCCGAACACCCTTAGCAGGATGCAGCTCACCCTTCATGCGACTCGCCAAATACCTCACGGCGCTTCGCGCTTGGTGATGTGAGAGCCTGGTCCGGTGAGAACCCGGCGTGCTCCGTCCCGGCTTTGTAGGGATGCGAGGTCAATGGTGAAACGACTACGGCATGCACGACTATGAGTACACCCCCCCCCCTCTCACGTGGATGATGGGCGATTTTTGTTGCTGGCATGTCAGCGTGAGGGCGAGGCATCATGCGGCGTTTAATTAAGCATTTGTTTAGTTTAAGCCCTCACTCATGAGGAGGGGGGTACAGGACCTTGTTGTAGCGATAGCCACAGACGTTACCACCGCTGAAACATTTCGCTTCTACATTTCGCTTCTAGGGAGTGGGCTCGTGTACAGCCGTCGGCAGTGAGAATCGGGGTTGAGTGCGGGAGGCGAGGAAGACAGTGCAAACCATTTCTTCGTTTTGAACGTGCGTGGAAGTAGTAAGCAAGCACAGAATATATGAAATTTGCCGATTAAAGAAATTCAGCAGGATTTGGCGGCACAAAAAAATATGAAGCTTGACGTCATAAATTGAACGACATAGTACGCTGAGTTTATGTTACAGCCACACAAAAATAAGCGTTTCTTAGTTGCGGTCGCTATCTATAATAAACTCCAATCAACACAGGGCATGAATGAATGAATGGGTGTTTTGGCGTTGACGGTTCTCGTGGAACCGGTCATGAAGCCGCCGAAATCATAAGTACAAGTACACATGGTGTTGCCACGGCCGATGGGGGCAAATACCGCAATGCGTCGCAGGTACCTCAAGGGACGGGGAAAAAGCCTTGCTTTACCCCACCTGCTTGATCTTGCTCAACAATACTCCGATCGACTCACGAGCAACGGTAGGAGTAGTTGTTGATGTACACGTAGGTCGCCAGCGGCTCAGGGGGGCAATTGGCACTGAAATCCCGCCGCACAGCATCCAACAGCTCGATCAAGTGGCAGCCGAAAACTACGGCCTTCTCTCTTCGTAGAGAGGTTTTTCATTCAACATTGGGGACGCACTGCCTTGCATGGCTATCGCGGGCCGCACCATAAAAGCCAAAGAGTTCAGTTTACGTTTTAACGTGGCCAGTTGTTGACGTGGCCGGTTGGGGAATACCGCATGCGCCCCACCGGTGGTGGGACTCGTGTAGTACATACATACTGGAACACCTGTAGCTCGCCTTTCAAGACATGAAATCTCACCACAAGCACCGTGGTAGGATATGGATAAATGTAGATGATAGACACACAGCGTACAAGAAGCGGGTAGCCACTGGGAAAGTGAAGCAGGAGGGGGAGACATATCATGCAATTCCATTGGACAGCCTCAAACACGTGGATAAAGTGGTCGAACACTCTGCCTTTAGACACGGGCATACGACATTAGCACCTTCACACCCGTGCCCGTTGACGAAACCTCCTGCCCGAATTCCTTGAAATCGGCTCGGCAAGTGCCACGGTGACCCGTCACGTTCTACATGACTGGCTTCTGTATTCTAACTTGAAGAGAAAGCAGTTAACCTGTACGGTAGTCGATTCGATTCTCCTTGGCGCTATCTTTTTTTCCGAGGACCCTGTATTAAAAAATACAAAATACCAAACCAACAAAGACACCCCACCTAAATACACTACTTATTCCATTAAATTTTGTTGTGTAGATTTGTGAAATATTACCCCACGCTTGAGTATCCCCATATGCATACTCCGAGTAAATCTCAACATACATACGACGACCTGCATGCTGTAGTCCAAAAGTGCCGAGACCACCACGACAAACATACGAGTTTCTCTCATGATCGGTCGCTGTTGGATTCGAAATTAGAGTTGATTTCGGAATTAGACCCAAGCACATCATCTACACGCATGCCCTCTTCGAGAGCACGCGAGGCCCTTGAAGCACTTGTCAAATACCTACCCCCACACTTGGCCGCGTGCGAAAAAACGTTTGGATGGTTTTGGATTTTCTATTTGTGTGCACGGTGATGGAAAAAAAGCGTTGTCGTTGCTCTTTCTTTTTTCATTGATGTGTGGTAACTCTTTTTATCATGACGACAGTCCAGTTTCACGTCCTGCTTCTTCGTTGTTTTATTAGAGTCAAGGAATGGGAAACGGTGTGCACACGAAATATATCCGGACACAGGATCATGGAATGTAAGCCAATCACATCCTATGTATCCAGATTTTTTTCTCGTCCCCTGCTGATGAGTCTCTCTATTGCCGTCCTTTTACGTTTTCAGTTTCACCCCGCCCCTGCTCAGTTACTTTTGCTAGAGACCTCGCTCTACGGAGAAGCAAGCACGCACAGGGAATGTTTGACGAACTAATGGGGTTCAGCAAAAACAAAGTCGAGGATCCGATGCAGGACAAGGGACCGTGACCTTTGAGAACATACTGTAGTATAGACAGATATTTGGGAGCGGAGACGAACACAAGGTTGAGGTTACGTGTGTATTTAGCTCAATATTACCAGACTGATGTACGATACATGCCTGCCCTTTGCAATCGTGAGTGTCCGATTGTCGAAAATGAATAGAGGGTTCATGACTTCAAAAGCCCACAGAAACCCATACGAAAATCTGGGTTCCAGACACCAAATAATGAGAATCAAACTGTTGCTGCTCCATTGGATTGCTCTTCATGACTGACTGTCTGTGTTATATGCAAGGTAAATAGTGGCCCAACATGCCAGAAGTGATCAAGACTGGATACGAAGTACAAGCTGGTCTGACCAAGACGCAAATTTGGAGCTTGGAGCGGATTTCCCACGCGGTTTTTTCGAGTTAGAACCTGAAATTTTGACACGGCATCTGCATGAGTACTATAAACACAAAGGCCACTGCGCCATTTGGATTATTTTTTTATTTCGTAAGTTGGGCTGATATTAGTATTCATGGGAATATTTGCTATGCCAAAAAGTCGCAGAAACAAAGAAAAAAGTCAAATGGCGCAGTGGCTTTTTTGTTTGTTGTACTCATGGGGATGTGTCGAAATTTCAGCTTCTAATTCGAAAAAACAGCGTGGGAATCGCGAGATCCTTACGTTGCCTCAGGTATCTCGTGTGTTGTATCGGATTCTTTAATAGGCCATAACTTCTGATGGAAGATGCCGTGAGCCTTGAAACTACCATCTTTGCTCTCGCGATGTTCCCAGGTACATGCACAGCAATTTTCAGCTTGATCTGAGAAACTTTTTTTCATGCTGATTTCAGTACAGGAAGTATCCCAACTATGCCGCCAATTGATAGTTATATACCTAAAATCAACTCAGATCCGAAAAATTCCGGCACCCGCGCATCCCCTATGGTCTTATACGAGCACCCGCCAAATTTGAAGTCTAAATTCGTTGAAACAGCAGAGTGGGACATGAAAGAACGAAAGTAAGCTTCTTGGTCAGACCAGCTTGTACAACATTAATAATGATTCACCCGGCGACGTGTCACCATTGGCGCAGAAAAATAGTTACACATTTGGCCATCGGTCATGTTGCAACAAGGCGTCGTCCTCTCTAGGACACGATACCAAAGACGTACGGCCAAGCCATGCAAAACATGGTTGATTACTTCCCTTCACATATTTTTCAGTAGTCCTGTATGGCAAAAGGGATGTCCTGTACTTACGACGCGTACGTCTTGACTTCGCCCCTTGAAGCCAATACTTTATTTGATCAGGATAAAATACAAATCACTCAATTATGTGCCTTTTTTCAAGAAATTTGAAAGAAACTCGTCATATTCTTTTTCATTCCGTTTTGATGGGGTTGCGCTTTTTGTGTTTTTTCGAGATTATTATCGAATACGGCATTCCGGCGAATGAAAATATGCTGATGACCGTTGCCCGTACAGCGTCAAGCACATGCTTCTGTCGCGTTCGTTGGCGAGAAGACGGTGGGGCACGTCCGTTAAGACAAAAAATTCTCGACACATCCAACTTCTACCTATTCCCTGGTTTGCGCATCATCCCTGTTTGACCCATACTTAGAGAGGTACGATGTCACATACACTTCAGTCACTATAAGTTAGGTCAGTAGGCTTTACAGGTTTCTTGTATTCAGAAAACAGATTGGATAAACCACTATCGGGGAATTTGGCGTAGGGGTAGGGTTAGGATGCTGCAGGGTCTTGTGACGGTTGGACGAACCGATCTGCATCCCCCCTCCCTGTTCTATTTTCTTCATGAACTTATTACATCATCGCGCGAAGGCGGTTCAGTTGGGTTGAGGATGGAATGCCCTCTTCTGTTGCAGCTTGCATACCAACGCCCGCTGCCTGCTGCCAATGAACACCAACACACCCGTCTGCTGCTCGTCTATCGTGAACTGATAACAGCAGTTGGACCGCTTCACACGATTGCTGTCGCCCTCTCTCTAATGAACTATGAAAGAAAGGGATTCCTCTGAAACCGAATGACTCTTAAGACCCCGGCCCGTGATAGTGACTCCTAGTCTCAGTGGATACCTCGCATAGCGCGCAGAGGGAGTGGAGGACCCCAGAATATCTGTCGTTGATTCCTATTGACTTGCGGACCCCTCGGGGCCAGTTTATTTGAGTCTTCACCTTTTGGGGGTAAGTTAACCTGTGACCACGGGAATCGACCGCGTCGAGTGTTGGATCAGTACGGACATACGAAGGTACTGGGTAGGAGAGATCGGAACGGTTTTTAATGTGAAGACAACAACAACACCCAACAACAAGACCCCTCCACGAAACGTGAGGGGTTCCCACGCTAATACGGAAATACTGTACCGCCCACAGGTTTACTTCCAAACCGATGTACCTTAACGCCAAGATGGTAGCGTGATGTCGGTGGACGTCCTGCCCCAGGAGCGGGCGAGGGCCAACCCCTCAATTGTTTTGTTTCCTTCCCCGGCCGACACTCACTCCTGCGTTTCCCTTCAACGTTCTTGCCGCTATATTTAAAATACACAGGATGACGTGTACCCGAGAGGACCTTCCGTGATGTTTTACAAGTTGTTCCTCGACGAACGCATTCGTTCCAACTTCTCTGAGTATGACGCCCTGGCCATCATCGAGTGGGACGTACTTGTCGCCACCGACCGCTCCTTCGAGGAGCTTTACCACGCCGCTTTCCGCGTGAACGAAGAGTTCTGGGTGAAGGGCAGCAATCTCGAAGGCACAAACTTCCACTCAAGCTCCATGATGTCGGATATGTGGCACGTCCTCGGCCACATCAACGGCAACGCCATCTACAATAACAATGACCAGGCTTTCGTTGAGTACGTGGACTACACGCGCGCCCGCTGGGAGGACAACTACCCGTACGACGTGGCCCTGTGGCTAACCATCTCAGACTTCCCGTACAGCTGGCCCCTTTACCAGCGTTTCTCGAACAAGTTCGTCACCACCAACTTGGTAAGAGCCCGCACGCTTTGTCGATGCGCTGATCGTATCTTGATATTACAAAACTGGTCACCCAATTTCGCAAGCGTCGCAAAACGCGGTGCTTGGCTGTTTGAACTTTTTTGAAAAGTTATCCAGCTCAAGCTCTTTGGGGCATGTTTTCCAACAATGAGAAGCATGGGGTAACAGGCAACAATATTTAACTCGCCTTCATCCCTGCAGGAGCATTTGCTTCGCGGCTCAAATATGCTTTCTCGTTGTCGCGTATGTTCACAAAGTAGACGATATAGCCATCATGTACTCGACAACGCTTCGCGCCCTAAACGCGCTCGGTTAGCAAAAAAATCTCGCGACAAACTCACTCCACTCTGTGATTGCTCTGGAATCTGTATGTCCACCCCCAGATTGCATACGTCGGAAAGGCGCACGTAGACCACGGCACCGTCACAGACGCCATCGCAGGCCAGACTCTGTTCATCCACGGTAAGAACGTCGACGAGGGGAGCAACTTATCTGTCGAGAAGGTCAACGAGGCCAACGGCACCGGCAAGAACGGTGGCGCTTCCAAGGTGGTGCGTAAGCTGCAGAATTGGAAGGAGAACGAGAAGTGGAAGACCTTCGAGGAGCCCAAGTGGGAGACTAGCGAGACAAGGACGAACGAAAACGTCCCGAAGGCGGCGCGTAAGCTGCAGGCCGACAGCGAGGACGTGTACGACCGCCGCCGCCTGACCGCCACTCAGGACGGCAGTGCCCCGAAGGTGGCTCGCAAGCTGCAGAAGTGGAGGGACGCCAACAAGGAGTCGGGGAAGAACAAGTGGGAGACTACCGAGACCGCGAAGAACGAAAGCGTCCCGAAGGCGGCGCGTAGGCTGCAGGCCGACAGCGAGGACGTGTACGACCGCCGCCGCCTGACCGCCACTCAGGACGGCAGTGCCCCCGAGGGTGGCTCGCAAGCTGCAGAAGTGGAGGGACGCCAACAAGGAGTCGGGGAAGAACAAGTGGGAGACTACCGAGACCGCGAAGAACGAAAGCGTCCCGAAGGCGGCGCGTAGGCTGCAGGCCGACAGCGAGGACGTGTACGACCGCCGCCGCCTGACCGCCACTCAGGACGGCAGTGCCCCGAAGGTGGCTCGCAAGCTGCAGAAGTGGAGGGACGCCAACAAGGAGTCGGGGAAGAACAAGTGGGAGACTACCGAGACCGCGAAGGACGAAAGCGTCCCGAAGGTCTCGCGTGAGCTGCAGGCCGACAGCGAGGACGTGTACACCCGCCGACGTCTGGTGGAGACCCCCACTTTCGCCGCGTCTGCCGACCGGGTGGAGGTGTCCCGCTTCTTCGAAATGGAATCCGTACGTCCCTTCGCGGAAGACGTCGAACGCAACAGGGTGTGCGCGTTTGTGGCCGGGACGGCCTCTCAAGTGGACCAGATTGAAGTGACTGTTTCGAGCGTCCTTGAGTTCGTGCCTGGCATGCGCGTCGTGGTCGCGGCCGAGGTCGACGCCGTGGATGCGTACGAAAGGTGCGGCTCATCGGTAACACCGTTGGCAGCGTCTAGGGTGTGACCAGATATTATTAATAAATTTGCGTTTCGTGCTGTGCAAAGGTAACGGGTCCGCGCGTCCTGATAGTTTTGTTGGTAACTTCACATGTCATTTTGGGGAGCTTTTGGCTGCGGTGTCTTGACCCCAGCTCCATCAATCGCCATCAATCGCTTTGTTGCAAACCAATTTCGCAGAGCGGTCGGAGGCTTGCCCGGTGTGAGCGTGTCCAGCACGCAGAGTGTCTTCACCGCAAGTTTCTTCGCGGACGAGTACTGCGGCGTAGCCAACACCACCCTGATCTACTACCTCAAGACCGGATCTGTTGTCTCCAGATCATTCACCTCCAAGGACACCCACTCACCCCAGGGGGATCTCCTTGTTGTGTTCGGCAAGGGCCACAGCGGCGACCTCGCAGATCGAACAGCCAACGTGCTCGGTTTCGAGGCGCCACCGTTTACCACCGGTACGGATCTGATTCTGCCGGTCGGGGCCAACGCTGACCTTCGGGCAGCTTTGGCGTCGGAGAAAACTGTCAACGACGCGGTCGGGGCGATCGAGGACGTCTTCGACCTCGGCGACACCGCCGCCGTTCCGCAGGTGATTTATGAGTTTGAGCTCGGAGGTACATCAAGTGCAAGTTGACGAATTGCACACCTGTAGGGTGCCTCGGCTGGTGCATTATTTTTCAATGTTCATGTTCTTCGCGACACCTAATCATGGGCCCGTTGGACCATGCGAACTACATTTGAAGCAACAATCTCAAAAGAAACTACAGCAGTCGAACCACTTCAAGGCGACGGGAGCACATCGGCTAAGGTGAAACAATGTAGCAGTTGATGACTGACTTTCAACTCCCCCCCCTCTCACCGTCGTCTAACGGAATTGGCGTTTTGCGTTATCGTGACAGATGCTTGCCGCGCTTCAGTACAAGCGCGCTGCCCCGGGAATCTGGTTCTTCAACCCGCAGGAGTGGGTTACGAACCACCTTTTCCAGACCGCATCCATCTGGGAAATCCCCCTCGTGAAGCCCCGATTTACCTGCGAGTTGGACCATGTTAGCAGCGCAGATGAATCCGACGTGGCTGATATCCTGCAAAGAAATCTTGATTTCTTCGCCATGGGTGGAACGTGCGAGCGGGGTGTGATCGCCATGCAGCCATAAAAATTCGTTTCAATGCACCATTCGAGGCGTGTCCGAATTAGACAAGGGTTTCCTGTTCGCCGGTAGGAGGCGTTCGGCAGTTTTCCCCCTGTGGTGCCGTTGATTCTCTAGGTTATGAAACTGCATGTATTCAGCCCACGGTCACGGTGATTTTTACTTCCTCACCTAGCACCGCGCAGAACGTGCATGTTTTTTTAGTTTGGTACCCACGCGCACTTCTATTGCTCAGACGGGTCGCCTCGCAAGGAGTTGGACGACCGTTCGAAAATTGCGTTTTTTTAGTTGGGGTAGTGCACTGTCTGTTGGGGTGTGGAGGGTAACACCAAATTATAGCAGCTCGTTTTTTTCTGGAAAACACAGTTTTTCGGCCCTAGCGCAACAGAGAAGATAGATATCGGCCCATCATAGAGGTCGTGCTAAATTCTTGGTCGCTAGCGAAAGGCCCATCATAGCTGGCCATCGTAGCTGCTTTGCAAATACATCCGAGTGCTGGTGTGCCGTCTTGAACGCTCTGTATGACAGGATTTATGTACTGGAACTGTAATATCCGTGTTGCGGGGCGTATATGTGTGTTTTGTGTAGGTTATGCAGTCTTCCCTGTCTGCGCTGTGCTAGTACGATCGGTTGAAATTCTTCTTGTCGGAGAACCGATTTGCTCGTCGGAGAGCCCGCCATACGCCATTCTCCACTTTTTGTTGTGTATTACTCTGCCAGTGGTGATCTTCCGTGAATTGCACTGTGTGAAGCGCGACGCGAAAGGTGTCACCGCATGGTTACGTTTCAACGTGGAATGAAACAGTAGTTCTGTAACAATATGCATGCCACGTTATGTGTTGTACTTGTCTACATCGTAGCTTCAGGAGATTGGTTGGGCGGGAACAAAAGCTGATAGCTCTCGAGCGATTTGCTGTTCGAGCGCAAGCCTGGTGATGAAAGACGCAAGGCGCTTGGACGCAGGAGGCGTCTGTGCAGGAGTATTTCGACATTATTTGTTTCGTTCGCGCCTTATGTAGGTCACTCGGCTCGGTCTTTCAGGGGGTCGTAGAGTGTTGTGTTGGAACTCGTTTTCTTACCCGTACTGTGTTTACAAGGTGATTTGATGCTCGCAAGCTCATGTATGTATTGGTGAAGTAAATTTTGGAGTTGTGGTGTCATATTCCCAAAACGTTTTGAAACATTTCCAAAACATGACAATGCCGAGATGCCCACCGTGAATTTGGTACGGGGATAGAAGCGACCGCCGTCCTTCAGACAACACTTAGGTTTTTGAGTTCTACCCTCTGCTTCGGCTCAGCATAGGAGATTCGACGACCACGACTGACGATGCATAATTCTTTCTATCAACACCCTGGTGAAAACCGCGACGAACGGCTCCTCCGTTTCTGGCTTGATATACCGCGGTGAAACCGCGCACAGATGCTCCTCCGTTTCTGGCTTGATATACCGCGGTGAAACCGCGCACAGATGAGTGGTATTTTTATGTCCTCCAGTAAGCGAACTGCTCCAGGCATTAACCCCTTGATGGGGGCGTGCACCGTTGACGGCCCCGTGTATATATGCGGTCGTGGATAGACAAGGTCAGGAGAAATATTCAGGTCGTCTCGGTGCGTTCCAAACTATGAAACCATATCGGAAGCATTTTTGTTAAGCTTCAGTCTCATCGCTCGATATCCGTGCGCGTGTGTGTGGAACTTTCATCCGCATCCCCCACGGGAGGGCACTAGAATGCCCGACTTCACCCTTGCGGATCAAGACAGTTGAGACATGCTGCATTTTACCGCCTTGTTGTTTTTCGCTCTGTACTGATGGGTACCTCGAGACTGATCGCGGAAGCTAGTGCTTTGCGTGTCATTCAGGACGTCCTGTCGTCTTCTGCAAATAATATGACCTCAGGACAGCGAGGAAAAGAACGTCTGAGGACGGCATTCATTCCCAACATGAGAGAAAGAAACGGTGTCCTGTACGGGGTAGAGACGGCCTTCAACCTCTTCTGACATCTTCGACCGTGCTGCTCTCCCTGCTCTACATGATGCGGACGTCAGTTTGCATCGCCACCCCACCGGCCTACTATCAACCTACTGACCAGGATATGAGCCCATCAAAACGGACCACCAACACAGGATCCATCCAGCCCATCCGGTCCAAAGCCGCCAACCGATTGCGTTGTGTCATGCCCAGCAACCCGTCGGGGAGAATCGCTTGAATTGAGGCTTCTCTTCTTGTGGTTACTTGTACTAGGGGGAACGATTGGCCCCCCGCGCCCCAACGGGGCGGGCGACCAGACTCCCGTCCCAGGACGGGGAAATGTCTGCGCGGAGTGGATGCACATCTATCTCCAGAAAATAGGAAGATGAACTGTCCAATCACGCGGTCTCGAAGTCGGCGATCTAATTGCATACGGCAAACATTGTACGTATGCATACAGCGCGAAAAAACCCGAACTGAGAAACGAAAAACCGGGCAACAACCTGTCTGTGCCCTTGAGCGCAATGCAACATATCAAACGAAAAAGGTGCCCGTCCGTATGAGAGGCACGTAGCCAATAGTTATATGTAGTCAAAGCAGCAGTGAATGTTTGATATCACAGCAGTAGTAGTATCTTCTGCATTTCGGACGTGGCTTTACTGTTTTATTTTGTCGCGTGACGGGTTGCAACAGCACATCATCAATCCTTAAAAGAAATCGAGAGCGAATACCGAAATTCCGTCATATGCTATGTACAGAACGTCGTCCTACCGCAGTTATACCCCGCAAAGATGAGAAAGAAAGAGCGCGAAATAATAACCCGGGACGAATATATGGTAGAAGAAGAGGAGGCCGGGAATAGTCGAAGGTGGTGTCGAAGTAGTGACATACTGTTAAGGAGTGTTGCTGCTGTAGGGCCTAGATAGGGTATATCTTGGTCTAGCATAGGATGTGGGATGTCCGTGAGGTATACCTCTCAGGGACCATACCACATCAGGACTCAGCTATCTGCGTGCCCCCTGGTTGCTAGGAGGATCCCCTCCTCAATCAGACCTTCTTCGCTCTCAATTCAAGCAACATCTCATTTCTACACAATCGTGGAGACAAGGCATCAAGCGACCGTACCTCTTTCTTTACCTTAGGACCCAGCTGCTTCCAACAGCTGGAGCTCCTTTATAATACACGGAGAAGGCACATGCATGCATGTGAAAAGTGAAGAAGGCGAGACCTGAAAAATGACTCGGAAAGGGGTCCCACGATGCTCAGATACACTGTGAATTGTTTCATCATCGCGGAGTATTCGACATGGTGTTCACCAGAGATTCCCAACCAAGTGACAGTTTTCGGGAATGAATGGAAAGAGTAGGTGTTCAGCACGCACGTACGTTCGCGCGAATCACTGCGGTCGTTTGAATACCAGTTCGCAGTGTATAGCAGTAGTAGTAGTCTGCTGACGATATTTTGGGAACGTCACCCTAGTCGTCACTTTTGAGGGAATGCGGGTCAAACCATCCCCACGCACCAACGGTGAGGGGGCAGTAAGTGGCGGAATACACCGATGGCGGATGCAGGGACAAAGCTTAAGGTCAAATTCAGGACCGGGGACATAGGCCTTCGAGAACGCCGACGAAGACATAGGACGGTAGACGACGAAGACGACAAGTTCACATGTGATCGCGGCTTGAATGCGAAGACCGTGTTCATGTAGTCGCGGTCCGTGGTACGAAGAGGAGAGGGAAGTGTACATGACTGAGCTGGGAAAAATAGAAGGGAGGTACAGGGAGATGTTTGAGGCATGGAATAGAGAGGAGAGGACGGTAGCTGTACTGGGGAGTAGGAAGTGGTTTGAAAAGGCGAGAAGGGATATCGTTAGGATAGACAGACTAGGGAAGACATTTTTGAGCCACCTTTGGCAAAGTAGGAAGGAACGATTGGCCATCGGTGATCGGTCCTGTGGGAACAATGCTCCGTCCTCTCGAGGACGCGTGGTCAATGGTCTAACCGCTAAGGCATGCAAAGCATAAGAGTACGCCCCCCCCCC
>FN649745.1:1593136-1615098 GCA_000310025.1 Ectocarpus siliculosus | reverse complement strand
GTGGTCATGGTTGTCGTCAATGATCGTTCGCTTTCTCATTTCTATCTTCACGCTCTTTTTTCGAAGAGGCGGCGCGCTTGACGAGAGCAAGCGAAAAAACGCTGCAATGGAAACATTTCACAAGCGTAGATAGCTGATTCGCTTCATGGGGTGGACTCTGGGGTTCTCGATTCTCCTTCCGGCAATCATCCTGGAAAAAAAAAAAACACCCCAAGCGACGAGAAAAAACACGAAGGCTTGCACGTGTGTATGTATGCCTGGTCGCGAGAACAAGACTTCGCCGACGTATGCGGGTTTTGGGCGTTGGTCGTTTCTGTTGTTCTCGCGTACGGCAAGACACCAAAGAACGTCCCATGGCACAGACGTGTCCCACAGCACCTTAGCACCACTATAAAATAAGAGGAAGCAGCGCTCGCGTTCGTTGCACCTCGTGCTGCTGCTGCAGCTGCCGCCGTCGCCACCGCTCAGTATGTAAGTAGCAGCCAACCGAAAGAGCAAGCAGTACCCATTTGTTCCTACTAGTACACGGAGGCAACATGGTACCTTCGTGCTTCGTGGAAGCAAGCGCCATTGGCATCACTTCGTGGATGCAAGCGCTTCTGCGCACGCAATTGTGTAGCCCGGCCGAAGGCTAACGTTGAATGGTCGTCGCTTCACGTAATCAAGTAGGCACCAACGCTGCGTGAGTGACCGATCGATTCTCTTCTACTGAAACAGCACCACCGGTGTGTGATGCATCATCACTTTCACATGCAGTGAAACCACTGCTACGATGCGTGAGTGAGCAATCGTTTTCTCGCGTAGCCGAAGTGAACACAGCAGTTGCGTTGATGAATTACCCGTGTATGTATCGAAGCCAACATCACGCTGCGTGAGTGAATGATCAAGAGGCGACAGCGAGAGAGAGAGGGAGAAAAAATGCAACAATATATATATCATTCCGAACCGTCGCCCGCCCCCGGCCCGGGCCTCACCTCCTTGCCGTGGTCGTGGTCGTGGGAGTGGGCGTGGCCGTTGGAGGTGTCCTCGTGCTTGTGGTCGTGGTTGCCGTGGGAGTGATCGTGGCCACAGGACCCATCCTTGCACGCATGCGCGTGGCCCCCCTTGCCCTTCTCGCTGTTCTCTTTGGCCTCCTTTGCCGTCTCCTCCTCGGCCGCCTTCTTCCGAGTCTCTTCCTCTTTCGCCTCCTAAATAGGGTAGGGGCGGGCGTCGGCCAATCACATGGTGTCTGTCATGCGGTCGCTCCCAGCAGCATCTTGTACGGGGTACCCGATTAGGGCCGTGTTTGGACCGGGTGTACCCGGTTTTGGCCACTGCTCACTAACATAATGGCCCGACACAACTCCACGTCCAACTCATATTGTTTTGCAGACGCACACAAGATGCTACCCTTACTAAAGTGACGAGATGCAACATACGCGTGGTACCACCCTAAATGAAAAACGTTAGTGACAAGATGAAACATTATCCCACGGCCCTATGTGAACAGCACTGAGGAGAGAGTGATTCCACGCGCTTGGTAGCACACGACCTTGGCCTCACACAGCATTCACTGCAGACCAGGAGGGAAAGTATCCGTTCTACTACACGACACGACGTGTCGCTTTCAATAAGCAGCCCTTTCCGAGTTGCACACACGTAAGAAGACATGGTCTATTGCTTGCGTCTATGCAACCAACCCCCCTGCTCTATTCCGAACTCGTTGTCTCTCTCCCAGGGAAACAAACCCCACGATCGTCGGATTTGCGACCTATATACTGGTACAAACAAGCTTGGTCACTCGGCACACAATACTCAATATCGCCTTGTGACCACGGGTACAAAGGTCTCGTCGCCGCGCAGGCGGAACGAGAAGGTCTGTAGAAAATTTGCTCGTACCGCACGCACACCCTGTTGAGATGGAAAACCTGTATGCTGTGTCCCTGTAGACGCACACGCAAAGTGGTTGTCGTTGTCTCCTGTATCGCAACATCTTGTTTTCTTTGTTTCTGCCCACCTGTTCAAGGAGCTCCAGCGTTCGCTCAAGGTTGTAGCTGCGGAGGTTCAGGACGGACTTGAGAGGAACGCGTGACTGATGAAGAAACGTAGCCATAGAAAGGCGGCGAAGGGGAGGAGAGACAGAGAGAAAACAGAGAGGTCGCAAAGGGGAGGGAGGGGGATACGTGGGCGGGGGCGATCTGGCAGCAGGAACGGTAGAAAACATCGCGGCGGCTGCGCAGGCACATGAGACGGTGTTCTTCACCCCTGGCTCATCCCCAAGACCACGCACACCACCGTTGCCGTATTCCCAGTGGTACCCAACCCTCTCTCGTGGAAGCCAGGATCAACCCCAACTCACCTTACCACGACTTGTGGTATCCATATTCCAACCTTGTTTTCGTCTCACGAAGCCGTTTCGCTCGTTCGGCTAGTCTATGGTGCTGTCAAGGCTGAGTTCGTCCGTCAACGGCAATCAGACAAAAACAACACGACGACACGACAGCGACCACCACCACCACGAATAGCACGGATAGCCAATAAATCGTCAAACCGTTTGCTCGATGTACCATATACCCAGGAAGTCGCCCCATTGCGAGCAGCCGCGAAGAAAATAACACTTGAGCAACCAAAAAATCAAAACAACAGCCATGGCCACTTCCAACAACAGACCGCAAAGACTACAGCCCAAGAACGCCACGAACATCTGTCTTCAATCCGGGGAGTAGCTCAGCCGCCCCCACGACACCCCCTCACAGGGTCCCAGATCATGCGCCTTCGGAGGAATTTTCTGTTTTCAATCGTATTGAGACCGCCGTCTGTTCATTGATCAGCCGGATAGCGTCGTCGATGCCAACAGACATACACACACACACACACACACACACACGGGGTCCCAGTTCATGGCAGATAGAAGTGTTTTGTATTTTCAACCGCACTAAGACTGACGTCTTTTCATTGGTCAGCCGGTTAGCGCGGTCGATGCTAATGATAAAGACACACACACACACGTTTCCGTCAGGCAACAAGCTATTCCGACTAACCTTCTCCGCCTGCACGACCTTGGCGAAGGCGTTAACGCTGGTGATCTTCTGCTTGACCGTCTTGAGCTCCTCCTCGCTCACGAGGTCCGTCTTGTTGATGATCACCGAGTCCGCGAAGGCCAGCTGCTGCACGGCTTCGTTCACCGCACCCTGTCGTTAAAAGGAAACGGTTTCGTGGTGGTACGTACGTGTACTGGAGTTGGGATGTTGTTGCTGGCGTCGTCGTCGTTACGTCTCACTGTTTCGAAACGGTGTTGAGGTTCGAACGGTTTCGTCGTGTGGTACGTGTGCAATGTGCTTTTTGTTGTCGTTCGACTCATCTTCGTTGCCTCTCTATCTTGCGTACGTACCGCGAAACATCAGGGGGGGGGGGGAGATAGTTCATGACATTTTTCGTCATACCGGCTCCTGGGAGGTCCTCGAGAGTTGTCGAAGGATGTTCTTCGCGTCCACCAGGCAGAGGACCGAGTCCACGCGATAGTTCGCCTTTACGTCCATGTCCTGTTCCATGCATATTTGTTGTTTCGCGACAAAAAGCAGAAAACCAAAAAAAGCAAAAGAACATTCAAAAGCACAAATCATTTTTCTCCCGGCCATGATAGGGCCGTCAGAGTTGGCAAAACAACGAGACATCTCAAACGCAAAAACGAAACAAAACACACAAGGACAGTGTTGGCTATATGTTGCTCCCTGCCACGCAATGGGCAGCCAGCTACACCAAGCGAGTTGGTGCGAATAACGAGACATCCCAAACGTACCCCCCCCAGAAAACAAGCACTCTGCGTATCGTCATGCTTTCGGTCATTTGCTGCTCCCGGTACTGTACAGAAAGGGCAGAAAAATTCACAAGAGAGCTGGCAAACCTCGGAGGCGTTGCAAAAAACGCCTCTTCCCGTTTTCGTGGGCATCTCAACCGAACGAACAACCTCATCAAAAAAAAAATTCAGCCTCAACACCAACTCGATCTATTCTTCTCTCTCCGGTACCATCTTTTCAAATACAATTTCAACAAACCTGGTTGAAGGTGGCCACGATCGGGGAAGGGTCCGCGATCCCGGTTGTCTCTAGAAGGATGCAGTCGAAGGTGTCGCGGCGGTCGAGGAAGTTGAGGAGGGCCTTCACGAGGTCGCCGCGCACCGTGCAGCACACGCACCCGTTGTCCATGGTCACGATGTCCTCGGCCTATGTGGACCGAACGAACAAGCGCGAGAGGGGGTGAAGGGCAAGGCGGTGTAACGACCGGGCAACATTGCCCCTTCCCCCAGACCCAAAGGTACAGGGAAATTAGGATCAGCCAGGAGAAGACGGTAGCTGTACTGGGGCATAGGAAGTGGGTTGAAAAGGCGGGAAGTGTTATCGGTAGGATAGACAGACTAGGGAAAACATAATTGAGCCAACCTTGGCAAAGCATGAGGAAACGATTGGCCATCCGTGATCGGGCCTGTGGGAACACTGCTCCGTCCTGTCAAGGACGCGTGGCCCATGGTCTAACCGTTAAGGCGTGTAAAACACAAGAGTAAGCGTCTCCCCTCCCTCCCAAAGCCTTGAAGGAGACGCGAAGGAGCAGCACACGCAGCCCCCCATGTCCAAAATGAGATACTTAGGGTTCAAAATTGTGACAACGAGGTAGTGTAGGCAACAAAGGCCGCACGAGTGGACATACAACAGAGAATTTCTACAACAGCGTTTGCGCGTGTGCTTGAACCTTCCAATGTACCAATGTACACAAAGTAAGTCCTCGGGTGATTCAAGCATGGTAACGACTGCACTCGGCGAACACCAGTAGTAACAAGCCCGCCCCCGTCCTGCCCCCCTGAAACGTTTAGTTCAGGGAAAAAAGATACAAAATATATATATGTTGCGGGGGGTGGTCTGCTCTGCCTACTATCTGGGGGTCCCCTCTCATCAAAAACAAACCGACTACCCTTTAAGGCTTCGCGGCTCACTCTCGACGACGCCTGTAGTGATGGTGGGTCAAACAAGCCCAACACAATGATTCGTTCACTGCAGACGCACGGGCGCCGACCAGCTTGCTTGGGCACTCACCTCCCGGACGTTCTCCTCCACGAGCTCGGTGTCGATGCTCACAGCCCCGTACTCGTTCTCGATGACGGCGATCTTCATCTCCCTCTGTTTTGCCGCCGCACACAGCAGTTAGTTGGCGAGGCGGTGGAATCTTGGGTGAGTCGATCGGGCCGGAGGATGCGGCCTTCCACACAAATACGTTCATTTACGCACACGGACTTACACCCACGGCGACAAGCAACACGACAGTTTCGAAAATGCCAACGATTGTCAACGGCACCGTTCGTCACGCGGAATTTTTCTGCCCGATCGCAACCAAGATGCCGACGTAGCCAACGACACCAAAACGCCAGCCGTATCGTCACAAAGCACCACGTGGCAAGCAAACAATAACACCAACCCAACCAAAGATGGAGAGGCACACGGGAGAGGCTGGGAAGAGAGGGCAAGAGAGACACGGAGGCAGAGAAAGACAGAAAAGAGGACTAGAGAGGGATTTATCACCTGTTCCTTGAGGATGTAGTTCACCAGGGTAGTCTTGCCCGCGCCGAGGAAACCCGTCACCACGGTAACCTGAAAAAAAAAAAAAAACAGACGGCCTTCAGCATGTGCAGTAGGTGCACCAGAACCAATAATAAGGCCGGTACGGGAACGGGGGACTGCAACAGCCCCGATGCCGAGGCGCGGGGATGCGACCAGAGAGAAGCGGATATTGCTTCGTCGAGAAAAAGGCTCCGCTCCAAAGCCGTATGGGCGTCAACGAGCACGGCATGGGGCGAAGAGAGCGCTGAGCTACAACAACAACGTCATGTTGGTGGCGTCGGCGGCATGGCTAGCACTAGTAATAGTACTCGCTTTCTTGTCGCTTACCGGAGTCTTCTCTTCTTCCGGAAGGTCCTGCGGGTAGTAGTCGTCGTCCTCATCGTCGTAGTCGTCTATGAGCTGGGAGTGGAACAGTTCCGCAAAAAAAAAAAAAACGGTAGCAACAAGGTGAGGGGCAAGGGCTACGATCGAATACAGCCACGGTTGTATGGGGGTGGTCTGCACCCTCTCAAGTTCTCGTGTGCTGGGCAGCCGCACCGACCATCACGGCATCCCATGCGCTGGCTGGACAACAGCAACTAGGATTTCTTGTGAGTGTCGCGGGCACGGGAAACAGCTCAGTCGTTCTGCACAGTAGAGAGTTTGTTCTCTCGTTTCTCTTCCTGGTAGCGGAAAACTCCACTAATAGTTCGTACGTACAGTTTTGAGGGGAGAAAATGCTGTGCTCTTGCAGTGTTACAAATCGAACGCAAGCACCGCGGGAGGGGGGGCTCAGGGAGAGGCACCCTTCAATGTGACCACGGAATGAAGCTCTCGCTCGGCAGAAAAGTTGTGAACGATGATTTGAAGTGATGAGATATTTCTTTATGGGGACACAACATGGTTGGGATACATATATCTTGGCAAGATTTGTTCGGAAGAAATGTTCGCCAAATATGCACGTATCGCGATTTATGGGGAACAAAAGTGGAATGGTGTGGGATGTTGAAAAGGGCGGCGAGCTCTTCGTCTTCCCTCCTTGAAGTTGATAAAACTCGCAACTGCCACTTGGTTCACAAAATACCATGGTGTGATGAACACTGAGCACCACGCAGTTCTAGAAGGCGCTCTCCCTCCCATAGCTGCAAGCCTCAATACTACGGATGGATTCTAGCGGTGGGGGGCCACCTGGGGCACAACAAGAGGCGATGTTACCCGCGGTGTCATGCAGGCGGAGAAACAAAATTGTTCCGTTGCTGTCCAACGGCCAAAAATGTGCATCAACCCGCGAGGCGACGACAACCGTGCACGTATCTCCTCACTTCGTAGTAGGCGTACCGAGGTCAAAACTTCAGTGCCGTCATCTGCACTCACATACCGTATATGACACAAGATAACACACCCCGGTGATAACATTTTGGAGTGTGAAAATATTATCACCGGGTGTGGTATCCTGTGGGGGGTGTGTTATCTTGTGTACCCCGGGTGATAAAGTGCAGCTCGCAGGGGCCCCTAAGGGGGTGTGATAAAACAGGGGGTGTGATAGCGCGTCCGAACACCCACAGCGTGTGTTTGGGGGTGTGATGAATGAGGGTGTGTGATAAAAGGGGGTGTGATAGCACGTCCGAACAGCCACAGCGTGTGCTTTGGGGTGTGATAAATGAGGGGGTGTGATAAAGGGGGTGTGATAGCCATGCCTGCACGTACACGTGCAGTGTAGGGACCTACCTAAAGGGGCGTGGAAAAACAAAGGGGCTCAACCGAGGTGACGAAACTCCTGAGCACATGACCTCGGCGATAACTCAACCCTCTCCTCGCCAAAAAAAGTTTGAAACGAAGTACGGGCTTGAATCGAGCAAGAAAAAAGCAGCGCCTGCGCTGCTGCAGTCGAAGCAGTTGTCGAAGGAGCGGAGGTACTTGCGGCTGCATTCTGCTCTGCCTGCACGTTCATGTTGTTGGGGGTCTCCATGCGGGGTGTTTCCCCTCACACAGCTGACGTGGTTGTGTGTGTGATTGCCTAGGGCAGATGCTGTCACCCCGGTGATAAACAAGGAGGGGCCCCGTGACTATATGCGGCGTAACTAAAAATATCACTGCGGTGTGTTATGTACCCCCGGTGATAAATCGATGGTTTGTCAGAAGCGCCCAAAGCTATCACCGGGGTGTCGTATTCTGTGGGGGGTGTGCTTTCTTATGTAGGTGTGTTATCTTGTGTCATATACGGTATCTGTTTGGCGCGCAAACGGCGGAGCTGTTGTGGAAAAACATTCCGCCGGCTCTTTTATCTATTTGGAAATAGAGTACTCTTTTGAACGGTCTCTCCACAGATGAAGCAACAGCAGTTCATGTCACCAGCGATGCTTTTATCTCTGGATAGAAGCACTCCACAGCCACCTCAGTTGCGTCCGAGAGAGAACGGTTGGTGGAGGCGGCAGCATCGAATGTTTTCGCCTCGATGCGTCCACCAAGGAGGGAGAAATGTGAACGGGTGTTACCCGCCGTCAAGTTGGAAGATGTGTGCGCTCCGTTGATGACGCACGCGGCACAAGCCAGAGGGGGCAAACATGTTATATTTCGTGCGCCTTGATCGTTTTTCTCCGCCATCGGCGCCCGTGGCGTCGACAAAGTACAGCCAGGGTGCGTTAGAGGCCCTTGCGAATGTGCCACGGCTGATTGCATAGCGTTATGGACGATAAGCTTGACTGACCTGTGGTAATCTCGCCGCACCCACCAGATTTGCATCTCCGCCCAAGATTTATCCGGTGAGTTCGATAAGACAAATCTTGGGTCAATATTTGTTCGTGTGGGTAAATATTGGGCGGAGATTTTTCGGAAGATCTGTGTCCCATAAATCGTGAAACTGACAAATCTTGGCCCACCATTCTTCCCAAAGATTGTATCCCCATGAAGATAGGTCTGAAAAAAAAAATGAATCATTCAATGATTATTTCAACGCTTTGATCCATGAGCGCAACAGGGCATCGCAGACAGCGAGCGAAGCACGTGCCGGCGGGACATCGGCGGTCATGATCAGGCTGAAGGTATGCCTTGGTCTAGCACCGATACGCTGTGAAACCAGCCAGCATGTGTGACAGAATGCTCGAGTCTCACAGGGGCAAGCCGAAAACGCTGTTTTCACAAAGAAATGCATTCGAAGAAATTCGCGTGGATCAGACTTTCTTTTCCTCCATAACACGCGCCCCCAAAACAGAAAATAAAAAATACCCACAACCAACACAAACACATCTCCAACCACATAACTACTATTTCATCCAATGGACCACCCTCCGTGTGAGATTACAGAGCAGATTTCGCCTAGGGTTCGGTAGACCAAAGTGGTAAGCTGCTGTGCTCTGCTGGACGCCAGCTACATGGGGGCCGCACGCCCAGCGTGGTATTCGGAGTCAATGGTAATACGCCGACGTGAGGTCTGCTCATGGGTGGGTGCAACAAACGTGCAGTCCCCGATTAATGATTTGATCCTTCCATTCCACAAAAATCAATCGTTTTGTCATTCGGCTGTTTCGACGCGATAACCAAATTCTTGCTATTCCGGGCAGCAAAAGCATTCTCGTATTTTTCCCTGATGATCAATCACAGTAGTTGGGGACTGCTCCAAAAGCCAGTTATTATCCTGATTTTATCAGGACTATTTCGAAACTAAAAATAACGCATTTCGAAAAACCGGCGGCCGCAGCCCAAAAAGGTCCAACCATTTAATTTTCGATGGAACACTTCCAGCTTCAAACCCGCCCTGGCCATCCACCTTGATATGTTCAACCATCTATGATAGACACACGGCTCCCAAAACTGCTTCGGCTTTGAGCACAGGCTCTTCGGCTTCGCTATGTACCTCCAGGTTAATGACGTGGGAACCAAACGAGTGGCTGCAATGCTTGCATCCGTCCCATATCGAACATTCAAAGCGCATCCAACCACGTACAACATATTTGCGTTGCATGGTTGCACAGCAAGACCACGATTCCGATGCTGCCGGGCAAGGGTGACGGCGTGTGCAAGGAACTCCGAGCGGAGGCCGTGCTTTGGCAAAATGGGTGAGTCGGGGTGCGGGACCACGTCGTGCCCGAGCTGAAAGACATGGTAACCTTAACATACTGCAATAAAGACCAGTCAGTGCCCGGACAACAGTTTGATGTGCGTATACTCACTTAGGGAGTGGACGGATCCCGGGCCGAAGGGGTTGGAAGAGGGCCCTTTTGGGTACTGAATAAGTGTAATACAAGTGAGTGATCAGTATTTATGCCTACACTCACGAGGTCGCGACCATTATCTCGTGAAACCCCACACACTTATCCAAGGAGGCACATCATAATCAGGACCAAGACAAAAAACCGGGCCACATTTTCAAATTTCACTTGTTCACGACATCGTATGTGCAACATGATCTTCAGTAACTGGTGGATCCCGACTTGACCGCGCGGTTTTCAAAAATTCGTGCAAAAATCCAAATGAAGAACAACGTGACTGCTACCAGAGTTATATGCTGCCTCATTTACTCCAATTTGGTCCTCTGACTATTTTATGCCTCCGAAATATGGAGACACAAGAACCCTCTGCGGGATGTTGGGTGTTGTTTCACACAGAGTCAGTTATTTGTACGGGCATATCGAGGGTGAGGAAAGGTGACCTGGGCATGCATCCGAAAGTCGCTTTCGCGTGTGGCCGGGAGGGAAATAGAGCCAGCTGTTCCCGCGACTGCTGTAAGCGTCGGGCACACGCACGGCGAATGCCTGGCCAGCGCCGAGCATTCGGCGTAATGTACTGACGAGCCTCCTGCGTGCCCTACACAAGGAAGCCTGAGAATAGATTCGCTGCGGCAGCAGTGCAGCCAGAGAACTTGGCAAGCACCAAAGAGCGTGCGATAAAACGAATGACAACAGCACTTGGCAGCACCACAAAAAAAAAGCTCGGCCCTTTCGTGGGGGGGCTGTTACCTCTATTGCCTCCGTATATAAACGTTAAACGCCCCGGCGAACAAATCGTGGTCAAGAGCAGAGCAAGCTCGTGCCAACATCACGCTGCGCACAAATCAACTCCGAGTTCTGGGACTGGAGACTGCGGGCGTGTGGTATTCGGCGAAGTGTGTCTCACGAATCCGCCTTACAAGTGCACACCAGCAGCAGGGAATCGCCGTCGGATAAAAAAAAACTGCGGTTGTGTGCGTAGTCGCGTGTGTCCTCGACTTGTGTGTACACAAAGCAGTAGCGATTGGTGGTTCTTGCGATGTTCATGCCAGGGGGCGAGGTAATCGAGAGTGCATCAGCCTCGCCCCCCCCGGTTGTTGGCTGTTCCTACAGGTGGCGTGTAGAGTGGCAGAGTTGGTGCGTTGATGTGTAGGGTCGGGGCGAGCAGCCGGCCTCACCCACGTGAAACAAAAGATTTTTCTAACGTTGGCCAAGGGAAAAAGCTCCCCCCCCCGCACTGCAGGGTGTACGCGACCGGCACAGCAGCCGTGCTACGTACGACACAACATACACACCTCCTGTTCACGAACTGCTGACATACGCTGCATTGCCTCCTCCTGAGCACGGGGCGTGGCAGCTGCATCAACACCGCCGCCGGGAGCGGCACTTCCGTTGAGTGTTTCCTGCGAACCAGCGAGAGCGAGAGAGCGAGAGAGCGAGCGAGAGAGAGAGAGACAGAGAGAAACAAGGGAGGGGCCAGGCAGACAGTCGCGCACGTGACACACATGAGGGTTTGCACACAGCAGCAGTTCATTGCGGATGCAGTCTCTCTAGTGTGGAGCCGGGTGAGAGAAGAGGTGCGAGAGAGAGAGAGATGGCGAGAGAGGGACGTTTGCGAATGTATCGCATCGCGACCACAACGAGGGACCTCAGTCACCACCAGCACACACGTGAGGCTGATCGGCACGAAGCCAATAATACCCCCATCCGTCCAAGTGTGCACACGCGGCCCTTCACAACCCTGTGAGAATCTCGTTTTTCGCCGGAGAGTTATCCTACGCGCGCACTCGCGTGCACCCTACCTACGGAGGTGCATCCTTTGCATCATGTCCCTGTCTCACGCCTCTCCCGCATTTTCTAGCAAAAAATAAAAGAGCGGCCCGGGTTGCGATATTTGAACCCCCGACGACCTCCTCTGCCGGCGGGACGCTGTCTGCTGCAAGTACAGAAGCACCACTCAATGACCACGCATGGCCCACGTGACGCACAGAAATAGGGTTGCGCGCATCCGCCCCAAAATCGCTGCATGCCTATGACTTGTGTAGAGAGGGTGAGGCCAAATCTCCGGCCGGGCAGAGTAATTTGGTAATTTTGGTGGGAGCAAGATCTCTCATCCGCGGAGAGTTTGAACGTATGTACGCCATCAGCGAGAAAACTCACCATAAGGGGCTGTCCAGTGTATTCCATGTCTCCCTCTGTGTCTTCGGCGACGAATTATCCTCTCTGTAGTTCCTGCCCCTGGGTTCCTGGGTTTTGAAGCGTCTCTTCGTATGGTATGGATTGCAGGTACGGAGTTATCGC
The DNA here is from genome assembly GCA_000310025.1 of Ectocarpus siliculosus. NCBI lineage: Eukaryota > Phaeophyceae > Ectocarpales > Ectocarpaceae > Ectocarpus > Ectocarpus siliculosus. The sequence goes on along the minus strand of FN649745.1, from coordinate 1,603,025 downwards.
CTGTCGTCAAAGTGTGCGGTTGCGGGGGGGATCGCCAGTTAGGGATGAAGGAGGCGGGGGTGGGGGAACCGTGGAATGCGAAGATGCGAATTGAGGTGTGCGCCCGCAGCCGGGCGTGCGAGCGAGGAAACAGAAAAGCACGACGAAGGCAGGATGAACGAGGAAGATGACTCGAAGCAGGGCATCAGCCGGGAGGGACCGTTGCGGAGCATTGCCAGTCCTCCTTTCGCAGGGTGAGAAAGCTCGCGCAGATAATTTGCAGGTCGGTTGCAGCGCAGCGCAGGACACAACAGCCCTCTCTTGCGGAACGTTTCTCTCTCTCTCTTGCTCCCTCCCCCCCCTCGCCCTTGCCGACATCATGCATGATTGAACCTGCTCTGTTCGTCGTACATGCCCGAGTAAACACCACAAGCTCCGTGCAACCGCTGCTGATGGTTTGATCCGAATCCCTTCCTCCACGCTGTCCGCGGCAGGCCTGTTGCGCATGTCAACTCCGGGCCTCTAGCGCACAACCATGCCGACAACATCGCCGCTCTCTCCTCCTATCCCGGAGCCCCACCGCCCGCCGCCACGGCAGCATCGGCAGCTTCGCACCCCCTGGACTACGACTCGCAAGTGCACCAACAGCAGCACCAGCAGCAGCAGCGGTTGCCACTGCAATCGCCACCGCGCGGCCCGTTGTCTGGCGGAATTCCCCTGCCCGTCGCGCCGACTGCGGCACCGATTTCTTCGAGCAGCACAAGCAGCAACGACCCGCTGTCTCACTTGCTCCTTCGGCCGAACGGCATGAGGATGGAGAGGGACGCGCCCTCCTCCTCCTCCTCCTCCGTCCTTCCTCCTCCTCCTCCTCCTCCTGCTACAGAACCCGCGACAGCAAAGTTCGATTTCAGCGGGAACCCGCCGCCGGCTGGCGCTCAGATGATGCCACCGCCTCCAACGGCCGAGCAGGAGGTGAGGTGGGAGGGTTGCACCGCATCCCAACTGCCCGTTTGCGAGTATCGATTCGGTTGTCTTGCAACGAACACGTGCAGTAGTATGTAGATACGAAGTGCATGGTAGTGTCGATGTTGGTGAAAGCGTTTCGTACTTTGTTTCCGCGATTAGGCGACTTCATCCGCAGTCGAAACCGTCGTTTATGATGAGGCGTGGAAAGTCGCGTTGTCTGCTGAAATGTCTACACAGCAGTGAAGTCGCTGCTGTTGTGCGATGAGCCCCCGCGGGAATCCATTCTCGAGGGTGACGCCTGCGGCGCTGCGTGTGTGCGCCTGCTGCGATCGTGCGTCCCTGGGCAGGCGTCGGAGTCTCCGAAAGCCCCGCCGATGCCAGCACTGCCACCGCCTCCGCCAACGACCAACGACGGTGAGAATCAAAGCCGTGGAACGTGCGTGGGCGGCAGAAGATGATTTACCCCCCCCCCCTTGTGGAAGCCACCATCCTCCATTGCCCGTTTGTGCGCTCACCCCTTCTCTGCGGGCGACTCGTGGTTACTCACCATCTACAGCTACAGTTGTAGTTCTGTACAATGCCTACGGAGTTCCGCGGCTTCGGAGGGAACTAGGTTGGGCGGGTGACCCTTTAGCCGATGTCCCAGACTCCACACGCACCTATTATGGACGACAAATATGATAAGAGTCGGGTTTCATCTTGCGGCCCAATCGACGCTAAATGGGGATGAAACATGCAAATGCTCTGTCGTGTGTGCTACTGATCCATGAACCACGACCACCCGCCCCGGGGGATGAGTATCGGGGTTGCCCTGTGACGTTCCGCTTGGTAGCCCCGGCCCATGTACTCGGACTACGCCTTCTCCTTTGCTAGGGAAATGGAGCAGTTTTCAAGCACCAAACAAGTACATTTAGCGAAAAATATATACACAGCAGCAGCGTGGGCGAATTGATGCATGCAGAAGTGCGGGTGGGCAGAGGTGCTTCCTCAAAATCGTGAGACGGCTGTTGTTTTGCTGGTGTCATCCAAGAGGGTGGTGCGTCAGGGGTACCAGTGTTGGTGAGGTTTTGCGTAGATGCTCCGCAAAAGATGGGAATCCGACATGGTCGGTACACCTACACCGTGCACAAGACGCCCATGAAAATGAAGCCACTTTGAGTAGTTACCGCCAGAGGCTAGGCAGTAATTTGACAGGGCTTCCCGCTCAGAGGTTTTCCTCAGATTGCCTCCGCGTTTTGTGCGGTGCTTTGCGGAGGCGGGGTTGCGCCGTTGGCGCCTCCTACCCTCGCCCCCCTTCCGCCATTTTCCTAAACGTGTCGGCGCGCTGCCTGCAAAACAACACAGGTCCGAAGTACTACCAACCGCCGCCACTACCTCCCCAGCAGCAGCGATCTCTATCGGCTCCATCGCCAGCGGCGTTGAGCGGCGTGGCTCTCCCGTTCATGCCGCCCCCACAGCTGCCGCAGCAACACCATCACCACAAGCAGCAGCAGCAGCAGCAGCAGCAGCGGGCAGCGTCGTCCACACCAGTGGCCCCGGCGTACCCGCCCCAACAACCCCCTCAGGAGAAGACCCTCGACGCCCTCGTCTCGGAGTTCCTGTCGATGGAGGCACCGCCCCCCCCGGAACCCGTCAACGAGACCTTGGCCCTCGGCGACCCGGACGGGTGGGTGGCGGCGCTGGGGCAGCTCGCCTGGCGGAGAGCGTGGCGGAAGCTGGTCGAGATCGCGGGGACCATGCTCGTGGCGCACAGGGGGGGGGGGGCGCCGGGCCTGACCGCGGACCAGGTGCATACATGCGCGTCGGCGGAGAGATGATCATGGAGGAGGGGTCTAGAGAGACAGCAGCAATATGACGACCTTGACCTCGATGAGTTGCATGACAGTCAGTCCGTGGGAAGAGTTAATCGTGAAGAAGGCACCCCGGCTTAACGGAGCTCCCCCTGATCCAACGCTGTGTGCATTTTATGTGGCTTTCGTCTTTCGTTTTGGGGACATAATCTTGTGGGCAGAATGAGCTTGTGCGCGATTGCACGCTCGTGATCTCTTCCGCGGCGAAAGAGGTAATCGTTGAATTTCGGTAGGAAGTTTGAACGGCGGGTGATCGTTTGCGCCAGCTTTTGGTCCAGGAGCGAGGCTGGTGGTTTTGGCACACGTTCGTAGGACATGAATGTTGGTTCTCACCAAGGACTGAAAGGAGAGATGGGTTTCACTTGTGTACCGAAGCCCCTGCCTATTCTTCATGTTTCGCGGATTTCACGTTTGAACCTGCTTGGGGGACAAAATACAGTGAATTATAACACGGTTTGGTTTCTCTTTGTTCAATCCGCCGAACGAACGTCGCGCCAACCGAAACAGGCGATGGATTTGCGCCTCCGACGCGCCATGGGGATGCTCAAGCTCGGGAGGGCGGCGGAGGCGGCGGAGGCGGCCGTGGAAGCAGGCCAGGAGGCCGGTCAGCCGCCGCTGGCCGCCGTTACCGTCGCCGCCCGTGTCGCCGCCGCGGGAGCAAAGTCTGTCTGCGAGGGGGAGGCGGAGGAGGAGGCGCTGGACGAGCTGACCGCGCTCAAGGTACAAGATGATTTATTCGAGCCTTTTTTTCTCTTTTTTCTTGAGGTATTCACAATCTTTGAAGCATGTATGTCTGTGTATAACAGAAGCGAATCGTGTGACAACATTGACCAAGAGACTGTCAACACCTAAAGTGTGAGTCATTTCTGCCACGTCCTGACTGGCTTCCATGTAACCCCCCCCCGTCCTCCGCGTGTCTTGCAATTGCGTTGGCATCTGATGTTGGAACTAGTTTGAGCTAGAGGGTGTCATCGCCGCTGGTGATGGTCCGAGTTCTTTCGCCCCATCACCTTCTGAAGACGGGATGGAAGCAAGAACAACAGCAGCAGCAGCAGCAGCAGCAGGAACAACAACAACAACGGTAACGGTGGCGGAGGCGACTACGTGGCGGCGACGCGTGATGCTCAACCTCGTCAACATGTTCGTGGGGCGCGGGAACTGGCGGATGGCTCTGGGGCTCCTGGAAGACCTGGGGGAAGACCAGTGCGGCGAACGCAGCACCCCCGCCTGCTCTTCTTCCTCGCACGAAGAGGTAACAGCAGCAGCAGCAGGAGAGGAGGGCGCAAGGGCGTCGGTGGACAACGTTAGGGTGGAGCTTCTCTCTCGCATCGGCAGGGTGTTCTTGCAGTTTGGCTCGCTGGAGGACGCGGAGGTTTATTTCCGTCGCGCGGAGGCCGCGGCAGCGGTGGCGGGGAGCAATCCCAGAGTGAGTTAGACCGTTTTTTTTTTTTTGTACCTGAGGTTGTTGTCGTTGCCGTTGCCGTGTTGACATTGGTTGGTTCGGGTGTACGACTTGTATTCCTTGGTGTTGGTTGTTTAGGTGCACCATGTGCATCTCCTGGTGCTCGTTTCGATGCGATCTTAGTCCAGCGCTACGACAGGAAACGCCCGAACACCGAAGAGAGTGCGCTATCTTTTTCTTCTGTGTTTTTTTGGTGGGGGTGCGAAGGAATGCAGCGTGGCGTGAGTGGATTGGTTAGCAGGCACGCAAAACGAAGGTCTGCCGTGTGGACAACCTGCTGCGCTCGCACACAAGACGATTTGTCTATTCACCAACCTTGACAACTACAAGCGTCGGTACGCATGCGCGTTTCAGCTAATCAACTTGGTTTCGGGTCCCTTTCGAGGGCGCGTGACGTTCTGCGTTCGACAGCAGTAGTGATGACGCGGGTTGTGTGAGGTTTGATTCGAACACATGCCTTTCGTCGTGTTTAGTTTGACTGCGTGGTAGTTCCACGGCCTTTGTGCCAGTTTTCGACAGTTAGTTGTGAGCGAAGAAACCGTGGGTCGTGACGGGGCCGAAATTTCTCCAGGCGGTTTTTCCCGCATCGGCAACATCAGACGGACAGAACCTCTACCGGCCGTGCTGTAACCGCTTCGGCTCCCCACGCGCACGGTTCGTCGACCAGATACTTGTGAATCGCGGCTTGCTGGACTTTTCGAGGAACGAGTTCGTGGCGGCGCAAGAAAACTTCCGAAACGCGGCCACAGAGGCGGCGATGTTAGCGGCCAAGGAGGAGCCACCAGACGGCAGTGACGGTGAGCGAGACTCTCTCGCGTGCTTCAGGATTGGTGCTTTTGTTTCGCGCAAGGCGTGGATTTCTAACGGCTCACAGTCTGTGTGCGGGCTTTTCTGCGCAAGGGGTGAATTCCGAAGGACTTGCAGTCTGTTTCCCATGTACCCTTGAGCGCGTAGCGTTGACGTGGGTTTCGTATTGCGGTCCGTAGTTTTTTTTATGTTATGGAGCCGTCCACTTCGGCGGAGGCGTGGGCCGGTGCTTTGAGGGGATGGCACAACCTGGCTCTCGACCGGGGGCCGTCCGTGCCCCTTGGCCCCGCTCCCAAAACACCGCATTGGCCCAACCGACATATCAAGAGTTTGATGCTTTCCCCCCAGCGTTCATTGCTCCAGAATCTCTGAGCGTGTGTACCTTGTCAATGCCGATGCCGTTGAGCCCAGGGACGCCGGTGTCAAGCGTGAGTGAAATATTCTCTTCCTTTGTATTTTGTTGTCTGTGTTGCCTGTTTTGTCCGCCATCCAAGTTGATGAAGAGAAGTTGCTCTTCGCAGATATCATACATACGAAGATGCTTTCTTGATACCTGTTTCCCGTGCCCTCGTCAAACTCTGCTCTGTCGCCCCACCGCGTCGCCCCAATATTTGCGGCTTCCTTGTCATCGAAAACCTTGTCATCGATAACCGTTTTTTTCTTGTCGGCCGCCCCCCCCCCTGCTTCTTGCTGCGGTGGTAGACAACTGGCTCTGGGCGACCCTAGATCAGGGCGCTGGGCTCCTCGACGCCGCCCTCAACAACCTCAGCCTGGCGATGGTGTACTCGTGCGACGTCCTGCGCGGGGTCAGGACCCTGGAGGGGCTGATAAGGAAGGACCCCCGGTTGTACATGCTGGACGTGGTGATCTTCAACCTCTGCACGCTGTACGACCTGTCCTTCGACGCCGTTGCCAGCGCCAAGAAGAAGCGGACGCTGCAGGCGGTCGCCCAGCGGTTTCGGCTCGAAGACATCGACGCCTCCTCCTTCCGCATGAGCTGAACCGGAGAACCGGTCTCTCTTTTTGTGTGTGTGTGTGTTATTTTTTTTTGCTCTCTGCATATATCACATGTATGTAGCTGAAAATATGACGTGATTTCGTTGGGGTCCTTAATCGTGTTGTATCATGCGCGAAGTTTGTTGTATGTTGCTCGCGTCTTGTCGCAGTGGCCATTGAAAAAACTGCACCTTTCTTGACTTCGATGCTTTGCCAAGCAAGCAACCACGCGGGTACTGTAGGTAGGTTTGGCCAAGCATCCCTTCGGATACTTGAAAACGAGTCGCGCAGAGCTCTTTCTGGGAGGCTGAAGGTATTTGGTTGTGAGTGCTCCCTCACCAGGTCAAGGAACAGTGCCCGCCGTAAATTGCTTCGCTTCAGCAGCGGCGAACGCGTCGGAAAGGGCACATTTGCTGCGGCCATTCGAAAGATGGGGCGCGGGTGGCCGGGCAGCGATGTGATCCCGCTGCATTTGCAACAGACATCGCGACAGCGGCGGCGTGGCCGACATACTTTTTCCTATGGCGCAAGAATGTTCTATTCACCCAGGGGTACGGAAAGAAGAGGTGCACCGTCCTTCCTACAGAGCTGCGCGGGCACCGTTTACCACCCAACAGCGACATACTGTAGGCCTACGCCAAGCACCAGCCCTGCACATACTTTCACCCATGTCACGAAGCAATCTACAGCAGTGGCACCTATCCACGTAGGACGAAGCCAGATTTATCTCAAAATCGCCAACCTTGGAGCTCTTTGACTATGCCGGTATCAACCTATTTTTGCACCACGTATCGGCCGCCATACACGACAGAATCGCGAGAACGCGACTATGCCAAGACTCAGCGAAGCAAGGTCTTAGACAGGAAAGAAGAGAGGTCTCACGCAGAAAGAACGGCCTTCTAGATCATTACCTGTTTCTGCTACCCATACACGCCTTCGCTCACCTGGTGCGTGCGAAAACAGCAGGTTCAAAGATGACGTGCATATCTACTGCGTTCATTTCAGTCAGAGCTCCAGATATCATGGATTTGCGGCGCTGTGAGAGTGTACCTCGAGTCTACATGTACGTAGAATAACTATTTTCAAGAAGGTGAGCACACAGGGATGAACAAAGAACTATATGTATTTGTGTTGGTTCGGTGTGATGGGTGACAAGGTTATGCTCATCAACCCGATGAGACACTTGTTCAAAATTCGGTTCTCATTTATTTGTTCTCCGCGCGCACTCTCCCCGCTCTCTCACATACACGTACCACACATCACCCACGCACGCTGCGTCACCACCCACGCACGCTGCGTCATCCGCAGTCTTTAGTGTGAAACACAATGCAATGTTGCTGCAGGATGTGTTGCAGCAAGCTTAGATGCGACTGCATGATTGCCGAATGCAAAGTAGAAAAAAATAAATGATATTTTTGACGCGGTATGATAAGTGACGGTTGGTGACTTAAAACCTGCCATTCTGCCATTTACTATCGACACCCACATCCCGCCGCCAAGACGACGATAGCGAGAGCATGCAAACCGAGCTCCGCCCGTGCTGTCGCTCCTGGCAGTGTCACCAAGGTTGACCCCACGATAGACTGGTGGAGCCCGTGCCCCCATTTGTCAGCGTTGTTCACCCGACCGTCGGGCGCCACGTCGATCATCGCAGTCTAACCGCCGCGAGCACACCCGACCCCCGGCGCCGCCGTCGGCACGATGGAACTCCGACGAGGACATGGCGTGCTTGAAAACACACTTTCCGAAAACCGGTCGGCGGTTTATGCGTGCCTTCCAATTCAGCTCCAGCCGACGCCAAAAAATGGGAGTTTGAATGCGCCAAAAAACGCGAATGTTGGGCGCTTTGACGCCGCCGCCGATGACGTTGCTCTGTGCTTTTGCCTGCCACGATCAGGCACAGCATTCCCGCCTCCAGACGCCCTGTCACGAGCTGGTAAATGTAACTGCGCCGTGTCGTCCACGATCGACTGTATTTCCTTGAATTCCGGCATGGGCACTATTTTAGCCCATCGAAGGTGGCGGGCGGTATGTCTACTAGCCCGAAGATATTCGTCAACCCACATGCGGACGTCCGTGATGAACACTTCCAAGCCCTTGTCGGTTACCTCGGCGGGTCCCCAAATAGGCCATCGTCAGCGTATAAGTCGTGGTGGTGTGCAGAACGTGCGCCCGAAACTGAGCGGTGGTCTTGTGAAAAGCCGCCATGAGGGGTTGGTTGAAGGCGACTTGGAAACCCCCGTGCGTGGACACTCTACTTACAAAGTGGCGAGCCGGCTCCCTTTGCATAAACGCCAACCTACATCGGGCCAATGCCGGCGGCGCCATACCGGCCCGGGTTTCGACAACGGAGATTGATTTCAGCGACGCGTCTTCAGACAGAAAAGAAGACGGTCTTCAACACACGACGTCCCTATTACCTGCTGCCCGTACGCCTTGGCTCACCTGGTTAGTGCGAAACAACAGATTCCAACGACTGCAGTAAGAGGCGGAGAGCTGGCACGGGTCCATGGCACCGGTCGGGGAAGCAGTAAGTACCGGTCGGGGAGATGGCACCCCACGGTTCACAACAAAATACAAGGACGTCATGACTTCATTCTATTTCGGCACCGGGGTCTGTGAGATCGCAACGGGTGCGCTGTCACCCCCAAATCCAAGATTGAGCTCTTCTTGAGCGGCCGCACAGAGGTACATTGCATGATGGCACCTTGTTCATGCGGTGACGGTGTCAGCGGAGCGCCGCACTCCTTTATGTACATGTCGCTTGTACGTACGATCGTACAATCATATGTAATTCAAGCAGCAGGTGTCAGTCATTTTCATTATTTTTTGGGCATGAACGCTGCAAACCGCACACTCAACCAAGAACACAACATGTGGTCCGCTTATTTCGTCCTGCTGCGCACGCTGGTACGTACTCGTAGAAGCTGATACATACCCAGATATGGAACCCACATCGTTTTTAGTCATCTCGTCACATTGTAGCCGAAGTCGCATTCAAACCTTGACCACTCGCTGCATGGAGAGCTGCTATGTACTTACTAGCCTACGGTTGGTTGCCGTTACCGGTGTGCTCCCAGCCAGCAACAATGGTACACTAGGGTTAAGGATTGGCCCCCAGCCCCCCAATGGGGCTGGGGGCCAACATCCAGGACGGATGGTGGTGATTGTCCGGGAGGAAGGAAAGAAGAAGAAGAAGAAGGGGAGAAGATTTGTTGGGGCGGGAAGAAGGGACGGTGTTGGGAGAGGCAAGGGAGTGGTGAAGAATTTCGGCACTCGACGAGCGCGCGGTCCCGTCGGGGGTGAAAGGGAAATGTCAGTCCGTAGTCTTGTCTCTATCGGAATCGAAAAGCCGACAAATCGAGGTATACACTCTATGTACATAACGATGGAGAAGGCCGACGTGGAAGGTACGAAGAGAGGAAATTGCACCCCACGTTCGAAGCAGTCGTCTACATTATAGTATTTTTTGGTGAAATATTTCATGGAAGTTCATGGAAGTCCATGGACGTCCATGGTCTTCCATGAAACCAGTCCATTGACTTCCATGAAATGTTTCATGGAAGTCCATGGAAGTCCATGAAATATTTCATCATGGAAGTCTATGAAACATTTCATGGACGTTCAAGAAATATTCCAGTGACGCCAACTTGGTTGATAAATGCCGACAATGAGCCTTGGCTGTGTTCGACATTGGTCTCCATGAAATGCCTGCATGGGCTTCATTGGACTTCCATGAAACTTTTCATGGAACTCCTTTGACTTCCATGAAACTTTTCATGGACGTCCATGGAGCTCCATGGAACTTTTCATGGAAGTCCATGGACGT
>FN649745.1:1573925-1593036 GCA_000310025.1 Ectocarpus siliculosus | reverse complement strand
GAAATTGCACCCCACGTTCGAAGCAGTCGTCTACATTATAGTATTTTTTGGTGAAATATTTCATGGAAGTTCATGGAAGTCCATGGACGTCCATGGTCTTCCATGAAACCAGTCCATTGACTTCCATGAAATGTTTCATGGAAGTCCATGGAAGTCCATGAAATATTTCATCATGGAAGTCTATGAAACATTTCATGGACGTTCAAGAAATATTCCAGTGACGCCAACTTGGTTGATAAATGCCGACAATGAGCCTTGGCTGTGTTCGACATTGGTCTCCATGAAATGCCTGCATGGGCTTCATTGGACTTCCAAGAAACTTTTCATGGAACTCCTTTCACTTCCATGAAAAGTTTCATGGAATTCCATGAAAAATAATGAAAAAATAAAAAATAACTACCCTTATAATAATTGAGATGAATCACACGGCGGGCTCAAGGTGCATCTGCTCCAAGCCGAAAGAACAGTTAGTGGTGGACACCATCCTCCACCCATCAGCAGAGCCGCGGGAGAAGCCAAACGGTCGGGCACAACAACCTCGCCGACGGCCTCCACCGCCAGCTCGTCGCGTTCAGCAATGAATGGGTGTCCCATCACAGCCAGACCCGATCTGGCGAACCGTCGGATAATGGACGGGTGGAGGATTGCGAAAGGGAAAAACGCTTCCAACCGGTACCTAGCCATTGCCGAGTGAGGTAGGTGAGGTGCGTTTCGAAGCCGTAGTGTCGTGAACACAAATTAAAGACACTCAGTTAGTTAGGTAGGCCTACTGTACTCTACATAGTCGAAAATCGGGGTAATTTTGTTCAATTTGGGGGGGGGCGGGGACATATCCCCATGTATCCTCGGGTTTTCCGCCGACGCGTCGACGCTTCGGCGTCCCGCCCTCGCATGGTTTGCATTATCGCTGGCGCTGAGTAGCTGTGGAGATCGCAGAGAGATGGCAGACACGCCGTACAATACAGGGTCGTCTTCGCAATGTTCTCATGCATACCCCCACGAGAATCGAGGAGCAGCCGCTAGCCCGCCAGTCGACCGGGTAGCCTATTGGTCAAGTCAAACGTAAGAAGACGAACGCTACGAGTAGACTTGCGAGACTGTGTTCCCTTTCGTGCAGTGCTAGAAGCAGCAATTATTCCATGGGCGTTCATGAAACATTTCATGGATGTCCATGGGCTTTCATGAAACTTTTCATGAACGTTCATGGATGTTCATGAAATGTTTCATGGGCGTTCGTTCATGGATGTTCATGAAATATTTCATGAACGTTCATGAAACATTCCATGGACGTTCGTTCATGGATGTTCATGAAATATTTCATGAAAGACCATGGACGTCCATGAAACATTCCATGGACGTTCATGGGCTATCATGACATTTGTTTTCATGAACGTTCATGGGCGTTCATGAAACATGTCATGAACGTCCATGAAATTATTCCATGAAATGTTTCATGACACGGAGTGAAATTATTTCATGGAAAGTTTCATGACAAAAATGTCATGGACATCCATGGAACTTTTCACGGAATGCCGTGAAAACTTTCATGGAATTCCATGGACTTCCATGGACTTCCATGGAATGTTTCATGAAAGACCATGGAAGTTCATGGAAGTCCATGAAATTCCATGGACTTCCATGGTCTTTGATGAAACATTTCATGGACGTCCATGAAATGTTTCATGGAAGACCATGGAAGTCCATGAAATGTTTCATGGAAGACCATGGAAGTCCATGAAACGGTTTCATGGAAGTCCATGGAAGTTCATGGAAGTCCATGGACTTCCATGAAACTTTTCGTGAAAAAGTACGAAAATGTACAAGCCCGGTTCGAAGTCGGTGTGAAAACCGCCGCACGGAAGGAGTGCGGAGGGAACAAAAAAAAACGGAGACGTCGACGTTTGTTTGCGTCGTGAAACGATCCTTCCGTAATAGGTATAACGCAGGTACTCACCAATGCAAGACGGGGAGGTAAAATACCTATCGTGAAAGTCAAAGCGCAGGTCATAACTGCATATGACTCATGCGCGGAGAAGTTACCACGGAGACTTATCAACTAGAAGTTTAAAGGCCGGCTGAGAAGGTTTGACGCCACAGACACTTCAGCGACGATGGCAAGCGCAACGTCAAAACTTCACAGACAGGAAGAAAAGTGAATACAAAAAAAGAAAAGGCCGGATGCCGACCTATGGCTCTTCTCTCGGAATGAAGGGATTCCCACAATTTCCAACAGGTAATAATCCACAAGTACGGACATATGAAGTTACTGGGTAGAGAGAGATCGGAACGGTTTTTCATGTAGAGACAACAACAACAACAACAACAACAACAATGAATGATGAAGGTCAACCCGTCCTGCGTCGTTCGGTGTAAAATGATAAATGCGAAAGGTGGACTGCAGATCCAGCGGTCTTTTTCGGCAGTGGCAAAGAAATATGTATGCAACCACATGTCGCAAAAAAAATAAAAGTTGAGCGGGATACTGTAGTAAATAGAACACCGCCTTCTCTGTTGTTGCAGGCAGGTTTGTTTGCTTCCACAACCAACCCGGGAACCCAACCCATTCTGGTATTTCGGCCTACAAGGCTCCAATCGACGCAAGCACCGGTAGGAGAGTGCGTGGAAGATGCCGTGACAGCACAACTCCACTCTCCTACGACATCTATGTACAGCAGTAGTACTGCTGTCGTTGTATAATAGCACCATGCGGAAGATCTGCGAGGGGTCCTCCTTCGCGGTAACGATAACATGGCGAGAGCTCTACGTGTGTGTACCGGTCGTCGACACATACATACATATGGCAGCCGCGCGACACACGAACGGATGTTGTTTGCATCGCACTGTACTATGGTTCGCCGTGGCAGGATGTATCCCATCCAGTTAGGTCGTTGCGGTAGTACGCGGACGTCGTTCGGCGTCTAGTCCATACTGCTGTTGTAAAAACACAGCAGCAGCAGTAATAATCGAGCTAAATTTATGCATGAATTTTTTTGCTCTGGTTCACTTTTTTTGCCTCCACAACCCGAGTATCCCACTGCTGTATCTCGACCTACAAGACTCCAATCAACAAACAAACCAGCACTGGCAGAAGTGCGTGGAAGATGCTGTGACAACACAACTAAGTCGGCATGCGAATTTGGTCCTCCTTAACAGACACTTGTACGACTTCCGTGTACAGTCGGCGTCTGGTCCATACTGCTGTAGAAATACAAAAATCGAGCCATCTTTTTTTTTTTTCCATACTAATAGCAAGAAATGTATCACGTCACGACGACCATCCTGTGAGTATAGACTTAACTACAATTAATTATGTCGGAGGCCTGAGACGCAAGAGTTCAACCATTGTTGCACTCTAAAAGCAAGACGTTTTTTTTCGGTGCATCTTTTCGCCGGCTGTTGCCCGCTGCATGCAGCCGGGCCAGTCTCTGGATCGCATCGCCCCTGTCGCGAGCTCGAAACTCCAAAGGCGAGCAGAGTTGTTACAGCACGGTGAATGCACGCAACCACTGTTGTTTCAGTCATTGAGCTAGACGTTGCGGTGCGGTAAACTCGGTTTTAATTGTTTTTAAATGGGGTTCAAACAATTTTTTCGGCCGTCTTCGCCGACGTGGGCGTGCCACTCTCACGATCACAGCGCCCCTGTCGCGAGCTCTAGACTCCAAGGGCGAGCCGAGTTACAGCACCGTGAAGTACGGGTAAATATCGTGCATCCGGGCGCGTCTACGCAAGGGACTTCAAGGGACTGTGATCTCTAAAGAATCACGAAGCTCATTGGACGAGATTTCGGAGAACGTCAACTCATAAATCATGACACATACATACTTGAAGTACAAGCATACATGCAGTACCTAGCACACACTTTTTTTTGCCGCATGGTCTCATCTATCTGTAGATAGATATCGACAGACTGTCCGTACTATCTATTATTATGTGGTATGCGTTGTAGGTACAGTAGCATCCTGTCGCTTCTCTAGCGTAAGCAACGCGAACTGGAGTATGTGCATCGCGTACAGTCACCGCGCGGGTGGTTACGTACTACGTGTATGCCACACACCTCCAAGATGCACATATTCTACAGCTGTAGTAAGGAAGATTGGACAAATAAATGTAGATTGATTGTTGTTGTTGTGGTATGCCACAACTTTAGACTCCGATTGCTTTGTTTTAAGCTTGAACATGCACGTAAATCTCACGGCAACATCAATGGCTGCAAGTGCTGCAAGGTTGGGGGCATATCACTTCTGAAATACTGTGAACACTGCTGTTGTTGAATTGAAGGTGCTGCTGCTGTTGACTGCGCTATATCGTATATATATGTACAGTTAAACAAGAGAGATGAACTTTTCGTGATACCACACACACCGTTTCATGGAATAATTGCTGGAAGTTAGTCAAAAGTTAGAATATTTGCTGGAAGTTTGTCAGAGTTTGTCTGTACAGAGTGAATGAAAGAGTGCACATTTCGTTGAATGTTCCGAATTTCCTCTCCAAGTTAGTCAGAATTTAGTCTGTAAAGCGTGAAAACGTGCTCCAGCCCCACCGGCCGCACCCGGTCACTTTCATTTTCGACATCCTCCCCTCTCATCCCCGCATCGACCTTCAGCTGCAACACAACATGAACGCCCTCTCCCGTAGCTCCCCAGCAAAGCGTAAGTCCACCCAGTCAGAGAGTCGTAGTGGAGAGTCCCGCCGCCCTGTACAAAAGGCCGACACCAACTGGCTGGCCTTGCCCCGGGCCCGACTGCGACGACGGCGGTCACCTTTAGCTCATTAACAAGCGCGACGGTAAAGGCAAGTTTGCCCCTTGCGACCGTAACAACAACCGTGACGAGGACACAGTTGTAGCGTATCCTGCACTATCCTCACCCGGTCGACAACGTACCCCAAGCCGTGCCAGCTCTGCCTCGCCCCGGTGGGAGGCTCGGGATCCCAACCGACCAGGTCAACAGCCGCGGCTACAAAGGTAAAAGCAATTTTTTTCTTTAATTATATCAAGTAAATATCCGCCTGATATGTGCCCGAATGTTGTTCAGGTGTTGCATGAAGCCCTGACATGAAACTGCATCGTAGCCGCAACCGCTAAATCTCTCCACAACAATGCCCTTTTTGCTTGCTGTTGTTGTCAGAGTGGAATAATATCCACGCGGTGTGGCGTCTTTGCGCTGGTGCCAAGTCTTCGGACGGCAAGAAGTTCAAGCACGTCACCGTCGCCCCCGCCAGCCTTATCGGGGTAAATCATGTGTACACCCGTTTACATCGGAACTTGATTGTGTAGTGAACAGTCGTGTGTGTGCGTAATTACCTAGATATGGGTGCGCGGATGCATCCGACTGTTGCTGTAAATTAGTTTCCCATATGTCACAAAAAGTACATCGTGTTCACCGGTCGACGTCATGACAAAATTAACATTTTTTAGTGTGGGAAAACCATGTGACATTTATTCCTTACATTTTCCCCTTTCAGTACACCGAGTTCAACCGTCGATGTCATAAAATAAAATATCATTTCTTTATGTAGTAAAACTATGTGAAATTTACTCCTCATATTTTCCCCTGTCACCCATCCGATATCCACCGCAAAGGTGCACTGCGAGTGTTCCGACGCAGCGACTAACGAGGAAGACCTGGCCGACGGGTGCACGGGCGAGATCGTCGAGGACGACCTGATCATCAAGGATTGAGACTTCCCGCCGCTGCACTACCAGTGCGCCCGCCGCCTGTGGGACCAGACCATCAACGAGATCCTCAACAAGACCGACGAGCACCGCGACCTGGGAACTATACCCACGACAAGGAGTCTTACCAGCCCTCTGCCACCGTCCCGGCCGCCCTCGCCGCCCTCTAAAGTAAGACGCGTGTTTCCATTTCAGAAAAAAGTAAACGTCTCAAGTTATTCAAGGCACATTGTTGTCACCTTCAACTGGCTTTCGCCAACTGTCAGTTGAGTAAAGATATCACCCCATGTCTGATAATCATCGATGTCGGCCGACGCCAATTCATCGGGTAACTCGTTCAGCAGCCGCATCTCAAATATCGCCAAACACGATCACATACTGCACGTCACAATCCACACCAAAATTCTACACCCAGCCAGAGTAACACTCCCTCAAGGAACGTACAAACAATTCCAACTCGACGACCACCTTCAGCTCGTCTAAATACCCAACGAAGATCGCTCACCCAACCACGAACGAACGACGCCTGAAACTCGAACACCACAAACCTGTCCGGATAACGCGCAACACGCAGAACTAGCAAGATCTCGCAGACGAAGACGTGCTGAAATACTAACGGAACGTCGACGTCGTAATGCAAACAATAACACACCACACGACTCAGACCCTGAACTCGATATGATACGTCAACATTTTAGCCAAATGAGGAATCGAGCACCAAGGTTACCGGCACCCAGTCTAGACAGCCTTCGCGGTGATGCTAATAACCAAATCCGCCTTGGAGCGCAAGACATTGACTCGCAATCATTCGACTTCCCCTCGGCACCTTTCGAGCTAAAACACACGGATTTGGATGATCCACAAATTATCACATGTTCTCACTGCAATGCTCAACTTTGGAAAGAAGAGAAAAGGGATTAAATTGTTGCAACAAAGGCAAGTCGTGTATCCATCCTCTCAAATCTATCCCCCACCATCTTATAGCGCTGTTTGAAACTACTAAATTAATTTCTGCTCAAAGAAGGTACAACGGGCTTTTCGGATTTACTGCATTAGGCGCAGGCGGTATTCAAAAAAAGACATGGACTGAACCGCCAGCCCCTTCAATGCTCACCGTGCATGGACGTGCTTACCACCGCATATTTGACCTCCAACAACATTAGGAGAACTATTCTGTGTCGAAGAAATCATCGCAGCTAAACGAATTTTTGATGATCAGATAAACATCCACTTTAATGCCTCCACATTTCCTCCTCCCCAACAACCTCTTTCTTCTGCTTTAAATTTACGTTATACGGTATCATCTAGGCATTATGACACGTACTACACGCTCTTACATCCATCTCCCCAATAATTGCATTCTGCCGCCAGCGCAGGCACCCTACCGCCTGCACCATCACCGACATCATCACGACCATCACCTTCGCGCTTCAACATTAAGAAGCTCGAGACCTGCGCACAAGGCTGCAGACGAAACCATACCTTCCGCAGTGGTAATCGGCAATAACCACCAGGGCAGTAAGGGGCAACGATGACCCGAGGCGGGAGGCGTCAATTCTTTCACCGTCAACTAGCGTCCACTTTGTCTGAATGTTGTAGGTGTTCGACTCCTTTCACAATGTGAGGGATACCGCATATCGGCGTCATTAGAGGGGGCCATTAGAGAAGGGCGCGACATTAGAGCGGATCGACACTGAAGAAGTTAGAATATGAGAGCTAGGCGGCAACATACCGGCAATACCGTCGACAATTGCAGTGTTCGTTCTTTCTTTGGCCCCTTTGGGGAGGGTATTGGCCACCGCAAAGCCACCAGAAAACGTTGCCTGAGAGTGCGACTACTTTCTTACCAGCGCAAGAATAGGGAGGCGACCGTCGCTTACATCTCCTTTTCGTCCGCACCGGGCGAAGCTAGACAAAAATTCACGTACACGCGACTTTTTTGGCTTCATGTTACAGTACACCGGGAACGACACATTTCTCGAATACAACGCGAACATCTTCACACCTTTCATTCGGTTACCCTGCGGCTTCATGCCCTTGGTATGCTGTGCACAGCCTTCACACCTTCCCTTTAAGCCTACTACTGAGGACGAGGGCGCCTCTGCGCCCGAAGTCCGGAGCCCTTGTATATATAACATGATACATACACTGACCATATATATGCCTAGCGCCTCCCTGGCACAAAAGGCGGGGAGATGGCACCGGGGCACCAGGGTGCGTGCATAAACACCGCCGAGCAATAGGCCCCTGTGTTTGTGGTACTTGGATATGAGTCCGATCTGTGCATCCTCTGTGGGGGATACGCGTATGGGAAGTATGGGTGTGAGGGTATGTATGCGGTTGTTTTCCAAGTGCGGGGCCCCCGGGAGCACACAGCGGTGTGCTCCCGGCACTTGCCTGAGGGGCTTGCGTGTCGAATACCAGCTTGCCTGAGGGGCTTGCGTGTCGAATATATACAATACATGGTCCTTTTTATCAGCTGTTCCTGGGATAACATAGTCCCCAGTCTCGACACCACAGACCGCTGAGGGCGGCAGTGCACTAACACGATATCGAGTGGAGCCTAGCTAGGCCAGGTGTTGGTACAGCGATGACGGAAAGAGAGAGAGAGTTGTTGGAAGAAAGAACGAAGAAAGCGGAAGCCGAGAGTGCGGAGTTACGGAGGAAACTTGAGGAGGAAAGGGAGCGCAGTTCAGCGGTGGACGCTGCTAGAGATAGGGTGGATGGCGCTGGGTACGCGTCGGGGTATTATAGGGGTGGAGCAGCCGGGGTGGCGGACACTTTTGGAGCCGGGGGAGCGGCTACTTCTTTTCGAGATGGTCCAGTGCAACAGCAGTACAGGGACCGCAAGCCACCAGTGTACGACGGCAATTTCCCGCTCTTCAAAACGATATTCGAGGTCTTCCTCGCCGGCGAAGATCTTGGGCACACACTCACTCCGCCGGCGAGTCCTGATCAACGCATCTGGCTCATCCACACCTCCAGGAGCGAGAACATAAGATTCCACAGTGAGAAGCGTGTGCGTGATCACGAGCGTGCTTTCGATTACTTGACGCGAGCCACGAAGGGGGCAAAATTCCAATCGACGATTCTTGCTGTAGGGAATGTGTCGGGGGCATGGGAGGCTGCCCAGGAGTTTTGTCTTCCGATGAGTAGCTCTGAGAAGGAGGCCCTGAAGTTGTCTCTCGCTAACATGAAGATGCAGCTCGGAGAGGACCCGCAAGACTACTTTCTGAGGTTTAACAAAGTGCTGAATACGCTTCGCGCTGTCAACGGCTATGAAATCCCGGAAAGTGAGGTCCTTGCGACTTTACGTAGAAGCCTCTCGGCAGACTACGAACAGGTCAAGATCGTGCTCATGCATGATCACACGCTCACACGCAGAAGCTTAGAGATTCTTGTGCGTTGCCACCACGTTGAAAAAAATCTCGGTGATCGTGCGCAGCGGACGGCCGCGCCGGCTAGCGATCCGCACGCTCTCCGTTTCGGCGGAAATTCACGGCCCAACGGTAACGGCGGCGGCGGCGGCGGTGGCGGCGGCGGCGGTGGTGGTCCGCAGCGGAGGACCGGTGGGTTTTCCCAAGGCAGACAACAGGGTAGAGATGGACAACAGCAGCCGGGGTGGGGAGGGGGAACTCAGGGAGAGTACAACGGGGGATATCGCCCGCAGCTGCAGCAGCCGCAACAGTCGTTTCATCAGCAGGCGCCGCAGCAGCAGTATCAACGGAGATTCCCTCAGCATTTTCCGCAGCAGTCGTTTCAGCAGCAGCAGCCCCAGCAGCAGCAGAAGCCCCAGGAGTTCACTCCCGCAATGGCGATGGGATTCGTTCCGGGTGGTCCCAGGGACCCCGGGCGGAACGCAGCGTGGCCGCAGGAGGCGTCCCCCATTCCCCCGGGATCACCGATGTGCGCCGTGCCCATGTGTGGTCGCTGCGGTCATGTCGGGCAGACGGCCATCATCTGCCAGGCTCCTCCGCGATTTTACGGTAGGTGTTCTATTTGCGGTGAACCCGGCCACACGGCGCGCAACTGCAAATTTAACACATCCAACAATCTGCAGCAGCCGCCGCGCCAACACGCGGCGGCCAACACGTCTCAGGCACCCCACCTCAACGCCGTAATGCCTCCACCTTACCAGCCTTTCTCGCAGCATCCCTTCCCCCAGCACTCCCATCTCAACAGCGCGGAGCCGGGGTATTCGGCAAGTTGTGTAGACGGGTCGATAGCGCACCATTGGCCCGTGTCGGCGCCTCTTCCGCAGCAGCACCTTGCCGTGGTACATCAGGATGGTTCCAGCGGAGGTGTGCACCCATGGCAGGGTCCCGGCGGCAGCGGCTATGGTGGTGTGCCCCAGCAGCAGCAGCCAGAAAAGCAGCTTGGCTCGGTGGGTGGAGCCGGTAGTGAGGTCCAGTTTTCTGTGGGTGATGGGCAGCAGGAGCCGCAGCAGCAGCTGCAACAGCAGGAGGGCCGCGCGTGGGGGGATGCTTCCGGCGTGGATACACAGGTCAGTGGCGATGAGGGTGAATTCGTTGATGGGGTAGGGGGGGATGGTCATGCCGGTTCGTACGGCACCGTAGAGCCGGTAGGTCCCCCCCCCGATCGCAATGCTCTTCACCAACACCGTCACCCTGTAGCGTATCCGCCGGCCCCTGTCCCCACTTTGCTGTCGGCGTCTGGGCGTACCGACTGGTGGGTTGGTGATAGTGTCGCGTCTACCCACAGCACTAGCAGCACCAACTTCGTGTCGTCCCCGGTCGCCGCGATGGCCCCGGGCACCTCGACGGACGCAGCAGCGGCAGCAGCAGCGTCGTCCCCGGTCGCCGCGATGGCCCCGGGCACCCTGACCTGCAGCAGTGGCGGAGACGACGGCATCTGCGGTTTCGAGAGGGGCGCGTCGTACTCGTTTGACCCTGGAGGATATAATACGCTGGAGGTGCGTGTGGATGGAGAGGAGAAGTATGGTGGAGAGACGGATGACCGGAGCAGCGGCGGCGGCAGCAGCAGCTGCAGCAGCAGCAGCAGCGGCCGCAGCGGCGGCGGTAGCGACATCGGTGACGGGGGGAGCGGCGGCGGCGACAGCAGCAGCGGCGTCCCCGGTCGCCGCGTTGGCGTTGGGTGTCCAGACGGCCGCAGCGGCGACGGCGTCGACATCGGTGACGGGGGTAACGGCAGCGGCGACAGCAGCAGCGGCGTCCCCGGTCGCCGCGTTGGCGTCGGGTGTCCAGACGGCCGCAGGGGCGGCGACGAGGGGTTGCATGAAACCTGGAGTGGAGCCCCGACGCACCCTTTTGATCCCGGGAAGACTGAGGAGGAAGTGAGCAGCAGCAGCAGCAGCGAGGAAAGCGGCGGTGATGGGAACGGGGGTGAGGGGTTAGATGAAACCTGGAGTGGAGCCCCGACGCACCCCTTCGACCCCGGTAAGACATCTTCGCGTGGCGCGAGGAGACGGGGGGCGGTACCAGGGGTGGCGTACCCCTTCGATAGGGGCAGGAACGGGAGTGGCAGCTCCAACGGCGGCAACGGCGGCCGCCCCGACGGGAGTGGTGGCTTCGGCCAGAGCTCCGGCGGCGACACCGGCGGCAGCAGGAGCAGCGACGAGAGTGGTGGCTTCGGCCAGAGCTCCGACGGCAGCAGAAGACGGCAGCGGCGGTTTTGGCCAGAGCCCCGTCGGCGGCAGCGGCGACAACGGCGGCGGTGGTAGAGGCGGCAGCAGCGACGTTACCGGCAGCCGTGTTGGCGCTGGAACTCATGGCGGTCGTGGCGGCGGGGGAACGGCAACGGCGGCGATGGCAGCGGCGGCAGCAGCGGTGGCGCCCTCGAGTCGACCGGGAACGGGGAGGACACGGTGACAGCGACGACCTCACCTTGCTACAGCCAAGTGGGAAATCATGTGAAACGTTTACGACTTTGTTCGGTTTTGCGAGCAGCCATGGACGTTTTAGCTTCGCCATTTGGCTTCGTATTATTATTATTTTATTTTTTTCTGTTTTTCCCTTGCAAGCGCACCGTTCACTTTGATGCAGAAAACACGTGTGCCACGGTGTGTGCGTAATAATTTTTTTTTCTGTACTTGGTTTCATGATAATAAATGTTCGCTGCGACAAGATAAGCATTGCCACAACCTGTGGAATAGGAAGCAGCAGGTGGGTTTTTATTTATTTTGTTCCTTGCTTCTTCGTATGTTTTCAGTCGCGTTTTACCTTGCAGCTGAATGCTTCATATTATTTCCCTATTCTTTGGCGGGAGTACGTTCAGTCGCGTTTTGCGCTTAGTTAGGGTGTTTCGATACTTTTTTTTTTTTTTTGTTAGGTCCTGAGTTAAGCGGTCGCTCTCTGCGGTGTGTTTTTGGCCGCGCGCAAGAAATGGGATGATAGTGCGTTGCTTGACGTGCGTGAAGGCATGTGGCTCAGGGAGCAGGGTAGCTTTTGGAGTTCCAGTTGCAAATACAGTTTTCATACGGTACGATTTTTTCCGGAGTTTGATGCCATGAGTGTAACGTGTTTTCATGTTTTAGTTTTTGGTTTGTATCGCATGTTTTGCTGCTCTTGCATCGAAAATCATGGGGGGGGATGTCATGTATGACCATGATTCTAGAGGGCGTGAGCAGCAATCGAATTGGTTCGTTTTCTGGCCTTGTCTATTTGTGTTTTAGGTGAACGGCAAAGCAGGGGGGACTGTTGACATTGAGATATTAGCTCGGGGTGAATTTTGGGAGCTGACAGCAGGGGGGCTGTTTGCGTGGATGCTTGCTTATATTTTCTATCGTTTCTTGGACAACAGCGACGGTACCGATTAGCGGGTGCGCGCTGTTTAGGATTTGGTATTGGAGGAATGGGTTTGACATGTTTTGACGATTAATGGTTGGGGCCATTGTGCTTTCCGAATTCTCGTTTTGATTGGTCAAGAAGTTGAGTTTTTTTTGTTTTGTTTGAGGATTTGGTGCCAACTCTTTTGGAAGTTGTTTTTTCCAGAAATATCCGTTTTCGTTCCGACGCCTTTCTGATGTAGCACAAATAATTGTTGGATACTTTTCTGAGGATGATTCTTTTGTGTCAACGGTTTGAGATTATTTCCAGAGACGAACGCTTTGGATTCGTGAATAAACTGATGGAGACGCTTTGTGTTGGATGCGTAGCCAGTTTTGTTGAATAACTTTTCTCAAGGGGTGTTTTTCTATGTTTGCTGATTGCGTTTTTGCATTGGTTGCAAGATCGTACATCGTATCAAGTAGGGGGGCTGTTTGTGGTACTTGGATATGAGTCCGATCTGTGCATCCTCTGTGGGGGATACGCGTATGGGAAGTATGGGTGTGAGGGTATGTATGCGGTTGTGGTCCAAGTGCGGGGCCCCCGGGAGCACACAGCGGTGTGCTCCCGGCACTTGCCTGAGGGGCTTGCGTGTCGAATATATACAATACATGGTCCTTTTTTATCAGCTGTTCCCTGGGATAACATAGTCCCCAGTCTCAACACCACAGACCGCTGAGGGCGGCAGTGTACTAACACCCTGCATTCATTTCATTGGGCATCGCACCGGTCGGAGAGATCGCACCGGAATGCCCTGAAAAAGCTAAGGGTGCTTCTTATCGACCAATAAAACACGAAAAAAAAAACGAAACCGTTTTTTCTTGAACACATATGGAGGCGTTTTTGAACGAAAGCGTGAAAAGAAGGAGCCCGTTTTTTTTGGGGCTTGCTACGAATTCGTGTTTTTGACAGAAGCATCGGACAAGCGCACCGCAGGCGCTGTAACATCACTGAGAACGCTAGAAAGACCTGCCAGACTCACGTCCAGGTCTGTTGTGGAGATGGACAAGCGGCAGAAGCGGCGTTCAGTCCGTTCTTGGTCCAAAACTAGACATTGCGTGGTGCTCTCGTCTTCAACTGCTGCTGCTGTTGGTGCTGGGGAATTTTTTTCGATCACACACTTGTCACACATAGCAAACACGGAAACAGTAGAACGAGTACAGCAGCACCACCAAGACCTCCAAAGCGCTGATTCCTTCGGTTCGGCTGTCTATATGATACCATCTCCCGGCGCCGTGCTGCTTCGTGGGTATTGGGTGTTTGGGTGCTGCTCAATAAGGTGTGTGAGAGACGTGTGCCACCTCACCAAAATGCCGTTGGAAAAATTGCGGCGAGATGATCTGTTTTTGGTCGGACACATCAACATCAATCCACGGCGTCACGCAGCAGTAGAGCAACAGGGCCTCCAACACGCTAATTCTTTCGGATTGGCCATCATATGATGCTGGCCGTCAGCGCGGCTGCCACCCTATGATTGTTGAGCTCGTCTACCTTTGGGTAGGTGGTGGTCAAAGATGGGAGTCGCAACCGTGAAAAATGAGCTTTGGGCAAACTGAAGAAATCGCAAGCAACACCCAGGTTGCGACACTCTGCCGTGCGCCTGTTGTTGCTAAAAACTGAAAACAGCAGGCCGGGTGGACGGGATCTTTCTAAGTGTGTTGTCCTCTGTGCCGGGTGCTGCGTATTGCGCTTTTATCGCTGCTCTATGGTGAGCAATACCATGTCAACCTGTTGTGTGCCGAGCAAAGCGTGTATTCAGGGAAGGAAACGTGCTTTTTTTGATGACATCACGAAAAGAACAAGCAAAAAAAAGTCGGGTTTTCTTTCAGCCGTTCCGTTTAAAAAAGAACGATTTCGACGTTGCGTTAACAATAACCCTAAGCGATTAGTGTGTACCAATAATTGCATGTCCACAACGGGGTCGGAGATGGCAACGTGTGAGAGCCTATTGTATGCTGTACGCACCGTAGAGAAAATTCCTGCTCAAACACCGGAGAGACTTTTCAAAATTTCTCTCTTTCGGCCTATTGCTCGTCTCTCTCTCTCTCTCTCTCGCGCGCTCTTCCACGATACATCCCCACACACTACCCACGCACGCTGCGTCTTCCATAGTCTTCAGGACGCTAAATCGAAGAGACGTCAGGGAGAGAGAAGATCGAGCTGAAGCATCCAAACCAAGGTATGTACGAAGACACAGCGAAAGGGTATATGAATGTCTGGGTTTCTTGTTTGTGGGTGTTCGGCCAGCTGTGCGGACATGTACAGCAGTACACCTATACAGTACCGTTTGCTGCCAGCCTGACTCTGGACACGTGCAATTTGTACTCTGTGTCCTCCATCAAGTTCCATGTACACAACTTACAAGCAAGACGCACCTGCCGTTGCGGAGGAGGGGGGCGATTTCACCTTCGTCCCCAATGCGTGCCTCTTTGAATTTTCGAAAGACACATATATTTGAAAAATAGGCAACCGATTTTTTCGCAGTGAGTGGCGGACCGACGCATCCAATCAACGAAAGACGCACGCCCCACACACTATGCATACGAACTGCAACAGCGCCTTGAAACTAAGGTGGAGCCTTCGTTGCTTCCATCTTGGGTATCACTTACGCAGTGCAGCCGGCTCCACTTTCATGGAAACTACAGTACCGACACCGGCGGAGGGATGAAGCACACGGGTCGGCGAGATGCAATCATACCGTATATGACACAAGATAACACACCCCCTTGGCCGATTTTCAAAGCTCGATTTCTCAACAGCAGGAAGAGTCACAGCGCCGAAAACGGCGGCGTTGGAACCGTCTCGTCGAGAGCTGTTCGAAAACGTATTGTTTCATTTATGCATCCTCTTCGTCGTGGAGTAATCGAGCTTTGAAAATCGGTCCAGGGGGTGTGTTATCTTGTGTCGCCCCCCGTCCCCCAATGGGGCGGGTGGCCAGACTCCCCTGGCAAGACTCTAGTGGTGGATGGCGGATGAATGGCGGACAGCATCATGGCGGGCTTTCGGCGTCAAAAAAATTTAAGGGTTGACGTGACGTTGAGCCCGTCTCTCAATCAAGGAGTGAATCGCGTCCGATATGCAGACGATAGTGGATGGATGAGAAAATTCCACTGCGTAGACCACAATTAATTGTAGGCTGCATGGGCCCGGGCGTGGCGCACAGTCTGGACGAGAAAAACGAATGCGCGTGTCGGTGGTTGTTGCAGTGGGATACAACGGGATTTGTTTGAGGTACGTATGTGGCAACCAAAGAGAAATACTTGTGTTGTTAGCCAGGCGGTGGTTCGTATTTACGTCGGCCCCGACGAAGATGTGGTGGGTGGTCTTATGGCATATATGTCAGTTCATTCGTAGCACCTTCCAGAGGCCCAGATACGCGTGAGGGTCGAGTTCGGAACGTGCGCGACAGCTAGACGCTGTGCACGACATACACAATAGGACATACGCGTGCCAGCTCCCGAAAACAACTACGATTGTATGTAGCAGGAGAAATGAAGTGTGTCCGTTCTTCGAATGCTGTAGTAACAATATTCACTACTCAGTTCAATCATTCCACTGCATTCACTCGTTTCACTTCATTCACTCAGTTCACTCATTGCATTATTTCCACCCATTCTACTCATTTCACTCGTTTCATATAGAATGTTACATCGCCGGCCACGTGCACAATCGTGGAGAAATAGACATGATGCCCGCCCACTGCTACCCGCATAGTTTACATTCTGTCGCGCCGATCTTCGTTCATTCTATGCAGATAGCCGATGCATCTCTCGCGTATGACAACAATATTCGCACTGATGATGTACGGTAGTCTCTGAAGACTGTCGCCGAATATTGCATGCAACCTACAAAAGTATTCATTCGGCAAACTGATACACCATACAAGGTCTCCTTTCGGGCCATGTTTATTCAACCTTCCGCGGGAGACGCAAGGCCACATGAGCCTCGCCCGGTGGGCAGTTTTATAACGGTCGTTATACTTCCAAAACATCGCGCACGTAGGAGTATTTTACATTGGCGCCAGATCGAGCAGACAACGACTTGCCAGGCCGGCGAAAAAATTCAGAATTCTTCTATGATGTCTTGTGAAAATGGCAGATTCCGAAACATAAACTGGAAGCATTACGCGGCGTACCGTGTGAAACCATTGCCGTAAAGTATAGCTTAGAAGGTGGCTCTTACATGTTGCATAGGAAACGACACAGTCGCAACTCTGTGATACTCTAGTATGTACTCCAATCAATGTGATATTCTAGACTGCGGTCGGACTTGCAATGTACACCGGACGCATTACTCGGCGTTCGGTGTTCAAACCATTGCGACCGTGAAGTAGAGCTCAGAAGACGGCTTTTACATGGTAAGAAGGAAACGACACAGTCCCAACTCGAATGTGATACTCTTGAAGTCTAATGTGATACTCTAAACTAAGGCGTCATCTAGGCCGGAACTATTCTTCGGCGCTATGTATTCATGCAAAGTTGAAAATGTACAACTTACAATGTAGAGCAACAGCATTGTTCAGACGCAATCGGGAACGGCAAACGGGTCCCTTGGGAACCAATCGTGAGCGTCCACTCAAAATGTAGCCAACACATACACACACACTCATCTTGAAAGTGGTAGCCGGCACTCTAAATGTACTTGGGCATCTACACGTACATGTCTAAGCCGCTTGTTGTTGTCTAATTGCGATACGTGGCAACATAGTCTAAGGTACTCTGAATGTGATGTATTTACGTGACTACTTATTACATGTCAAGTCGCGGATAATCGTTCGTGTAGAAGATAGGTGGTAGAACGCAAAGCTAAGAGGGAAACCGAACGATACCGAGAGGCATTTAATTCAGCGTTACAACCACCCACCCCGTGGTAAAAGCAGTAAACAGTCCACCAAACACACTCCTCATGCACCATCGCTAAAGTAAGTGCACGAAAGGTACATGAACGAACATGGGGATGTACTGCATGTATGTATGTGTGTGTTACCTGCTATAGATATACATGCACGATCCGCGGTACATGCATGCAGTAGCGTGCTTCACGTACACGCGGTTGTCATTTCTTCTCCAAAATTCACGTTCTGAGATAGGTTGAAGTTAGCAAAAAACACCGACAGCATGGTAAAGAATGAAAGAACACACGTCTGTCTGACAGGTATTATTTGAGGTCAACAGCTTGCCGCACGCGCAATCCCAGCAGCACCGATCAGCTGCAGAAAAAAATGACTGCAGCACCACTCACAGCAAAGTTGCATCTCTCAACGCGCCATGCCTAAATAAAGCGGTCACACAACAACAAATTGCCACATACATTGCATACAATGCACAAATGTGTGTTGCAGTGCACAATGCACAATGCACAACAACAGCAACAACACAGCACACACGTCACTTCAAGTTCTCAAAAACACGGAAAGGTGTTAGCCACCAATCGGATCGCTGATTCTTAGATTGAAGCGACAGTCCCGAGCGGAGGGGTCCGAGGTGGAGAGAGAAAGTGCGACGACGTGGTTTTGAGCCGTCCCGCCGGGGCGTGCAGCTCGCCCGTCGCTGGACGCCCGGAGCCCCGAGCGGCGGCGTCTCGCTGAGAGGGGGCTCCCGGCGGGCGCCGCGGAGGGGGAGGGCGAGCGGCGGCCCCCGCGTCGCGCGCCAACACTCGACCCTATCGTGTCGACTTGAGAGTGGGCGCAATCCCGCCGCTTCGCTCTCGGGCGCCGAACGGACGCCTGCCGCTCGCCCTCAGCCTGAGCTAATTTTTCGACGCTATCGTGTCGACTTGAGAGTAGGCGCAATCCCGCCGCTTCGCTCTCGGGCGCCGAACGGAGGCCTGCGGCGTGCCCTCAGCCTGAGCAAATTTTCCTTATCTCTACAAAGTAATGAAAGCGTAGCAGCGTAGTCTAAATGCGAAGGTGTACCGATTCTGGTAAAAGTCAATCGACGGATACCCTGCGAATCGGGTCCTCCTTAACACTCTCCACCCACAGAATTTACCCTCAACTGGGAACCTCTTGTGGCCAGGACGGGTAATTCGATGGAAGTGTCACAAGGTTCTTTATAGGATCGATTCCAAGAGGTGTTCTCAGGACTGACACACATTGTGTCCATGGGAAATGTCCAAGTCAGGAGAAAAAATGTGCACCCAAGGAGATTCGAACCAGTATCCTGCTGACGCCATGTGCGACGGTGTACCGATTCTGGTAAAAGTCAATCGACGGATACCCTGCGAATCGGGTCCTCCTTAACATAAACCAAACAATCGAACAACCGACGAAGTAGGTACATAACTTCGAATTGCGAAATGCGAACGTCTTCTTTTTCTTCTCGCCCGACGTGGTCCACAAATGAAAAAATACAAAATTGTACGAAACATTGAATGTTGCTTGGTTGTATTCTTTTACACTCACAATCGAATAGTGTCGTGCAAGCGGGCACATCTAGACTACATGTGAATCTCGGTGGTCTCGTGTCTCGTCTGCGTACTATAGACTATATATAGAGTAATAGACTACTGCTGTCCTTCTTTTTTTTACTGTCTACTGTCTACTGCTGCTGTCTATTTGCCCCCCCCCCCCCCCCCCGTTTTGGTGTGTTCACCGGAAGGTAAAAATTCCCCAAAACCCCCAAGGGGTTAC
>FN649745.1:1452482-1573825 GCA_000310025.1 Ectocarpus siliculosus | reverse complement strand
TTTATATAGGAAAAAAAAACTATGCGGCCCTTTTTTTTTTTATTGTTTCCGTTTTAAGGGGGGGGTTTTTTTCCCCCCCCCCCCCCCCCCTGTTTGTGTGTGTACACGGCAGGATACAATTCTCCGAGATCTCCGAGGGGGTTACGCAGATGAGATAGATATGGGTATGATAGACAGACTTGGTGCAGCAGGCTTTGCCTCTTGTTGCTCACGTCTGTCACTCGTTAAACTCTCTAATAATCAAGGAACTTGAGTCACTCCTTCGTGCAACACGCTCTCGACAAGAGCCCGCGAGCGTGATAACATAGTACACGCGCCGACACCCCAAACACGATATTACGGTGGGGGAGGCGGCCGGGGCGCAGGCCCTCGCGGCAGGAGCGGCGGCACCGGTGGTGGGGGCAACGGCAGGTGAAATTCCCGTGAAGGCGGCGATGGAGCTAGACTGGGCTGACATGTACCACGCGCCACCCGAGCGGAGGGTGATGCACAGGCAGCAGCACGAGGTGACGCCTGCCGTCACGAGGTCGGGGTCTCGCAGAACCGGCATGCCGGGGGCTTTCGCGCTGCTGGCGGCGGATGAGCAGATGACCCGTTCTCTTAGTGGCCCTACAGCGGATATCGATGACCCAGCGTTGCCGGATGGTATGGTTGCCGACTTGGAGACTCCGGAAACTTACAAGCAAGCACATGCCGGACCGCATGATCCCATCTGGCGAGCGGCGGAGCGCAAGGAGATTGCTGGGCTTTCGGCGGCGGGGACGTTCGAGACGATGGCAGCGGGGGAGTAGCAACGAGGAACGAACGTGATCACGGCCAAGTGGGTTTACGCGTGGAAGGGGAACGAGTATGGCCGTCCTGTCCGTGCAAAGGCGAGGTTGGTGGCTCGAGGTTTCGGTCAACGTGAAGGTATTGATTTCTTTGAGACCTTCTCCCCGTGCCCGTCTGTCACTAGTATCCGTTTGTTAGCAGCTCTTGCATGTGAGTTGGGTTTGGACTTATGTCATTTCGACGCGGAGCAGGCCTTTGTACAATCAGAGTTGCAGGAGTGTGTGTACCTCCGCCTGCCGCAGGGCTGCGGTGTTCTTTCTGGTAAGATTGTTCGCCTTCGTCGTAGTCTCTATGGCTTGAAGCAAGCATCCCGCACGTGGCATAAACACTTGGTTAGGGGCATGACGAGTCTTGGTTTTGAACAGTGTGCTGCCGACGCTTGCGTCATGCGCTTGATCGAAGCGGGAGTTGTTGCCATGGTCGTTGTCGTCCATGTCGATGACATCTTTGCCATCGGGAAGAAGAGTCGGTGTGAGCAATTTGGTAGTGACTTGAACGAGTACGTTCCCATCACCAACCTTGGAGAACTTCGCTTGTACGCTGGTATTCGTTTTTCTCGTGATTTTGCTCAGGGAACCATCACGCTTTCCCAACAGACGTATTCCACCACCATGGTCGCGAAGTTTGGTGTCACCCGTAACAAAGAAACCCCCATGGCCGTTGGCGTGAAGCTTGAGGAGTTTGATGCGTGTGAACCTGACGTTACAGAGCCGTTTCGCTCTTTGGTGGGGCACTTGATGTGGCTTGCGAATCAAACTCGGTCGGACATCCTCAACGCCGTCCGTGCCGTTGCACGGTATTCTTACGCGCCCAAGTCCGTACACTGGAAGGCTGCGTTGCATATTGTGATGTACATTAGATTCACGAGTGCGTACGGTATTACATTTCAGCGGGGTACGGCAGGTGGTGTTAGCTTGGAGGTGTACGTGGACTCGGACTACGCTAGCAAAGCGACGGACAGGCGGTCTGTGTCGGGAGGTGTTGTCATGTGCGCGGGGTCCTGCGTGTCTTTTTTCTCTCGGACTCAGAAGAGCGTCACGCTGTCTTCTACGGAAGCTGAGTACGCTGCAATGGCCGATGGGATGAAGGAGGTGATTTTCTTGCGGTATCTCTGGAGTTTTATCTTTCCGGATGGGGATGTGGGGTGCACTGTTATCAAGGAGGACAATGTCGGGGCGCTTCATTTGGCTAATAACCCAGCCACAACCCCCAACTCCAAGCACATTGACATCCGCCACCATTTCATTCGTGAGCGTGTTGACCGGGGGGAGTTCAAGGTCGTTTTTGTTCCGTCGCATTTGCAGCACGCCGACTTTCTTACGAAACCACTACACAAGGAGGCGTTTTCAGTGCACCGCAACTTTGTCATGAACCTTTGAGGCATTCTTGGGCTGTTCGTGTCCTGTTAATGTTTGGCGGCATGTCTTTTGGCCAATGTGTGTTTTTCTTGATGTTGTCTTGATGTTGTTGGGTCACTGCTAGCACTGCTGTCGAAAATCATGGGGGGGGATGAATGTGATGCTGAGATGCCATGATCTTCGCCGCAGTACAAGCAGAATTCTAGCGGACGTTCGGGTTTGATTGTTCATTGTGTTCACGTTTTCCGCGTTTTACCTGCGGAGTTTGAGGCAACTTCGTCCTCAATTCTTGTTTGTTTGCGATTTCGCGTTTACCTGCGGAGTTTGAGGCAACTTCATGATACTTGTCTGATTCCTCGTTGCTAGGATAAGAAACACATTTCTTGTTTATTCGCGATTCCGCGTTTTTCCCGCGGAGTTCGGAGGTAACTTCATGATATTCGTTTGATTTCTCGTTGTTTGGATCCGAGAGTTGTTGCAGCAGGGGGGCTGTTAGCGTTTGTGTTTTGGGAGATGATGCAGCAGGGGGGCTGTTAAACTTTTATGTTTTGGGCGATGATGCAGCAGGGGGGCTGTCAAGAAGTCCATGTCTGGATGTTTGAGAAACGGCATAATTGGCGAAAGTTTCCTCTGGCGTCTTTGAACGCCGGGTTTTTAACGTTTGTCTATTGGTGCCGCATGTATTAGGTATTGATGACTGTTCTGAACGATGTATTGGAGGAAGGATTTGACATATTTTGGTAAGACATGGTTGAGGCCTATGTGCTTCCGAAGCTTATTTCAAATTGGTCAATGAGTTGAAACACAGTTTTGTGCGAGGGTTTTGTTCGAGGTATTTGTTGACGCGTTTTGCCAGAGTTGTCCGTCCAGAGTCTTTATGACGTGGCTCTGATGTAATGTTGATCTTTGCTGAGTAATCTTCCAAGGATAATTCTTTGTGTTTGACTACTTGAGAATGTGGTGACGACATTTTCTCGAGAGGGGTGCTTGTTAAGACTCTTAGTGAAGTTCCATAGTCGTAGAAGGAGTAGTAACCTGAAACTTGACTATTCGATAGATCCGGGAGTTGAGATGATTTGTTTGTTGATACGAAAGATGAATGGTTTTTAGATTTGTTGCCGTTTTACCTGGCGATATGTACGGAGGATCTCGTAGATCGTATCTCGTACCGAGTAGGGGGGCTGTTTGTGTGTGTACACGGCAGGATACAATTCTCCGAGATCTCCGAGGGGGTTACGCAGATGAGATAGATATGGGTATGATAGACAGACTTGGTGCAGCAGGCTTTGCCTCTTGTTGCTCACGTCTGTCACTCGTTAAACTCTCTAATAATCAAGGAACTTGAGTCACTCCTTCGTGCAACACGCTCTCGACAAGAGCCCGCGAGCGTGATAACATAGTACACGCGCCGACACCCCAAACACCCCCCCAAGAAAAAACTGTTATCATTGTTGTTGTTAAAATAACCACGTACTACTGCTGTATATCCTTTTTTTTCACGCCAAGAATCACATGAATACACTCGCGCTTTGAATTTTTGAATTGAGACTTGTACACGACCTACACCATCCATCACATGCCAGAACGGGGTGACCACGTGAGCACTCACTTGGACTTTGCCATCGAGGGTCTGTTGACCAGAGTCCGGCTCTCTCTTGCTCTTTTGGCCTTGTCCTTGTCCTTGTCCTTGTCCTTGTCCTTGTCCTTGGCCTCCTCGAGCTTCTCTAGGTGCACATCAGGTTCGAGGTGTTGCCTGCCGTGACGGTAACCAGTTGATGACAAACGCTACACACGGCCCGATCCTTTGGGTCTACAAGAAACAGACGCTCCCTCCAGAGAGTAACGGATCGTCCTCTTGCTGGGGGCTTTGGCCTGCAGGTAGGTGTTGATGTCGGCCACATCCACCACTTGCACAGCATCAGCACCTGCAGCAGCCGCAGCCGCCTCCCCGAACAAGGCGCTCATGCACCCACCCGCAGAATTGCACCCTGCCGCTTCGAAGTGCTGTGCTGTGTGCTACGTGTGCAATCGTGTGTCTGTCTGTTGAGCTGTGCACTGCTGTATGTAGCTGCAGCTGTGCGCTGTGCTGTGTGCTTTGCGACAAAGGCTATGACATATAACAACCACTACATATTATACCGGTATTAAGGAATAATAAAAACACACACAGAAAGACTACCCATTCGAGATATACCCACAGTCGAACGGGATGTGGTGGAGTCTTTTCAGTGAGTGGAGGGAAACCGGCTGGGTACTGGACTTATTTCGAGTCTTTTTAAGTCTATACACTGATGATTTATACCACCAGTGATGCCAGCTGGTGCTAAGTACAAAAACATCTGTAGGTAATAGAGAGTTTCGGAACAACTTCTCGATTTAGGAAGACAACTTTTCGATTTAGGTGTAACGAACGTTCTCGGAACTTTATTTTGTGGAGACCACGGAGTTGAACGCGGCAAGAAAACACGCCGGCGCGGAAAGGCGGCAGAAAAAAAAAAAGGGACAGCTGCTGCTGCATCGAAACATCACATCACACATCGGCAGACACACACACACGGCGGTGTGGAGGTTGATGAGGAGGTTGACACAGACCACGCACGCATGTAGTTGAGGGGCTGCACCAACAGTGCAATCTGTGAGGAGGAGGGTGATCAAAGAGCCTCACTTCTCTTTTGTTGCTGTGTGCGAACGAGAGAAATAGCGTTTTCCACGAGAGAGAGAAAGAGAGGAGAGAGAGAGAGAGGAAGAAGCAAACAAGAAGAGAGCAGACGCACACACACACTACACCCCGATTACATATATATAGTAGAGCTCATCGCCGAGCCGTCTAGACAAGTCTGATCTTCCTCTTTTCCTCGTGTCGCTTCTTCTCTTGCCCAGCAACAACCCAGCAGCAGCAACAACAAAACAGACTGACAGGTAGGTGGTGATCAAACACACGCACGCACGCACGCGTGCTTTTTCTTTCTTGGAATGCTCCACGCCTCATATACGTACCGCACTTCCACACACACACGCAGAGCAACCAACCCCCAGGTAGGTGTAGGTCTGACCTCCTCTCTTCGTTGGCAGCGATGGAGCCCACACAACCGCACCTTCCGTGGTGCCTGGAGCTCCATACTACAGCTGTTGTTGTTGTGGTGGTGGGTCTCTTTGCTCCTTCCTCCTTAAATCTATATCGTCTCCTGAAAGCGATTTCGATTTAGAAAAAAGCGGCGCCAAGCCTCTACTTTTCTAAATCTGAAAGTCCCTTTCCAGATTTAGGAGCTCGATGTTCCCCCGCTTTGAGGAACGTTCCCAGAACTAGACCCTTCCACCTAAATCTAGAAGTTCCACCTAAATCTATTTTGGTCGAACACGGTTCCGAAACTCCCCAATGTTAAAACAGCTAAAAAAGGAAAGCGCTCATACAATGTGACTTCTCTCACCTTTCGTAGCTGAGTACAGTTCGTGCGTAGACCTTATTCCTCGGGGCTGGGAACAGTGTGGGCAAGGTGGGAGGAGCGGGGCGCTCACCTGGATCACGTGTCTCTCCCATGATGGTCTCCACTCTCGTACGGTATCTGGCAAACAATGTAGCAGCTTGCTGACGACCGTCGTGCCGAATTCGACCGTCATTTACTCACCAACGGCCCACACGGCAATCACCCGTTCGCTCATGTTAACATGCATAGTGAGGCATGTGATAGACATATTGTTAGCGGGTTGACGGGTGATATATGCACTTTAACAGGCTTTATTAACTTTCATCCACATTGGGGGTGTTTAATAAACACCGGTGGTTGTTGACAACGTTCGTGAGAACGTGTCGCGAAGGGACAAGTTGAAGTTGTCCTCTTCTTCGTAGATGCGGCATATCCGCCGCCTCTTCGATCACTCTAGAGGGCAAACAGGGAAGTGTTCGATACTTCGATTCCTGAATATAGCCCCCAGACCCCTAGCGCCGTAACCATCGAACAGTCACGGCCCATTATAGTATTTTGTGTAGATTCTGCGCGCAGCCGCCATAACAGTAACTTACATTTTACAATGCATCCCCTTGTAGTTCTCTACTGGGTCAACGACAAAATATCGGGGAGAAACCCTCCGTTGATCGTGTATTGTTAATTGTAACCTTCACAGGGGACACGGCGCAGTGTCTATTGACAGTTTGCTGGTTTATTAGACATACAGTATTATTAGGAATTAAGGAATACATGTAATAAAAACACACACAGAAAGACTACCCATTCGAGATATACCCACAGACAGTCGAACGGAATAATATTGTAAAATTCATGGAATGTCATAGCCTTTGCTGTTTGCTGTGCGATGTGCTGCTGCTGTGGGGGTTCCGTGGAGTATTAATCGAATTATCGTATCGATATCCAGATTGTATCGAATTATCGGAATTATCGAAATCGAAAGAACGAACTTTTTTCGATAACCGATATCGATACGATAATTCGATACGATATATCCAAAAAAATCGATACGATATATCCAACACTACTCTGCAACGACCTTGGGTGTTCTGGTTCTGTCTCTTCTCCTCTGCATTGGAAGCTTTGCTACCCCGACTACAACAGCAGTATGTAGTAGTACATGATTGTTTCTTGGAATAGAAACAAATTTGAAACATGTATATCTCGAATGGGTATAGTCTTTCTGTGTGTGTATATGTTATTCCTTAATTAAATTTGAAACATTTGTAACCTGCAAATGGTCGTCAAATAACGAGGGACCGCATCACCAAGCATTCTTGTGGCGGTGACAGCCCAGAGAAATTATGTGCTCAACACGGACAAATATTTGTTCGAAGTTCGCGCAAGTAGTGTGTGTGGTGGTTCGTCTTTTCATATCCCTCCCTCCCGCACGCTCTTGCGTTCTCCTCTCTCTCTCACACGCACACGCACACACCCACACCCACACCCCAGCCACGCACGCTGTGTCTTCCGCAGTCTCCAGAACGTTGAGACGGAGAGACACGTCAGGGAGAGAGAAGATCGAGCAGGAGCATCGAAAAAGCCCCCAAGCTGCGTACTGCTGCTGAAGGTAGGTGTGTTTCCGCTAACAAACCCGAATCTGCGGCTGTATGCACTCTGCTCTATATGCGCAGGCTCGACAACAGCAGTGATAAACTCTGTGCTCTATTTCCTGCGTCAAGTTCCACGTACAACAGCAGGAGGAGAGGAGTCGGATGGTCTCCCCTTTTCGCCCCGTGTGCATAGCCTCTATAGGCACCATGGACGTTGAATTTTCACGACAGACATCAGTACATGTTTTGACCAAACAAAAAAAAAAACTTCGGTCTACAAACTTCCCAAATAACATATATATGTCATCCAGACAGATACACAAGATGGCTACCAAAACTGCCTTGTTGAGCCTGTTACCCACAGGGGAGATATCGCTGTGTGCTGTTCGGGAAACCGTAGACATACAGGTAGCCTTTCGCTGACGCTATAGATCCATTGCTAATCTATCTTAGACTTCTTTCTGTAGGTAGAGATTGTGTCATATACCATGGAATAAATTAAAAAAAAAACATCGTCGTATGTATGTAACCGACCAACCAACCGGCGAACGGTACACACGAGGTCTACTTTACCTCGAGGTCTATTTACGGTCTGTCAGTGGCTATTGAGGTCTAACGGGATGTTGAAGGCTAGCCTCGCACCTTGGATGAGATAACTGCTGTTCCACACGCACGCCCCGGCAACTACAAGGTGAAAGGTGGCTTCGTTGCCTCCATCTTCGGAACACACGTTTCCGAAACCCCAGCAAAGTGTGTGCATGATCAAATGAATGATGTCCCGAACATCATTCAGCAGTAGTGTACAATGCGCCGGGTAATCTTTATTCGATCACGTCCCTGCGTGCATGTACCACCTGCATTGGATTGCCCAACCCACTCCTTGCCCCTATCCTCCTGGTGGTCAATTGTTTCTGTTTCTTCTTTTTTGGGGGGCTTGCAGCCTGCCGTGTGCTGTGGGAGCAACGCGACTTACTTATTATCATCCGAGATACCGGAAAACGTGTACACATGGGGCTGTAACCTCCTCGAGATACCGGATAACGTATGCATATAGATAGCCGACCAACGTGCAGATCAACGTGCCGATCAACGACGACGCTTGATGTGGACGCTCGCGGGCCGCCGGGTTGACCGTTGACAAGTAATAATAATATATATTTTGTGTGGTGTTCATAATTTATTTTGGTATTCATTATTTATTTGTTGGGTTTTTAAACGCCAAGGTGCAGCGTCCTTCGCACAGCGCGGTGGGAGCTGATGCCGTCATGATTTTTTCTCAGGGAGAAAAAACATAAGGCATCATCTGATTCAAACCCACCTCACATCAAAACGTATTCCACGCGCTACCACTACACCAGGGGGTGCTTGTTACTGAAAGAACGTAACCTTGCGTTTCTAAATATATATGCCACAAAGATCCGGATTTTTTTTTTTCCGCCCGCCGCTATGCATATATTGTGTCACAAGAATTACAGGCCAGAGAGAGACAGACAGATAGAGAGAGTCAGACTGAGACCGACAAGCAGATACAGACAGACACAGAGCGAGAGCGGGAGTAGAAGCAGGGTGCAAAACCAGACCGACTGCGAGGCTGTACATCAGCCCTGTTGTTGTGTTTGCTGGGGCTGATGTGACCTCTTCGGTTTTGTTTTTCCGTCCGTCTACTTTCTTTAGGTCTTCTGGCCTGCACGTAGGCTGTTGGGTGGCTTGGTGCGCCCGGCGCAGTTGTAGACGGCAAAAATAAAAGAACCGCGCGGCGAGTTTGCCGGCAACGATAAAATACAGTAAACTGCCCACGGGTGTGGTAACCCGCCGCATCTATGATTCCGGAGCGTGATAGCTCTGATGTGTTGACGCTGGTGCTGTGATAGCTGTTGTGATGGCGTGATAGCCTAGAGGCGTGAAAGCCTGGCAGCGTGATAGCTGGTGGATAGGTAGTATGGACACGGGCGTGATAGCCCAGGGCGTGATAGCCGGGAAAAAGGAAGATGAATTAATCAAGGGCACGTGGCCAACACCGTTGCAGACACGCATACCCAGAAATCAAGAATATGTGGCAAAGATGGTACCACCATTCCCCCAATTTATTACAACTGCGGAACCCCAAAATTCCCCGCTCCATCTTCTAGGAACATTCCTCGGTTGCAATAATCTGTCAATGCTGTGAGTACATCCAACATAGGCAAACTTCAGCCAATTTCACGTGTGTGTGTGCCATGCACTCCCAACCATCGTATCAGCCAGAGCCAAAGTGCAAGAGAAATAATAATAAATTTCCGGGCAAGTGCACGCAATACTATATATCCGCCCCTAGGTTAGCCGGTGGCTGTCCCAACCACAAACCGTGCCTCCAGTGCCACCAGTCAGTAAGTTTCACCTCTATGCAGCGTCCGAGGAGGGAATAACCTGTTTGTATTGGGTGTTTGGGGTTGTTGAGGCTCGGCTTCGTACGTCGCCCCGACTGCTTGATTGACCAGCTCAGGTTGTTGCGCGTTCTTAGTTTACATGTACTTGTAGAAGTCGATGCAAAACGCCAACAGTGAGTGAGCCGCTCAAGCCGCTCCTCAAAAGAATAAAGGCGCCCCTAGAATGACGCATCGAGATGTAGTAGAGATGGCCCCACCCGCCCACTGGCGGCGTCAGTTGTCACCCATGGAAATTTTGTTCATTGACCGTCTTAACGACATGCTATCGTCAAGTATGTATGAGTGGCTCGTCGAGACGCATGGTCAAAGGTAATATTCCGCAAAGATTTCAACTTGGAGCAGCCGAGGAGAATAGAGCACAAGTCCGCGTAAAATGCACAGCCATTTGAACAATACCCGAGAAAATAATCAGTCAACACATAAGCCGTAGAATGAATGAAGGCAGAGAAGGCGATACGTGGTGACCCCGCCTCTTTGAGACTACTACAAGTTGTTCCCGCTTTTGGACGGCCTTGTTCGAAGCAAAAGGCGCCGCCCCAGGCGACCGCTTTCCGTTCGCGCTGCTGCTTTATCCCTATTGCACCCAAAGCACGTCCTTTAGAGGTATTGCAAGTCTCGAGCGATTCCCCCATGTTGAAGAAAGTGTTTCGAACAAACACACATGTTATTCTCCGCCAGCCAGTTTTTCTTGACTTCGACGAAGTTCGTCCGTAAGGCACCCACACGTTCTCTCTACAGCTCACACAGGTGGCCAGTGGGCACCGTTGTACGGGGGCGTTGAGTAACCTCCGGCCAACGAGTAGTTATTACATGGGATAACGTAGGGGGGTTACAGGCCAAGCCGGCATACAGTTGGCGCCCGCAGTTTAGAAATATTTTGTTAAGAAATTGAGGCTCACTTTTTTACGAAAAACAAGAAAATAGGGTTAAGGAACATAGCTCAATCTGGGTCACACAACAAGAAATGTCTCAATAAGAAACACAGCGGCGACCGCTGCCCTACTACATAAGAAACGAGGGTTTACGGGGGAGTGTGTCGAATAAGAAACAAACCCCACAGTTCTCTCGCTCTTTCCCCCTCTCCCCCTACCCCCCCCTCCCATAGTGCATTATCAACAAGAAAGAGCTGTCGACGAGCCAGCTCGGGGACATCAAGAAGCACCTTCCTTCTAAAAAATATGAAACATGATATAAGAAACTGAACGATATACGCTGAGTTTATAGCCCACAATAAGAATTCGAGGCTGGACCTGAAATAAGCGTTTCTTAACTGCGGGCGCCAACTGTAACGTGCCCGGGTTGTGAAAGAAAGTGGTCATCATGCGAAGGTGGGTGTGAAGAGGGGGAGGGAGATAAAAAAGGGTCGAGGAAAAAAAAATGTGTGAGGGTTTTCACCTTTTTCCACCCTACGGTCGCGGTGCGCGAGGCTCCACGGAGAAGTCTTGTCAAGGAAGAAAACACGAGTAGGCGGGATTTCGAACCGGCGTTTTACGAGTATCAGGGTGTACATTCTACAGCTGCGCTACGTGTTGTGACATGGCGTGTGCGACGTAACCGTAAATCTCATGAATGTATAGTGGGGGGCTGAAAAAATTGTGTGGCACAACACCGCCCACGACGCGGCCGATAGGCGCACACTTTGCCGTCCCCCCCACCCAAAAGCAGAAACTCCGAATATTGTCGTCTTCCATTGCCAATCTTTAATGGGAAGTTTTTGGTCAGAAGTGTTATGTTCCACAACAACATACTGTAAACGTCGGAGTTTTCCCCCTGGGGAAAGGGGATCGTTTCTTTTCTGAAACCAAACCCCCCGGGGGGAAATTGACGTCCCGGGGGGGTCAGTTTTTTGTGTTCCAACGCTACACCGAGGGGAACCCCCCCCTCGGGGAGTTGTGCAAATTAATGATGGTCCACACACCAAACACACAGAGAGTGGCGAAACTGAGATGGATAAGGTTTACGAGCAAGCGTTCAACAAACAGAGGGAGGAGGAACGTATGAGCAACGAAGGCGAAGAGAAAAAAGACAGCAAGGAGGACAGCAGCAGAAGGAGTTTGTCTCGTCCCGCAAGTAATTCCACGAAAAGGAAGGGCCCGCCTTCCAGTGACAAACGGTACACCTCAATCTCGCTCCAAGCGCACATCTGCAACAATACTTTCCGTCCCATATCGTGCTTTTCGTCCTCCGCGATGCAATAAAATCGACTCAGAAAATTGAGAAATACAACCCCCCGGGGGGGGACCCGTGGGAAAACTGGTACCCCGGGGGGACATTGAAATACCCGGGGGGATCTTTTTTTTTGTTCGAAAACGATCTACCCCGGGGCTAAATCAAAGAAACCATGCTTCCAGGCCGAAAAGGTAGTGGGGGGGCGTACTCTTATTTTTTGCATGCCTTAGCGGTAAGACCATTGACCACGCGTCCTCGAGAGGACGGAGCATTGTTCCAACACGACCGATCACCGATGGCCAATCGTTCCTTCCTACTTTGCCACAGGTGGCTCAAAAGTGTCTTCCCTAGTCTGTCTATCCTAACGATATCCCTTCCCGCCTTTTCAACCCACTTCCTACTCCCCAGTACATCTACCGTCCTCTCCTCTCTATTCCATGCCTCAAACATCTCCCTGTACGTCCCTTGTATTTTTCCCAGCTCAGTCATGTACAATTCCCTCTCCTCTTCGTACCACGGACATTCCTGCGACTACATGAACACGGTCTTCGCATTCGAAGCCGCAATCACATTTGAACTTGTCGTCTTCGTCGTCTACCGTCCTATGCCTTCGTCGACGTTCTCGAAGGCCTATGTCCCCGGTCCTGAATTTGACCTTAAGCTTTGTCCCTGCATCCATTGGTCCATGTAGGTATTCCTTGAACCCTCTTCCTTCTTTCAACATTCCGTACACTTCTAGACCCTCCTTACCCTTGGTTTTTTTCCTTAGATTTTGTTCTTCTCTCTCGGCACAAGCAACAGATATCTTCTCCTTGAACCCCTGTAGACCCTCCGTTTCCAGCGTTTCATCTTCGTCCATGTCTAACCCCTTCCATACGTCCTCTACAACGTTGACCCATTCCGTGGTTGTCTACCCCTCTTTTTGTTTGTCCACTTCGCCTCCCATACTATTCTCGGCAACCTCTCCTCTCCCATAGTGGGGGGAGGGGAAAACTCTACCAGGGGGGGGAAACTCCGACGTTTCAGGTATTATGCTAGGCGCGCAATTCTTTTTAGATATGTATATATTCGACCGCTACATGAAGTAATTTTTAAGGAGACAGCTTTACGTCCGTGTCGTCGTATTGACTTTTACAGAGGCATCGTATAGTAATCATCGCCCCTCTCTTTTTCGAAGTCTTTTCTTTTTCCCCCGATCGTTGCCGTTCGTATTTCTAACCCTAACCTTAATCATATCAAATAGTAGGTCCATGTCTATGTTGCTTCGGTACTACATAATGATGACAAAATATACAGATTACACTCGCACTTAAGAATTTAGCGGTCAAGAAGTACGGCCTCAAAAAACATCAAATCAAAGAAATTGGCCATAAGAACACGTGCTCAGTCCCGACGTGGTGTTAAGAACAAGAACCCGCCTTCGTGGTGTAATAATGTGCTTGCCGATAAGAACAGAGCCCCAAAACGCGGCAGCTGCAAGAAGATAAGAACTCACGAAGGCGTGAGGGGCTACTCGCGGGCTGACCGGTGGGCAGTTACAGATCAGCGGCGAGGAGGGGGTTCCTTTGAAATAGTACTGGTGCGGAGGGGGGGGGGGCGTACTCTTATGTTTGCACGGTGTAGTCAACTAAAATCGGCCTTACAATGCCGGCACTTTTTTTGTAGCTGTTAAGGTATTTCTCTATTGCCGCGAATTCCAAATATATTGATTGGTGTGTACTCTGTGGACAACGGCGGGTAGTTTTCGCGACAAGGCATTGACATTCTTGGGCTTGGACAACCTCGCCTGTAACCTCGTACGGATACAGATGTCCCTTAACTGGGTTTAGGGCGGCGTTTCCGAACCTTGCCTGACCTTGGACGGTTGAGAACGGTGTGCCCGAGGGGGTTACGCAGATCGCACAACACCTAGGGGTTACAGGTCGCTTTAACCCCCCCGTAACGGTGCCCACTGGCCACCTGTGCAACGTCTTTTTCACAAGTTTTGTTAAACAATTTCGACTTCTTCGGCGCGTCAACTTTTTGGGAGGCTTTTCTTGTTTCAGATTGTTTTCCCGATACATTCACCATTCATGTTCTGCTAACGTTTCATCACTAGTAGTGCCGACGAGGAACCATACCACTCACCGCTCTGTTTGAATGTTTCCAAATTCTTCACAAGTTAGTTCGTGCTCTTGTTGCCTTCAAGTGACTCTTCTTCATATTCCTGAAAAAAATATAGGCGTTGCCATTCAAGTGTGCCCGGCCGGTTCCTGACATCAGCATTTCCTGTGCAAACAAAAACCATGACTGGTTATCAAAAAGGTACTGAATCAGATACAAGCTCTGGATCACAGTCTGGTTCAGACTGAAAAACTTTGTCTTCTCGAGGGAGGTGGTTGTGTTTCGTTGGGTCTTGTTTGGGTATTGCTATTGGACACCCTATCATCCTTTTCAAGGCTGGGAGGGGGGGAGAACTACTCTCGTACCTACTTCTTAAACACATTTCACATATTTGCTGAGGTTCGACGCGCGGGGGGGTGTTTCATGAGAGAGGTTGGACGGGTGCCACGGCCTACTGGTTTATGGAGGGTATCCTCGGAGCGCTTCATCTCCAGAGTTCCCGCATTATAAAACTCGACCCCCGCACTTTTGGGTCATACCCGGAGACAGTGGCTGGGCAAAACGAAACTCGTTTGTTATCCCCGAGGACTTTGCGCAAGAGAACATTCAGCTTGTTTGCGTTTCGTACATGCCAGTCGGGTCAAGCGCTTTTGTAAACACACACACACACAGAGAGGGAAACTGAGAGGGAGAAGAAGACGGGGAGCGCGGCGGTGAAGGTCTCAGATCCCAGATCGCGATCGCCCCGAAGTCTGCAGCTCTGGTGGGTTAGTTCCAGCTTGGTAACCGTGGTGCACGTTTGCACGTTTCGGCGGACTTACCATTTCGACATGACGATGAGATGAAGTTTTATCACAATACACGTCCGAGTTGCGTGGTTCGTCGCCTATTTCGAAGCTACTTTTCCAACCCACACGCCTCTTGAGCGACTGTCGTCCCACAAAACCAGTGAAAGGTAAAGGAACCAGTCGCAACCTGCGAACGGTTCGTGATACCTTAACTATATGTATATACCATGGTATGCATGATTGGGTGCTGCTTCGTTCTGAAAGCAGGTTGACCCCGTGAGCAGGATCGAGCACGAGCAGTCAGGATGTCCACCAAGGCGCTGAAACTTCGGTCAAGCTTTGTCCTCCTCGCCACCGCTTCGATT
The DNA here is from genome assembly GCA_000310025.1 of Ectocarpus siliculosus. Lineage (NCBI taxonomy): Eukaryota > Phaeophyceae > Ectocarpales > Ectocarpaceae > Ectocarpus > Ectocarpus siliculosus. The sequence continues at coordinate 1,558,768 of FN649745.1, read as the reverse complement.
TTGCTGCAACACGCTGGCGCAACCTCTTCTTTGACCTCTGGCGTGTGCAGTGACGAATCTTTGGCTTGCATCTTTGACTCGGAGTGCGAGGAATGCTTGACAGACTACATCGGTTACACGGATGAGGTTGTGGAATGCTCTGCAAGTTTTGAGCCTGGTGATTGGGACATGTGCGACTTGTATTCAAGGGTCGCCTGCTGCCAAGACTCATATTCCGCCAACGACTGTATGGGAAACAGCGCTTTCGTTGAATATTATATATGCCTAGCTAATTATGTGTCCAGCCATGGGGAAGGCGGAGAATGTTCCACCTTGACATGCAATTTCGGAAGCGATGGCGGAGTTGTAGTTGACGATGACGCGGTAGGCAATGACGACGCGACGGTGACTGACGATGGTGGTGTCGGCAATTCCAACGCGGCGGCGACTGACGACGACGTGACGGCCACTGACGATGGGGGTGTCGGCAATTACAACGGGACGGCGACCGACGATGGCGCCATGGCCAACGACGACGATAATTTAGATAGCTCTGCCAACACGGGCGGGACCTCCGATGCCGGAAGATCGTCTCCGAGCGCCATGCTCACGTATGCTCTGGGGCTCGCTTTTCTCAGTGCAGCCCCCTTGTTTAATGTGCTTCTGTAAAGTTTAGTTGTGGTTTTACGCAGACAATCCGGTTCAAAACTTAGTTGGCTGCCTTATAGTAGATATGTAGTTGGTGTTCGTTCGGTTTATTACGTGGTATGTTTAAAGGGAGCGTGGGTGGGCGTTTGATCAAATATTTCGATGTCCCCGCGGTGGTGTAGGTGTTGGCTCTCATGTATGGTTCCACGTGTCTACCGTTGTCGCTCAACATGTATTGTGCATTGTGTACTATCCGATGGCACCTGCCGGTGCGCTGTTGAGAGCCCAGTGTCTGCATCTTGCCGAAATCAACTAATCAATGTTATACAGAGACCCTACGGACGCAGTGCATGGCCCTAGAATGTCAGATTGCATTACGAAGAGAGTCGATTCGTTGACTAGGCAACGTTTTCACCTGCTGGTCAACCTGCGGGGGGCGATCTGAGAGAATGTGAGGGTGTCCTACCCAGCGGAGCAGGCCTATACGGGCACCATGTTGAACGGATGTTATTCTTTTCATCCACAAGGCTATGTGGCACCCACGCTTGTCGTCAGGCGAACACACTCCCATTGGGGGCAGAAAAGTGATGCCGCCCACGAAACTTGTCGCATTGAATTATTTCAATATGGTTTGAGAAAAAGAACTCGCGCATGGCACGCCGGATCGTGGCCAGTCAGCTGCAGTGTGTGTACAGTAGTTTCCATGTGCTATAATACCTATTTTGGGGGGGGCTCAATAGCGCCGATGACCCTGTATTGCGCCGGTGAAATTGCTGGGCATAATCCCGAGACCTCCTTTGTACAGGTTTAGGGTGGTATGCACGGAGTCCGCCCAGAAGTATCGACTTGGTTATCATGATTTGAGGAGACAGTCGGTGTGTTTGCAGTTGTATATTTCACGTATACCGCTCGGTCCTTGGTGTGGATTTCGTTGTACATGCAAAAATTACGCGCTGGTCAGCTATTCCCAGACGTTCAGCCCCGTGTTGGTCGCGCTTCGGCCTGCCGTTCCGGCGGTAACAAGCTAAATCGTCCATCAAACGGGCACACCCGAACCAAAACCACAGCAGTGGCAAGCGCACCTCACTTCCTCCTGCTCTCACTTTCCGACGGAAATGGTTAAAGACAAGCCGTTTGGCCACAAATTTAGACTATGACCGTTAGGAAACAACCGCTTCGCTTCCGCTTGTTCATAAATTTACTCCGCAACCGTGGGACACGCCCGCTCTTGAAGCTAGCTACCGTAGCGCCACGCGCTTTTGTTCCCACGGAACGAGGAGGACGGGGTCCATCAACATGCATCTACCTGATGAAACGAGAAATGCAACCAAGGAGCACTCAACAACACAGCAGCTACACAAACGAGAAGGGAGACGCCTGCATTAATTTCCCTCATCGTGCAGAGAACCCGCTGGGCCTGTCCGTCTTCGCGGCGGCGTTGTACTTTCGCTTGCTGATGACGTTGACAGACTCCTTGTAGTTGGCATCGGGGGCTCTGTAGAGCCACTCTCCGTCGTCGGTCAGCAGGAAGACGCTCCTCTCGTCGAAACTAACGGCACCGCCCCCCTTCGCGCCCGCCATCTGTTAATTCCAACAGACAAGACACCCCAACACCAAAGGAATGACAGCACGCACAGAGGAGTGTGCGAATCAAAACAAGGGACACACGTGATAATCGTGAAAATTACAATCGCTGTGTGCCACGGACCGAAACAGCTGCACAGCAGGCGCTTTTTGTGCGCCACCATTGCAAAGCAATGTTCAGCACAAGAGATCCATTCCGAACGGCCAGTCCCATACCTCCCCAAGTCAAACGCAAGCCACGCTCTGAATGGTGCTTGTATAGCGCCGGTGTGCTTTCGTTGTCTCACCATGGCGGTGAAGTACACATACACCTTATCGGGCGTGTCTTGGTCTACCTCCGGCTGGCCCACTTCCAAACCGGTGAATCTGTTGCACACCACCACGGGAAAAACGGCAGTTTTCTTGGGGACGTCAGTGCTGTTTGTGCCTATGTAGATGTGCGGGCTGACGAAGGAGAAACTTCATGGGGGTGTACCCCGAGAGGCCATAAGATACTCGTATCCGGCAAACATTTCGTGTGCCTTCCAATGGCATATACAGCCTACCTCCCTACGTAGATGAAATGTTGACTGCGTACAGCGTTGATTCTGCCCTAGACCGTTCTTCTTTTTCGATCTCCACCATGTGCACGAACCCTTGCTCGCACCCACGGCATGAAAAAAAAAGTAACGTTTCGACGAACCGACGACAGCAAGTTCTGAAACGGTCCTGCACGTTTTCTGAGCATGAATCATGCCATACGGCAAGGTTGCGAGCTATGGCACAGGTTGGAGATGTAGCACAAGGGTGAGGCAAAAAAAGGAAGACATGTATGACGTAACTCGAATTTTGCACACGTATGAGAGGTATCGCACTGCGGTGCGACAACTCCTGGACAACCCCACTTCGGGCGAGTAACGTTGTGCATGGTGACACGAGGTCCGGGACGCCTTGTTCGGTTCTATTGGTTCTTGTCACCGTGCCTTACTACCGCTGTACTCGCCGTCATGGTTCCACTGCTGTATGTACGTAATGCGCGGCGACGGCGACCGTGCAAACGTGGCGATGAGTGAGGAAGAAACGAGCATGGACCGGCAAACGATGGCCACTCAGCCAAGACATGCACATACACTGACACACACACAAAGCCCTACCTCGCTACGGAAGATAATAACAGAAAAGGAAGCGTATTCGCCAAGAAAAAGCTGAAGGCACACCAACCTTGATGGGAACTTTGTATTTTCACCGCGTTCTTATATAGTTTTTGTAGTTAACCTAAGGTTTGCAGTACGCGGGTATTCAGCGGTACCATACAAGACCAATCAGATTTGGCCAGTATAAACCAGTACGTTATTACCGGCAACCACCTGTGATTCCTTCGGTACCGCAAAACGCCGAGTTGTACTTGTAGTACAACGGTGTGCGTTGTTCGGTGCATCTATCCGGGCGCGCGTCCACACGACTTTCGGTGAACATCATTGACGTATCAGCCGGAATCACACGAAGAAGGCCACACCTACCGTTGCTTCATTTCAGCTGCCGCACCTTTCCTCGCGCGGTGCTTACCATAGGTTTTATCACGAGAAGGGTTCAGCCGTACGTTTCCCTCGTTGACCGCGAAGTCGAAATTTATACGAAGTATAATTGTTGCCCGATACGCAGGCAGAGAGGCGCGAGGGAAGGCACGCGCTTGGCTCTGTCCGGGCAAACCTCGGCACCTACGGGTAGCATTACTCAGAGATTAAACTCATGCTCACTTGTAGTTGTTGCAAAAGACGAGAATGCTATCTCGCCAGCCCGACTTCGCAAAATCTTCGTGGTCGGGATGTGTGGTCTTCATGATGAACTGGGGCATGTTACTGCGTGGGCACAACGAAAGCAGCGCAAAAAACACAGCAGGCTCGGATGATCGTATGTAGCAACAGCAAACAGCAGTTGTTGCTACTGCAGCTGTTTGCGACACACACAATTTCTTGCCACAGCCGGGGTTGGAAAATACACACACAAAGAGGTGCGGCGATGACCGGCCAACACTGCTCTCACAAAAGCAACACTGAATTCGGGGTCGAACGAGGGAAAACCGACCCCACGCCCGACCTCATAAAACGGTTGACAACAGTTGCCGCCTCGACAGGCGTATGCAACTCGTTGTGGTCTGATTCTTACCATGCGTACGCCGCGTACCGCGCCCTCATGACCTGTACGGGTTGTGGGCTTTTCTCGCCGTCGTGGAAGGGCTTGCAGCAGTCCCCGTACGGGTTGCCGGAGAAGCAGGGGCAAGGTGCAGAAGCGGCGGGGGTTTTGTTCGTCTTTATCTTCGCCATCTTGTTGTCCTGGTTCTTTTTGGACGCCGGCTTGCTCCTGCTCTTGTCGGCACCGAAACCCTTGGCCAGTAGAACAGGTCCTTGCTGTCTGCAACAGCCGCAGTTCAGTAGTACCATGCATCATGTAGCAATGTTACATCACGCCACGATCTTCTACTACTGAATATAATGTGAACCTGAGATAGTGCAGCTACTCGTACCTACATACAGCGATTCAATTGCGATGACAGAGAGCTGGAACGTACACGTCGAAAGGTTGTTCATGTTTCACAGCAGCAGGGTACCGCCGTGGAACAGCAGCTGTGTTCACCCAGCCAAAACACCAATAAGACACACATGACACACGCACAGCAATAGAAGGATGAAATCGGCTGCGGCGGCGGTGCCTTGTTTCCGTACCTGTTCGTCGCACCACACTCTCGCTCACCTGGAAGTTGATGGGCCTTGGCCAGGCCACCGCTGCGTGGTGTGCAGTTGCGGTTGCATTCCAGCGGCAGCAGGCAGACCGGGAGACACAACGAAGGCCGCAGCCCTACCACACACGCCAGTAAGCAACCACACAGCCCCAAGCGCGAACCTCGACGACATGATATGAGGTGTGAGACTGCAAGTACGAAGGCTATCACGCACCGACGGTGAGACCGACCGCGGGCCGCGGCCGTGGACGTCGCCTGCGCTGTGCGGGAAGGACACCGAAAACAGAACCAAGGGAGTTCCATGGTTCGACAGGCTTCGCAAAGCGGTTCGCTTGTTGTTCCTGGTTCCTGCCCCTGCCCCTCTGCTGCTCCTTGCCCTCTCGCCCTGCCGCCCACTGCCGCTGGAGTGGTGCCCTCACAAGCTGTGGCGGCGTGACGAGGGTAAAAAGGAGGGCGGCACAGTAAAGGTGAAGGTATTTTGAGTTATATCCGTGTTTTTTTTGCCTACGAAAAGAAATAGGCCCTCTTCAACATCGTAGTGCAGGGCAGCAGGGTCGGTTTTCTCGAACGACGCCGTGGCAGCGTGGCAGGGAGCTGTTACCATGGCACACTGATGAAGACATAAAGATTGTTCTGTCTTCGGGTGATGCACACACGATTCGGGTCAAACTGCGGGCACGTTTTCTCTCTCTCTCACTGCGGGCACCTTTTCTCTCTCTCTCTAAATTACAAGAAATAATCCTCCCACTGCCGCAAAAAGGGTGTGCTCGTATGATGCGTTCGGTGAATTCGCTATGATGTTGATGTGATGTGTGTACCGATACACCGACTTTACAGCAGTAGTAGCTTGCACCACTCCCAAGCCACCATACCCTTCCCGCTTGTACTTGTTTTTAACACGGTAATGATGTTCGCAAGCTTTGTCGGACCGCTGCGCCTCTGCGTACACTGCCCAACAATCGACAGGCGAAGGAGAAAACGAGGTTTTGTAGACGGTCGACAAGAAACCACATGCTTGTATGGCGACCCAACAGACCATTCGTGTCGTGCGCTGGCGGGATGTGGGCTCCGAAGGCGTGATGTCATACATGGCCCCAAAGATGGCACAGAACCACCCGCTTCTTATGTCCGGGCACTGGGCGCACCAGGTTCTCAACAAAGACGCGGCACAGCGATGGAGCACCTTCACCGGAATCAAATCAGTCTTGGCAGCCCGGGGCCTGGACCAGCTGAGTGAGTGGATTACTGTAGCTGGAGATATAAAGGAGACCGTAGATATTCCTACAAGAACCGGCAATATACAGAGCCTCAAATATTCTAGGATGAGCATTGCTCAAGGGGAGGATGGAGTTACCTGCTCTTCCGAGTCCGCTTCTTTCCTTCAATCACTGACTCTTATTGAGATCTAGAGTACCTAAGCTTACCTGAGAGGGACTGGAGGGGGTTGGGGAGGCACCTCTTCCCGCGGATGCCACCGTTTGCGGTCTTGTGTGTCATCCTCCTGATCAGTATTCAACAGGCTGCGTCACGCCATGCACCACCAAGACGTGTCCCTTAGCTGCGGTCATCTTGCCTCACACCATTCCTGCAGGGGTGGATATTTCCTGCACCAAGAAAGGCGATTCGTTTCGTGGAGACAAGGCCAGCCGGCAGCAAGTGAACCTGAAGCTCATGGACATGGTGGAGATAGCCGAGGCCCAAGAGTTGGGACAACCGCACTGGGCATCATCGGACGTGAGTTTAGGGGTTTAGACGAATTTGCTTCAGATCAGTTCGAAGTCCCTTCCACGTGCGCAGAAAGCGTCAGCGCGACTTTCTTTCCACGTACTCGTTGAACTGCAATATGGTCTAAGGGTTGGAGGTGCCTGAGCAGCCACTGCCCGAGGGTGGTGGCATTTATGCTTGTGCTGGATGCGGGCAGCGTAGGGGCTTGGCGGCTGAAGTCCGCCGGTGAGAGTGTTGTCGACAGGAACCATCCAGCGATACCACGCTGAGGGCGCTTACAGGACGTATGGGGTCATTCTTCGGTCGCGTCACGCACCCTTGTGTTTATGCAGATGGCAACAGAGCCCGCCATCTACGAAGGTCAATGGTACCAAGCACCTCAGTCTGTGAGCAGCTCAACGCGCGAAGCGTCTATGGCGACACTCTCTTATCTCCCCCCATGAAGACGCGCATCCTGCGGACCCTACAGTTTATGTTCCTTCCCGGTATTTCGGCTTTGACATCCATCGATCACCATCGCTGTTGGGTTGCCTTCAACCCACCCCGCCCTACTTAACACAAACCTGTACGCAGGAGGTTGGGTTGGACTACTACTTGTGCCAGTGTCCAGTTGTTTCGAGGGAGGAGGGGAAGCCGGAAGTGCTTAGCGCCATCGCGGGCGAGTTCCGCACGTGAGTGTTAAGGGACAAATTCCGAAAAATATCCTAGACCTCGCTAATGACATCTCATGGTATCAAACGAAGACCAAGTCTTGCGCGTATATGCGCGTGCTTCTTGGTTGGTGGGTTCCCTAGGCACGAACCCGAATCAACCTCGAGGGTGTTTGTATTTGCCCCTGTTGACTCTCATTCTTGTTGTTATTGAAGCTGTTTCTGGTGTTCCTAATCTCTCTTTTCGTGTTGGTGCCACTGAGGTTTTCTCAGTGTATTCACGATACACCGGAAGACCTGAGTGCACTACCCAATCGCCTCTGGAATGTTTTGCACTCTCTCTCCGGTCGTCTGTTGTCTTTCTCCTTTGTCGTCTCTTTTGATACTCCTAATGCGCACGGTAAAACTCAACAAGCACCCGTACCATTCAAACCAACACCAGGCCTTCTTGTGTCTCGAAGGAAGACCTCCTCCAGATCAACCTGTGGATGGGGGCAATGGAGACAACGACCAACCTGCACTACGACGCCAACCACAACCTTCTCTTCGTTCTCAAGGGGAGCAAGCGGGTCGCTCTGCTGCCGCCGGATATGACAGCCGGTGTTCACGCCATGCCGGTGAGAGGCGAAGCCAACTTTTTTTCTTGGTCAGAGTCTTGATTCAGATTTAGGGATCGAACTAAGCGGTTGCCTAGAACTGGAGGGCATGAGTGGAGTAGAGACGGCTCTGCTGGGGTACAGGCCAGACATGCGCAAGTGAGAGACAGTTCTAAGGTTAATGGTTCAAAGCTTAGGTTAGACTCGATAATTTGTTGTAACGCAGTTCTCACCCCGCCAAGCAAATATGAGCCCGGTTTCTTTGCAACGAGAAATGCGGCTGTCCAACTGAACGATGTTTCTAACTAACGATGTTTGTACAAATGTTTCCAACTATACGATGGTAGCAAAGTGCTCCCCGCGTTATCCCGAAAAAGGCGTCGATAGGTCGGCTCACGGAGGCCTGGGTGTGTGTGTGATACTGCGCCACCTACGTAGACATGAGGGTCAGCCTACAAGAGTAGAATACGATGGAGAGGGTGCCGTGAATGCCCACCATGTGAGAGAACAGGGGAGGTCTCGTTTACTTGCGTAAATTGGCCATGTCAACAGTCTTTGCCTTCGTTCAGTGTTGTGCAGGCGTTCGGAATAACGTCTATTTTGATGTTTCTAGGGGAACCGGGGACGTAACGTGATTGGCTGCTTGGCCCCCTTTATTGGTTGGTCGTTTATTTCGATGAGAAATCGCTGCGGGACCAAGAGAACAGATGCCGAAGTGGTGTGGAGTGAGAGCTCAAAGAGAATTGTGTCCGACTAGAGTCTGCGTTTGGCGGATACCGATCGTTGGGGCTCAATAACATCACCTAGTGGTCATAGAGATCAAGACTTGGACTCGTCGCAGGACGCCAGTCACTTACACATGTGTATCCTACAAAGATTTTGGCTGGGCCTTTCACACGTTGGCTGGATGACACACAAGTCGTCGTGCGTACTGTGCCTTTTTTCACTCCAGGTGTTCTCCGAGTCCGCAAATCACTCCGGGCTACAGCCAGCCGAAACGGCCGCAGTTGTCGACGGCGACGAGGCCGCGCGGAAGGGAGCCGTATACGCCGATGTGGCCGAAGGGGGTATGTAAACGAAGGTGCAGGCCAGCAACGAAATTCACCTTGGCCTGATCTGAGAAAAGCAGTCGTTTTTGTGGGTGCATAAGCTGGGCGTAGTGCGGAATGCCAGCGGAATATAGAGATGATACGTGTGCAATTACGTTGTATTGAAAGACACTATATTTTCCTCTCTTGCTGCTGGCTGGCCCCCGTCCAACAACAGGCGGTAGTCCGGGTCTTCTTGATGTGCCCGAGACTAGAATGGCGCCTGCGCGTTGATTGTCGTATCATCTGGCGACCGGCACTTGGACACCGCTGGCAAACACGGATTTGCGAGATGTAGCACAAACAAGCGCTTCCTAACTTCAATCAACATACACGGGTCTTCGAGGTTACCCGCCAAACCAACTGGGAGACCGATTAGTCATGCCAGACCTTTCTCCCAGACGCTCGGTTGCCATGCTCGCTTTTCACGTCCCCCAATCTACGCCGCACGAGCCCTCCTCTGTTGCAGGGTATGTATAAGGGTCATCTACCTTTCGCCGTTCCCACCCAATACCTAGCAGGCAAACACACAGTAGTTTGGCCGGTGCTGGAGGGACCGTCACCGCCCTTCATTACCTCTGTCGTTTTCTCCAAGTGCATGTACTCGCGTTCATGACTCTTTCCACTGTTCACACCACATGCCAGAGGCGATCTTCATTCCGGAGGGGTGGTGGCACCAGGTGTTTTCGTCTCGCGGCACTGTCGCCGTCAACGTCTGGTTCAAGGTGATTGTCGTGGAAGTTTGGCACGAGGCGCGTGGTTCTAGGATACTTATCGAAGCAGCCGCGACAAATTTGTATGCGTGATTTTTAGTCTCCAAAAAGAAACGCGTGAGGGGTGACCTCCGGTCTTACGTGTTTTTGTTGCAACCAGCGGTGTTCAAAGGAGAGGCCAGAGCTGCGAATAGAGGTAGACGGGTTCGGCACATACGTGATTTCGATGGTGACCCTGAGAACTGTCGGCGGTGTATTTATTTGCGCGCCGGGCTGTGTCCGTTCTCCTCCTCCACCGTCTCTGTTTCGACAGGGTGCGCGACCGGCGCTGTGTGAAGGCCCCTCTAAACATATGAGGAATTACTACCTGAGGTGCCTAATCGAGTCTCTTCTTGCCGACCGGCTACGCGAGGCTACTGCTGGAGACGAAGATAGAAGAGGTAATCGCACTTCGCATGTCGTCGCACCAATATTGCTGGCGCAATGTCTTCCGCGCCGCGGTACACTTAATCAGTTTCGCGTTTCGCGCCGCAAAGCAGTATTGTAGATGTCAAGGGCACTACAGAAGCACCGCCATTCAACGTGGTTGGTGTTCTCGTTGTTGGCGCAGTTGATGTTGGTGCCGTTGCCGCTGTTGTCGCTGCTCCTGTTGCTTTGAAGCGGCACTGCACAGCATGCCGTCGCTTCTCGTCGAAACCTCGCGGCAAGTGATCGATCACGTGCGTGGCCCCTTACATCGACTACACCATTAACATCCTTCGCGCGACTGCGCATACATAACCGAACCCTGTAGCAATCATGGCCGCGGCCGACATCGAGGTGGCAACCGTGACGGGCGACCATGCGCCAAAGCCCGCCGCTGACACATCGGCTGCGGCGGCGGTAGAGCGTGAGTGGTCTCCCCTCCGCAGCCCAACCTCCACAGTCGAAGAGCGCAACTTGTACCTGAGAACCATTGGGACGGACAGTATGAAGGAGGTGAACGATATTGAGGGCAAATTTAGCCACACATGCGAATTTGCGCTTGGAAGGAATGCATCTTGGTAGTGTTGCTTCGCGTGTTGACATGGAATATCGAGCACGGCGGTCGTGCCTTACCGGAAAGGAGGTCAGAACGGGACAGAAATTCCAACGAAGATGACAAGAGAGAGGAAAGCCTCAACTGCAAGGGTGGCAAGGAAACATTGGCAACGAACAGAGAACGGACGCGGCGGACCTAAACGCTGGTTGCAGTATGGTATTGTAATACTGAGAAATCTTCGGTTCTTGTGTCATTGGGCAGAAGTTAGTGATAGTTGTGGAGAAAACAAAGTCCATCGGCGTCAACCGGCTCCCGCTTTTTCGTTTGTCGCTACGACCCTTGCCTCTGTAACAATACAGTACCATCATTATTCTCCGGCAGGTTGCGCTTGACTACCGGGACAAACCCGCTCGGTTCAAGCAATCTGCATCATACCATTTTCGTTTTGACATTTCCCTTGCTATAAAAGCGCCCGGGCTGACCGAGCCCGCGGCTGGGCGATGTAGATGGAGACACTTGACGCGCGTAGTAGACTTGGCGAAACAAGATGCTGACCATTTTACGTTTCTCCGGTGTTGTTTATAACTTCCAACTCTTGTCTTGCCGGCCGTGTTTGCCGCTGCCTACACCTTCATCTCGACACGGCACGAAAGGAGCTCCCTAGAGTAGCCCACGAGCGCCCGCAGGACTGGGCGCGGCTTGTTAGCGGCCTAGATCCCCTCACCGCGTACGTGGTCACCACCCAGTGGGAGGCAGCAGGGGGTGCCGCTGGCATGCCGGAATTCTACGCTGCCATTTTTGGGACTGGGGAGGAGATGGCCGCGACAGGTGGCGGGGAGGAGGATGGTCGAAATCGGGCACAGGCGGCGACGGCGGCGGCAACAGTAGAGGCAACGGAGACGAGCGGGACCGTTCAGCTCGCTGGGAGTGAGGGGATTGGCAGAGCGCAGCAGCCTGCTACTGGTGCTGCTTGTGATGGCGTAATTGTCGGTGCCGGTGGTGTGGGTGGGTTTGGTGTTGATGGCGGTACCGCCGGTCAGGCTAGTTATGGCAGCGGTTTGGCTAGTAGCGGCGAGGCAGCTGGCAGCGTAGCGTTATTAGCGGGGCACGTGGGAGCGGGAGAAGCAGCAGCAGCGGCAGCAGCAGCGATAGCGACGATGAACACCGCGGTTTGGGGAGGAGACGGTGCCCGTTGTGAAGCTTCCCTGCAAGCACAACAGCAACAACTGCAAGCGAGTCAGCAGCAGCGGAATGTTTCTCAACAAGATGTAGAAGCTGGTGCTGCTGGTGTTGCGTCGCAAGAGGTTAGCGGTGTTGCTCTGCAGGAGCGGCTGGTGCATTTGAGGGAGGCGTTCGCGAGGGAACAGTGTGGCGTCGTGTTGAACCGGGCGGTGGGGTGGTGAGAACATTACCCGTAGACAAATCTGCCAATGGTTTGGAGAAAACCCCCTCGGAGAGCAGTTCGCCTTCAATTTTCTGGAAACTACTCCGTTCACGAAGGATATGCTTTGAGACACGGACTCATCAATCTACATGGATTCGCTACTGCGGAAGAAGATCAACATCTAGACTAGTTGCTTCGGTTTGCGCATTGCTCCGACGCCCTTTAGTCACTCCTTACCCTCAGATAAACCCTCCTAACACGTGCGCATCGGCCCAAACATCACCCCAGCATCACTATTCAATACACGGGCTCGGCATTCGTGAGTAAACGCGGTTAATATGCCAAACATCACTCATCATTAACCGGCCCAAACGATAGCACTTCCCCAGAGTATGCCCCAATGCACAGGCCCACGGAAATGCGAGTGATCCTGCCATTTCCTTCCTCTTCTTTTGGAAGAGGGTTCGCTGCCGAAGGACGCTGCCCGGCCCGGGTCCCACGCTCCCGACATGGACATGTCAATAGGAAGAGCCCCGCTCCCGAGGGTCGAGCGCCGAGGCAAACAGAACTCTGCACTTACAGTCGCGGATGGAAAGGCCGTTATGTTGTGTGGGAAGGGGTTGCCCACGATAGCTAACGCCTCACGTAAAAAAACACGCAGTCCCTTAGTCTCTACGGCCCTGCGTTGTGAGGGCTGCTTCATATTAAGTCATGAGGGCGGGTTCATCCGCCTCAGCCAACCTCTTGGTGGCTAAGTAGCGCTCGGGAAGGTCGGCATCGGTCAAACCAAGGTCCTCGATGAATTTTTCTTCCAATTCCTGGGTGGGGAGGGGGGAATAGACGGTCGCAGTTTGGCGTGGCGGTGGCAGGGTCGACTTTGTTAAGGGATTGGTCCACACGCATGCTGTATTTTGCATGAGCGAACGAGCAAAACGACCCGTGCACATAAACTATTCTGCGGAAGTTCCTACTTTTCTCTACGTTTGCTGTTGTAGTAATCAAATGTGAACGAAAGGCCTGAGCCGTCAGTAGTCGAGATGCGAAAACTCTTCGAACATTAGTGTGGGCGCGAAAGTCGTGTAACACATGGGGGAAACCAATAGAGGCTAAGACGTACCGCGAGATGCGCCTTTTCGGCCTCTGTGAGCTCTTCCAGTGCCGGATCCGCAGCTGCTCGGTTTTTGTCTCCTGGATCATTTCAATAAGCGGGCGAAAGGAGAATGCATGGAAGGGGCCCGAAGTCTCGGATATTACCGTCAGATTGCTTGTGTGGACGAGTACGTACTATCTGTTTGTACCCTGTGACACGAGTTCCTGTAGAAGCTATTTTTGGCGCTATTAGAGCTCATTTATCGCCGGGGGAGATGGGTTGGGAAGGAAGGCATCAGTTCTCTCTCATCAATCTTCGGTCTCCAACGCCTGTGTCCACCTTTTGTTGTGGCGGTACCAACAGCACCACCTTCGTCCCCTCCAGCCGCCGGTTCCCCGGCTCCACCTTCCTCGGCAGCAGCAGCACCTGCAGCCCCATCTGGCGGCTGATTCAACGCGTTCTGCATTTCCTCTGCTTCCATCGCCTCGGCTTCGGCTGTTCGAATCTCGAGTCGCTCGGAGACGTGCTCCACACGCTTCGTCATGGTGTGTAGGGAAACAGAACACGAGAAAAATCTGAGGGTCGCGTTGGGTTTCAGTGTGATTGAGGTAGGGTTGATTGAGGTGGGTTGTGTGGGTCGCCAGTATTGTGACAGCCTGGCCTCCCCAAGCGGCTTCATCGCAGGCTGGATGTACCGTGTGGGGCAGGGCGATAAATGGTTCGACAAGTAGAATACGAGGGTGCCGATGGGGTTTATGTACATGTGCTTCAGCGCGCGATTGGTGGGCGACAGGAAACAACTGTCTCTGAAGTGGTGCCAGCCAGCCACACCGAGTAGAAACAACCAAAACAGGATATCACATCTCCATAGAGGTTGTTTTTCGTTGAACAGGTCATTCTCCGATGCCTCGATGCTGAGGTTTGCCGTGAATACCTTTATCTCTCTCTCGAGGAAGTACGACATGATGGCTCTCTCGTTGGCCAGGGGACGCCAAAGGTTCTGAGGCACGTCATAAACGTGGAGGTTCCCTGCCGCATCCCCCACGGTAAGCAGCTGCTGCTTGAGCTTTGCCGCTCCTCCAACCCCCTTGGGCTTCAAGAACTCCATACTAAGAACGAGAAAAAAAAAAAGAAACGAAGGATGAGCAGGCGCACGAGAGCGACAGGGAAGAGCGCGCACCTGGGTCGATAGAAATGCTCAAGGTTCGCACGGGCGAGGGTGTTGACCCGCAGTACATAAGATTGTGCGACACCGACAAATTTACTCGCGCCGCCGTACCGCGGCAATAACGTTTACAGGAACTCAAACCTACAGCTGTGAATTTTCGCGATACTTCGCGGCAGGCAGGAAATCCGAGTTCTGTTTCATTCAGTCCCGACCTTCACGGATCAAGTCCGTTAATCCACTCTGTAGCGCATTACCTTCGCAACCACACAAACATCAACCTTTCTATATCTTGCGTCTCACACACCTGGTAATTCTCGAGGGGCTGCTCATCAGGGTCACCGAAGGAGTGAAGCTGCTATCGGTGAAGTCCCACACGTCCATCGAGCCGTCCACCTTGCCGAGGAACAACATTCCCGGCCGTGTCGGAGACCATCGCCCGGTCGTAAGGTAGTTGGCCGCCATCGGCGAAGAGAAGACGGGTTTTCGAAGCCCCACCTTGGCCGACCAATCAAAAACAAACGGAAGGGAAGCCAAGAAGAGGAGCCCGAACAACAATTTCGGATTGGAGAAACGTGTGTTTCGGGAGCGAAGGCAAATCAGGCAGATGGGTACACGACGCAGATTGTTCCTCGAGATTGGGGGCAAATAATTTTGGGAGAATAATCGAGTTCCTTCATCACACGCAGAAGCTACTAGTCGAAAGCGCGCGCGTTTTGTTATCGGTTTCCACGCCAGAAATATATGCGACGGTTTATCGGTGAGCAGGTAACTGCGGGATTTTGAGCTCCATCCGAACAACAAAGACAAGCAAGGGGGTATTTCCGTTGGAGAAATGTCATCGTTTGGAACAGACACCAAATTCCAAACAGCAACCGATGAGCACTGACTTCAGCAGTAGGAATACTTCTGACTCTGACAACACATGTATTTATTACTTGTTCACCTTCCAAATCTGAAAGCTCCAATCGCCCACGCTGAGCAGTACACCCGGGAAAAAGGGTGACTTGTCCAGCGCCACGCACGGCCGGGTGTGGTCGCTCGAAACCCACTTTACGAACTCCGGGGCTACGTCCCCACCATCCCCCCCCTCGTTTCCGCCTCCCCCGGCTTCCTCGTCTCCCCCTCCTCGCCCACTATTGGCCCCCACTCTTGCCCGCCAATCCGCCAGGAGGATTTCCCCCTCTTCAGTCGTGCAGATGAGCTTGGATTGAAAGAGTGTCGCGCGACGTAAGGTGAAGGGTGGGGTTAAGTGTGGGCGACAACCATCAGAATTGCTACGGGGGCGCATGTATGTGGAAATTGTCGAAAATGAGTTGCACAATTACGCACGCCAGAGGGGGGGGCTTGGCATGTACATTCCGAAATATCCTTGGAGAAAACCTGCATTCCCGAGCGTTCTTAGGGGCAGGGGGATCAACGTCCCTCCAAACATGTTTCCCCAAGGTACTCAAAAGTGTTTCGGGTGTCACCGCCATGGTTATTTTATGGGGGAGGGGGTTTTCCACAACTGTTGCTAGAATCACACGCTTCTGCGACTGGGCCAAAAAAGCAAATCTAAAAGAAAAAGTTTCCCCGGAGCGTGCTGAAAGGTTTCGGGCTCCACCAGCGATGTACTGTTGGATGGGGGGGTGGGGGTTAGCAGACAGGAAGCTGGGATATTCTGACATGGAAGACGATCGCCTGGGACATCTGCTGCTTTGACACACCCGTGGTGTATATCTTCTTGCGCACCAAGCAACAGGCCATCCGACATGGCGTTGGTACAGATAGCCAGGAGAGGTCGCTGATGAAGAGCGGAGCGGCACGCTCTTGTCACGCCCAGGGCGAATGCTCATATTGCCTGAGTTGTGGCCTCACAAGGGCGCACGTTCATCCGTGGTCATGATGGAGAGACGTGAGCTCAGAAAGCCCAAGTTCCTCGCATTGCGGAATGTCGGGCGGGATCGACTACCAAGTTCGCAGCCAGCGTAGGTGAAAACGACCAGCACCTGTAGCATCTACCAAACCTTTGCTTCGGTTCTTGCATACCTGCGAACGCATGTCCACTTCCTCCGCCCCATCTTCGGCCTTGCTGTCGCTGGTGACGCCGTCCCCGGCGACGCCCAAGTCTAGCACAATCCGACAGAGACCCAACTCTCCCACGTCCTGCGTGAGCAAGAGGACACAGGAGGAAGCGCAGGAGAGAGAGCGAGAGATGTGGAGAGACACAGACGACTGTGGTGGTGATGGCAGCAAAAGTCAATAACAATCACGGCCGCCTCACGCCAGAAACTCTTCGTCGGTAATTTCGCCGTAGTCTTGGGAGCCGAACGGCATCCACGTCCTCACCTCTAATCGGTTAAGCTGCAGACGAAAGAGCGGCGTCCAGGGTGCCGGCGGCGGACGACCGTGTTCCTCTCTCTTCTTGTCATACGTTTGCCGAGGTTTCGCGATGTGTGGGAACAAGCCTTCGCTTATTTCCTGGCGATTTTACGGCGTGGACAACGACGAATGACAACGTCCGTGACTATAGCGGTGCCAAGAGTTGTTGCTGCAATGAACGCCCAGCAACGTGGGTAGCGTTGATACCAGAAATGGCCCTTGCACAGCACGTTTCTCGTGTGAATCTACTAGAATCGTAGCTTGCCGTTGCTAGGTCGATGATGTTTCTGTTACCGCATACCGCCATCTGCGTTCAACCCGCGCGACATATCCATGTTTTCCCCTATTGCGACATATAGGATCACCTCGGCCGCCCAACCGCGACAAACAACATCGGTTAACAACATCGGTTAGGACAAGCAATCCACTTAGACCGTCCGACCCAACCAGGCGGTCACGTCGGCTCTTACATATCTCCAGCGGAACGCCCCCAAGACAGTGTTCGATTCATTGCTGACGACGGTTAAGCATGAGCGCCAACAACAACGGGAATCTATTTCTCCGGTCTTATATTGCGGCGTTTCAACGACGCTCGTCCTTGGTGGAGGTGGTGGCGAAGTCCGGCTATCGATTCCACGATCAACCCAAACACCCACAGACATACACAGACAAGCGTCTGTTTTTTATGCCTGTGTTGACTGGCACCTGATATCTTGTGTCCCAGATAAGGCACTGCCCATCGCTGGCGACAGTGATGAATTGGTGCGTGTGTTCCGTGATGTATTCGCTTCCCAGGAGCTGGCCCTTCGAGTTGACCTTGGTTTGGTAGTATCGACAGCCGCGGTTTAAGGGGTCGGTCGGAAAACATGCTAAGGGACAGCTCAACGTCCGTTGTAGGTTGCAAAAAACAAATAGGACGACCAACCAGTTTCACATACTCCGAGTATCATCAAGAGATCAATACGATTTTGAAGGCACAGTGCGCGTGATTCTCTGTGAGAACCCCAAGCTCGGTAAGAACGAGAAGAATGCGAAATTTGACAGTGAACCATCCGAGTCTGAAAGTGCATTCACCGCCACGGACCAACGTTGTCTTCCGTGACACTCTGACGTAGAGTTGTCTACCATTCGTAACCTCCGGGGCAACGCAAACTGAGACGAAAGATTTATGCACGGCAGCACCATCCATCCCTTCTTCTCACTTGAGTGGTTGTCGGCAGCCACGCCAGGTCCGCCACGAGCCTGCGGTGGCTCATGTCGATGTGGCTAACGGCGTGTGGCGTGATAGGGGGTAGCGCCGCTACGACTTCGTCTTCGTCCCCGACACCCAGACCAGGCTTCCCGATGTGCCGCACGCTTTGCTTGCGCTTCTTCTGGTCTATCGACGTCAGGGCTTTGGCGATGTCCCACATTACTACCTGGCCGTTGATGGCGCCCCCCACAACAGTCTGTGTTCCGAAACGGGTGGGGGTGGGACACGAAAGTAGCTGAAGATTGACCACAAGCCACGTAGGGGTGACAGCTATTTTGGTCGTGTGTGTGGGGTCATCGGTGTTGCCGACGTGCACAGTGAGTATGGGAGAACAGGAAGATCACAGTGGCATACGAGGAAACGTTTCTTCCGGTGTCGCTGTGTCACCAGGGAAGAGACAAAGTGGGGTCGATGAGAATATGGGCAACTTCGCAGGCTGGCGGCACCCGGCGTATCGACATTGCCTGTGACCATGCGTGAAGCAGTACAGAGAGGTTTTCAACCGCGGAGGTTCAAGCGGTTGCACTCTCTACGCTTCTAAGAACCAAGCGTGGCCTGTTGGTGGCAAATACGGGCTTCCACCTACTATCGTCGACAACTCACTCCAGGGATCGACGGGTTGAACCTGAAGCAGAAAATCTCGTGAGGTGACTCCAGCTTGAGCATGGGATGGATCAAATCCGCGAAGTCCCAAAGCAGCACGTACGCGTTGTCCACCTGAAAAGAGACCACGAAACTATTAATAAGGCAATTTTGGACGTGAAGCTTCGTGAAGCCGGTCGGATACATAGGCCTGCACACGTACAATAGCGGACCGGCCACGTATGAACAGAACAGAAACGATTTAAGTATGTGTAGCAGTCAAGGCGAAAATATTAGCGCTTTTTCAGTCCGTAGGATGCGATGTTTTGCGCCCCTCTTGCCTGGCCGGAGAGCTGGACCCTCTCCTCGAAGTTGACGTTTTTCACCGCTGAGACCGCCACGCAACCGTTCCGCTTGGGAAGCCAGTCGATCGCCGACATTACCTTCGCCGTGTCGAAACAAATACAACGGTACATTTCACATCATCGCAAACAAGTTTCAAAGTGCAAAAAGTAGTAACGAACGCTTATCTTCGGGAAAATGGAGTTGGTCAGGCAGAGAACGAACCGCAGAAGTTCTTTTTATTTTTCTTCAGCAAGGAGACCCTACTTATCTACACCACCGCGACAAATGACGCTTACGACGGTGGCACAGAGGGACAAGAGGAAAATATGAAGATAAACGTAGAAATTACCACGGCGTGACGAGAAGAACGGAGAATCGCGGGTGCAGGGTATGTAGCTCCTACTGGCAACAGCTTGTGTTTTGACCCCCGAGTCAATCAACACGGTCACAACACGCGAAGGTAACAGAGGGCAAATAATACTAATTGTCTACTACAGAGGCTACAACCCCTGCCAAACTTGTGCTTCAACTCTCAATTGATCCGAATCATATTTATCTTGACGTGAACGCGGTCCATATCCGAGATAATGTACGAGTTCCCTCTTGAAGCGTTTGCCATCGGTGCTCTCAAAACATCCTAAATTGCGCTCGGACAGTAATTTTTCTTCATAGTCTTCTTTGACATGCTTGAACGCGTCTTCCCCCCCCCGTTTCTTCACCATGCCGCGATAAACTTCACATTTACCTTGTTCTTTGAGTGTACAAGGTCTGTGAAGGTGCGTAGCTCTTTCAGTTCGTCCTCGTTTTCATTGGTCTTGGTCAGGGGAGCGTCGTCTTCACCGATGCCGTTGAAGGCATCCTGTGACGTTGTAGCAAGCAGAGCATTAAGTAGTGCATTGGCGGAATGTAGACTTTAACATTGGACTTTGGGCAGATACGCGGACAACCCGTTCTTCGACGTCAACATGGTTCGCGAATCAGATGCAGAGAGACGATCATCCTAGAGATCAAAACCCGGAGGGTGTGCGTGCGTCCAATGAGTTGCCACAAGAGCAACTATTTTTTTCAATGCTCTTGCCTCGACACGCCCTTCATAAAGGAGGCAAAGTGACATGTTCGTATCGAGAATGCTTTCAACGTTCCTCCTCTGAGAATTGAGAACTGAAACCTTCAAGTACTTCGCCACCGACGCCCCTGGTCCGTCACATCAAAGGTATTAAAGGTTCACCATTTTCTTGTTCACGGTTCCCCTCGAAGTCCCGTGATACGGTAGGAACTTGCCTGGAAGATATCGACAGTCTCGTTCTGTTGTAGAGACTGCTCGACTCCCGGTGCCACCTTGCGGAGGAACGACACCATGGCCTCGCTTGACATCATGCTAGCCGCCTGTTCACGTTTGTTCGTGGTGACAAGAAGGGACCCGTGGTGTCTAGCGTTATCAATGAGTCACCTCCCATTGGACCCGGGGTGGAGCAGGTGCATCTGTCATGCTTACACCACCTGCCCCTTGAATACTTGCCCAGATTTTAAGGGGCACGCATTGACGATATTTAACTGCGCCAACCGTTCGTATCGTAGCTTTTGGTGAGGCATGAGCGGCTTTAGCTGTGCGAACAACAGAGGAAGGGTGCAAAATTGATACTGGGATCGAACGAAGAGCGAGAGCTTTCCACGGCAGTCAAGACGACACAGTAAAAAATGGCAGCACCTCTTGTTGCTCAAGGTGCATGGTGGAGTATTGCACCGAGGCGTTCACGCTGCGGAACCAGGTGGTCTGCGACGAGGCCGGGACGCTCTCGGCCGCGGCTTGACAGGGTGAATCCATCAGCTTCCGGTCGGGGTTGGAGGGGTCGAAGGCGGTGAAGCCGGTCGCCAGGTACTTGCGAATACCCATCTGGATGTTTTGGCGGCGCGTCGTCGTTGAAGGTTCAGACCGGGCGGTATGTAGGTGCGCGACAGCGGGAAGAGTACAGGGTCGACACAGGTTAAGGTAGAAATGGGGGGCACTTGTTTGATGAGTGTTTGTCCAGGTGCCGCCCGCATGAAAAAAACAGAATACAGATCAAGCTGCTGTACTAGCCACAGAAACAACAACGTGGGGGTAAGAACACATAATCAGTGAGAAACCGCCCATAACGAAGAGGGAAGTTGGAAACATTAATGTAAGCACTACCTTGACCGCCATGAGTCTCCGGCTACGAGTGTTCATGAATGCGAACATCATTTAGGGAGAAAGGATGGGGCGAGAGTGGCACACGGGATGTATTTGGGACTTGTCGTCCTGTTTACGACCGCAGAAAACACCACTACAGGGACAACAAAACTAGTTTCGCGATAAGTACACAGTCCACCTCATCGACAGCACTGGCTCTAACAGGGAGGTACCCCGTTACTTGTTCCGAGCGCATGGCGCGTCCCTTCACCCCTTCCTTCCTCTCGCCTAGTGGATGTACACCGGAGGTTCTGCCCTCTCCCGGTTGGCAGTTAGTGATAGGGACCGTTGGTGAAGACTATCGCATTGATGATTCCGTTGCAAGGCCAAATACCCCCGCCCCTTCCATGCCAGTGGTATTCACCGCGGGCAATGCATGAAAGTGGGCAACACCGTTTATTCCCCTTTGTCCTTCCTTCCCCCCCTCACTTTGGCCATGTAGTCGTCCGTAAGCCAGTCGTATGCATCCCTGTCCACGAGCTTGCAAGGCAGGCCAAAGCTCCGTCTGGGACGGGTCATGGACATGACCACAAGTGGTCGCTCCGGCCTTATCGTCAAACTCTCCACCTTGACATCAAGCCAACGACGGGAAAAAATGAAACCGACGATGCGTCATGGGGACACTCCCACCGGTGACGATCTAAGCACCGTTGTTTGCATCGAATCTAGTGCTCGCGCGTAGGTAAGCACAACCGACAAGCAGTATCTTCAACTCCGTAGCAATCACAAACGTCTCATTTGTTGCAATGCCAGACGTGCGCACTACGGGAGTGCCCTCAAAGTCACGGGCGATCTTTGTCCCCCACGTATGAGTTATTAGGCACATCGTGCAAGAGGAGAGAATCTTGCGTGTTGTTGCGCATCCACCAGCAAGCTGTTGCGGTCTTGCACGGTCATCTGGGCAAAGGGGGCTCCATCCCGTCAAGAGCACCCACATGTTTAAGATAATTCTGGTGTTGAATGGCGGGTTTACTTTATGATCGAACACACCTCCCGAGCTGTATCTGCTGCAGTTTCCGATTTCCAACCTCTGGCGATGATCGGCTTGTCTTCGTACACCGGTGTGCGATTCGCTTCTTCCTCGGCCAGCCTCGCCGCCTGTGAGCGTCCCATTTCAGGGTTTGTGGATATCGGTACCCGGCGGCATGAAACGAGACGTTTTCGGTGTATCACAAAATATTGTGCATGGTACCGGAAGAGGGAGGGAGGGGTTTGCAATACCTCAAGTGTTACGCCGGAGCTATGTGGTACTCGAGGTGAGGGCTCCGTTGGTGGTTGTACACTGATCTCCCGGCTCAAGATGATCGATGCGTGACCTGAATCTCACGGAGATATCTCACCTCTGCCTCCGCTTCTAACCGCGCTTTCTCCGCTTCCGCCTCCGCCGTTTGTAGCTTGAGCTGGGTCTCGAATGCTTCTGCCGTGAACGTAAAGTACCACTGCTCCCCGTACACTTTGTTTGGGTCTGCCACCAGCAAAATTTCTTCAGTCGGACAAGCCTCGAGGTCGGCCTGAATATGGTGTTCGTGGGGCGATGTGAGAGCACGCTAGGCTTGGCGCTCAAAGATGCGAGAGCAGGCTATGCTCGGCACTCAAAGAGTAGCGGATATCGCCTGGTTCTGCTCAGAATAGATTTTTCCAGAGAAACCGTCCGTCCTCGTGACGATTGCATGTACCCTGGACAAAGATTGCGTGGTTCGGCCATATGGTGGCAGCACCGCGGGAGTGGGGTTCTACCCTGTACAAATACGATGGTGATTTACCGAAGGTACCGTGGACGCTGAACGTTGACATAGATATATGCACATTCTGTTTGCGGGGACTACAGTAGTGATGAAGCGCGAACGTTTAAGTTTGAGGGGTAGCCGATGAGTGGAACGAACACCGAAGGGTCTCAAGTCACTGAGCAAACTCTCAAAACCAAACAATGTGAAGTCGTGAGAGCCTGCAGCTCTCCGATTGCCAAAATCGTACTTACAGTCTGCTCATCAATGGCGAAGGTCTCTCCTCACCGCGTGGACATCCACAATCACGGTCATTCGTCCTTGCGAAAAGGCTATAATGCGCACTGCGCGAGGGATTCTCAATAAGCAGCATCTATGCCGATAGTCTGGTCTTCGAGTTGTAGTTCGGCATTCCGCATTACTATCGCACGTTCGTTAATTGTTCGTTCAAAATACACCGTGCTGGGCCGAACGCTGGATACGGTAGAGGCGGAGAGATGGAAGCCCCGTACAGCAGACCGATGTTCAAAAGTCGATTACTCAACAATCTAGTTTCGTCACCACGAAAGGGTGATGTTGGATATATGCCGTTGAGGGCTTCCCGCAGATGTATCGGGCTCTTTCCGCACCCACTTGGTTGTGGAGCAATCGACCTTTGAAAGTCGGTCTGCGGGGGAGGGGTGCCAGCTCTCCGCCTCTTAATTGTGCGGAGCCCTTGCACAGTTTTTTCAGAGCGTGCACGGTCTGATGATGATGAGTAACGGCGGCTGAAACGTTCTGCACCTGTACAGAGCATTTACAAGGCCATAACACTTCGTATCGTCTTGCGACGGCCTCCGTGGTGCCAATACTACATGTAGTGCTGCTGAGCATGTAATGTAGTCTAGACGGTTGGACGAAGTAGTACAGTGGGCTAGAAGACGTTATCTACAGAGACAAAGACGAACCGCGAATACGCACACCCACCTTGAAGTCGTTCCAGTCACACATGAAGCCAAACTTTCCGACCTCTTCAAGCAGCCGTGCCCGATCCAGAAGCGTGTACTGCTTTAGGGCGGTCATGTTGCCCGCCTCAGCCCCCTCCTCCCGTAGCTGGTACAGGTCGTAGTTCTTCATCTGGATCCATATCGGCCGACACCCCGGAGGTGGAACTTCCTTTTCTTCTCCCATCGCAGACTCGAGAACGACCAGCAACTGGGCGTGCGCTGGGAGAACCTGATGGTTGACGAAAGGCCCGCTTCTCGCCTGCCCTCCTCCCTGCCCTCTTCTTTGCGAGCTCAATAAGATATCATTGGTGCCAGGCTCCGCAGGGGCCCGCACAGAGATATTACCACAGGGACGGGGTCATCGCGAGCGTTACAGATATCCTTCGACGTCTGTACAAACCCACGCGCGACAGATTTTTTTCTGGAGGACCCACAGCTATGGCTACACACTAACACACCGTAGACTTGCAGCTGAGAGCTAAGAGCCCCCAGTTGCACTTGAAGGACCCGAGGCCTGTTCTCCTTGCAAAGCCTGCAGGTGCAAGGATGGGTAAGCTCATCGCAGATGCTGCCCAGAAGAATGGCAGAACCCCGATTCGCCTCAAGTTTTGGAAAGTCTTGCGCCCATTCTTCACAGTAAATGAGGATCGAAAGACGGCATGGGGCTGGTTGGTGCTGATGTTGGCGCTGCTCGTCCTTGAGAGTGGGGTGCTGGTAGCCTTCAGCTACACCCAGGTGCGATATGGCATAGTGTGATGTATTGATCGTGGTGCTGCTGTGGGTAGAAGGGGCGGGGGGCGGTGGGACCAGCGGGACCGAGTTGCAGCTCTTAGGAACATCCATGCGTGACGCATGACGCACCGCGTCACTCGCAGCCTTGATCCCCAGACGCTGGACGGAGAGGTAAGAGGGGGGTAGGGTGGGAAGATGCTGACCGCCTCCGCTTTGGGCTGCTGGGTGACGATGCCCTGTTGCTGGACTCAGATTCCTCGTGTATTCCCCTGTTCGAAGGCTGCTCTGCTTCTTGTGATATCTGTGTACAGCAAGTGCTGCTGTGAGATTTGAAATCCCGCAACGTGTCAGTGACAAACGACCGCCTGGTCTCGCGCCGCAGCGGTGCCTTGCGCCTTTTCACATGCCTGGTCTATTCTCGCTTACCGAGCATGGTGTTATTTCTCCGTCTCGGTGCTGATTACGGCGTGACAGCGGGACTTCTCGACAGCCATGAGCAACAAGGACCAGGATGGGTTCTACCGCGGCACTCGGCGCTACGTCGTCATCCTCCTGGCTGCGGCTCCCCTCTTTGCCCTCTCAAAGTACGTCTGCGATCGGGGTACCGTAGGTTGCATAAGATATCACACTTATTACATACGATGCCACACCACCTTCGAAAAGTTATTCAATACCATACCCCTTGTGCTACTTGTTATAGCCCCAAGAAAATCGAAGAAGAACGTCATTTTTTCAGCGGATGACGTAAGATACCGCACCCCCTAAGGTTGAGCCGCATATTTTCGACGGAGTCCCCCCTTATCACACAGAAGTGAACAACCGTTGTAGCACGTCGCCTTTTATTTTTTCGAGGGCAGGTACACACTGAGTCCCTCACGTTTCGTCGTGGGCTCTGGGGTGCAAGCTCAAGCCGAGGAACCCCGTGGAGAACCGCTAGCGTATGAACAAACTTGCACGAAGCAATTCCAACAGTGGTGCGATTCACGCTTCGTTTTCTGTGCTCTTGATTTTGTCGGCCGCCTTTTCTATGTATGTGTTTGCGTGTGTGCCAACCAGGTTTGTCCAAGGGAAGCTTGGTCTGGACTGGCGGCGCTGGCTTACGGAGCACCTCTGCGGCCTGTACTTCCAGAACCGCTCATTCTACGCTCTTAAGATCGGGTACCTTTCCTCCAGCAAGACGGTCGCGAGCAGCCCGGGAATCAAAGGGCAGCAGCAGGACGGCGCTGAAGGCGACGGCAATGCTGCCGCTAATAGCTTCGGCGCTAGGGAGGAGGAGCAGCAGCGAGGCGGGATCGACAACCCCGTCAGCGCGGTGAGTTGCGCGCCCCGTCCGTTACGGGCCGGCAGGGCGGAAGTCCGTTTTGTGGTCTATATGCCTTGTTGGGAACCGACAGCGGTGGAGGTTATGCAGTTTTCTGTTGGGATGGGCTATGCACAGCAGTGCTCGTGCTGCTGTTTTGGCCGGGCTGAAGGCACACACGCCCCCCCGCCCGCCCGTCTTGTGTGCCGGTGACACCCGCCCTTCACTGCCAATCTCGAACATCGGAAAGTGTGCTAGTGGTTTCGCTAGTCTGATACTTGGACCCCCTTCCAATTTCGGAGGCAATTTTTCGAGAATAAGATAGAAACCAGAATGTGGTAAACACCAACGCCAAAGGGCAACAGGCAAAGGAGATCATACCGGAGCTTTACTGGGTAGCGTACTGTAGTCTGGTCCGAAATAAACGGGAGATTTGGACATACAGCTCAATATCTCGCGCAATTTTTACTTTTTTTTTTAAGCGGTTTCTTCCATCGTTTTCGGGTCTTCGAGCGGGGCTGTCAAAACCGCTTCTTTTCTAGATTCGTCATCAACATGTTGCCTATAGCAGCGCTTGAAGCAAGGGCACTCAGAGCTCGAAGAGTATTGTCTCTGGTAAAGTGCCTTCCCATACTCTAATTACCGTGTCCATTGCTGGAGGCGCTACCGGGACACGCAGAAAAAAACTGAAAGAAAATTTGAGACGCGCTTTGATGGACGAGCTCCTTGAGGGCAGCAACAACGGCCAGGTTGATCCATGGCAACGTCAAGCGAGTCTCGCAGTAGTATGGTTGCATGCACAGAAGATGACATCAAATCATCTCCCACCCCAAGAGATGTCTGTCGACCACTCCCTTAGCATCGCTGCATCATTCTGACGCGTTTTTGACAGCATTCTTGCACTCTAAGGCGTGTGTACAACCAATTACCCCCCTTACAATTCGGTGTTTCCAAATCTCCCTTATATTGCGGACCAGACGGTAGCAGTTATTGACCCCCTGTAACGATTCTGAATACAATACGTGGCGCGGATTTGTCATAACGGCAACCTACCCTCTAGCTCGACGCGTGCGCAGCTCTTGGGGGCCTTGAAAAGCATTAACGTGCCGCTGAGTGTCTCGGAATATAACATGACCATCGTGGAGGAGACCTCGTGGCGCCCCCTCACACGGTGTATCTTCCTTTCACAAGGCCATTCTTGAAATACCCCCCCTAGGAGCTGTTGGGTTTCTTATTCGCGTGCGATCAGCACTCGAGTTTTGTTGCGCCTCCGGCAAGTTTTGTTGTCTTTTTTGTTCTTGATCCCATCGCCGTGCGAGCTCCAAGCTGCCCTCCTGCTATATTGACAAACGAGTACGATCTACCGTTATTATTGTACGTGTCACATTGTTGGGTTAGTGCATGCTGCCGGCAAACGCTTTCAGACATTGGAGAGCTTTTTTCTGCAAAGCTGGATGCGCGAACGCGCACCTACTCGGCGGACCGCCAACTAGCAGGCCGGGTGACTTTGCGCTTTGTCCCCCCCCTCTCCCCCCCTCCTAGAGTACGCCGGAGAATTATGGGAAGGAAACAAGAAGGTAGTGAAAGAACTCGAGGCGGCGCAAATGAAAGCAGCGAAATTCATCCTAGGATGCTCCAATCCTAGGATGCTCCAAGCGCACAAGTAATGCAGCCGTCAGGGCAGAATTTGGGATCCAATCCCTACGGTCGGGAAGAGACGCAACGAAGCTGACACGGCTGTATCGCATGTGCGGAGAGATTGCCGAGAATAGTATGGGAGGCGAAGTGGGCAAACGAAAAGAGGGGTAGACAACCCACGGAATGGGTCAAGGTTGTAGAGGACGTATGGACGGGGTTCGAAATCGACGAAGATGAAACGCTGGAAATGGAGGGTCTACAGGGGTTCAAGGAGAAGATATCTGTTGCTTGTGCCGAGAGAGAAGAACAGAACCGAAGGAACGATACCCAAGGATAAGGAGGGTCTAGAAGTGTACGGAATGTTGTAAGAAGGAATAGGGTTCAAGGATTACCTACATATGGACCAATGGGTGCAGGGACAAAGCTTAAGGTCAAATTCAGGACCGGGGACATAGGCCTTCGAGATTGTCGACGAAGACATAGGACGGTAGACGACGAAGACGACGAGTTCAAAGGTAATTGCGGCTTCGAATGCGAAGACCGTGTTCATCTAGTCGCGGAATGTCAGTTGTACGCAAAGGAGAGGGAAGTGTACATGACTGAGCTGGGAAAAATACAAGGGGGGATAAGGGAGATGTTTGAAGCATGGAATAGAGAGGAGAAGACCGTAGCTGTACTGGGGAGTGTTAAGTTGTTTGAAAAGGCGGGAAGGGATATCGTTAGGATAGATAGACTAGGGAAGACAATGTTGAGCCACCTTTGGCAAAGCAGGAAGGAACGATCGGCCATCGGTGATCGGTCCTGTGGGAACAATGCTCCGTCCTCTCGAGGACGCGTGGTCAATGGTCTAACCGCTAAGGCATCAAAACATAAGAGTACGCCCCCCCCCGCTGCGACAGATTGAACATCCTCTGTGATTTTGGTAGGTCAGCGCTGCTGTGATTTTAGGTTGTGTAGGCTTACCCCTGTTGCTTTTTGTGTTATTTACTTTTTTCCAGATGCAGAAGTGAGTACCCAAACACGGCATCCTGCCCACCCGGATTGATCAAATAAACGCAGGTGGACAACCCCGACCAGAGGATCGGAGAAGACATCTCCACCTTCACCAAGAACTGCATCGACGTCGTGGTGGTGTTCGTGGGGTCGGTGCTCAAGGTGGGCTCGTTCGTCGGGGTGCTGCTGTCCATATCCCCCCGCCTCACCGCCTTCGTGGTGGCGTACTCCGTGGCGGGCACCCTGAGCACCACCGCCCTCTTCGGCGCCCGCCTGAAGCACCTCATCTTTGAAGGTGCCAAGCGAGAGGCGAACTTGAGGTGGGCGTTCGTGCGTGCGTGTGTGTGTGGGTGTGTGTTTCTATTTATTTGTAGGGACCGCGATGTTTACCCGCCTGACAATGAAAATACGTGCAAAATGTGTGTGTTTGTTTTTATTATTAGCATCGACCGCGCTAACCGGCGTACCAATGAAAAGACGTCAGTCTCAGGGCGGTTGAAAACAAAAAGTGCGTGTGTGTGTTCGATTATGTTGTTTTGCATTGACCGTGCTAACGGGTAGACACAAAGACAATACGTCAAGTCTTGTGCGCATGTTGAGGCAGTTCTACGAATGCGTATTGTTGCGAACACCTTTACTAGGTCTGCGACGAACGGCTGCTTCCTGGTACCTTTGAAACCATGGCGGCGTTGTAGCGACCGTTACTTTGACGACATGTGCCATGGTGTCGTCGGAATGGCGCGTGTGTCATTTTGTGGTAGCGATATGAAGTGATCATCCAGGGCGCTCACGTGCAGCCATTCCGAGCCCGGCTATATTATTTGCGTGCTTGCTGCAGGTGTGTGTACAGCCAACCCCGCTTTTGTGTCAAACCCAACCGGATGCTGGTGGTTTGAGATGACTGCCACCTTTGCTTTGAATGATGGTCAACACCGTGCCATGAGTGATGGCTGCCCTCCTCCCCTTGCGACGATCGTGACGGTGCCATGTGCTACTTCTGTACCGTGGCTTCATTATTTGGTTGTTTGTTTTTTTTGTCACGGCGGTGGCAGGTTCGGCCTGGTGCGTGTCCGCGAGCACGCGGAGGAGATTGCGTTCTACCGGGGGGAGAAGGGGGAAAAGGAAGTGGTCAAGGGCCTGCTCGAGAAGGTGCCGGCAGGCACAATTTTGTTTTGTGTTGGCGTTCGACGTCTACAGCAGTTTTTATGTATCCCGTCTTTTCTGTGTGCTTGGCGCCGGCGCTATCTATTTAGGGGCTATTTCGTCTCGCACGACCCCCGCCCCCCCCCCCCCCCCAGTCTCTACAGTCCGCCACCGACCCCGCCATTCCCTTGATGGTCGTTGCCACCGCCGCCGCCCTCGCTTCGGTTTGCTGCCTTCGTCGGTTCTGCCTTGTGTTGCATGGCGCGGTTGGGTCATACGTAGGTGGTGGGCAACATCCATCTCAGGCTGTGGTGCGACGCTCAGCTGGCGGTGTTTTCGAACAGCTTCATGTGGCTCACGGCGGTCCTCCCTTACCTTGTCGTGGCGGAGCGGTACTTCGCCGGGGAGATCGAATTCGGAGTGATCTCGCAGGTGTGATGTTCAGAGGGCGACACCAAAACCATGCTCCAAAAGGGGGCGGCGAACGTACACGCGAAAATGACGCCTTTTTCGCGTGCTATCTTGTTCTCGTCTCGACTTTGTTCTTGCTGAGATGACATCCCGGCGTTCCTGTTTTAGCGATTTCGTGGTGATTGTGATTGCAGCTGTGCTGAGCGTGATCAGCGACGTAAGCTGAATCCTGTTGTGTCTGATTCGGCCACACAGTTTGCCTGCAACTCCCTACCCGCGCCTTTCTACCAACAAACAGCCCATTCAACGTGCAAACGTCGACGGCCATGGCCTCCCGAGTGACCCAGCGGGGCACAGAGCGAGATGCTCACCTTTGTCGAGTGATGTTTGTCGTGCATGGCACGCCCGCGTGTCGCGTTTGGTATTCTCCATGGAAAACGACCGCGCCACGTCTTCCGAGTCCACGCGGGTTTTATGTCCTGTAAGAATCATCCGTACCGTGTCTTCTTTCGCGTCGAACGACTCGGTTTTCCGCAGACGGCCATGGCCTTCCGGGTGATCCAGGGGGCCCTGAGCGTCATCGTGACGCAGATCCGTACCCTGGCCAGCCTGGCATCCGAGGTCGACCGCCTTCACTTCCTGGTGGTGTGCATGGAGAGCATGGCGGAGGAGAATCCGGGCGGCAACCCTCCCGCCGGCAGCAACGGCACGACGGCGGCAGCAACGCCCCTGTCTTCCCTCGACGACGGCTATATCGCGGTCCCCTCGAGTGACGGCGGTGGTGACAAGGGCAGTGGCGTTATGGTGCAAAAGGACGGCGACGGGGAAGGAGAGGAGGGCGACGACGAGGAAGAGGCCGTGCTGCTGGACGTGACGGAAGCGGTGGACGGGAGCGGCAACGGAAACGGAGGACGAAACGGCGACGGGGCAGGAGCAGCAGCTGGGAGGCGGATAACTACAGTGGTGACGGAGAGAGGCCCAGCCGCCGGAAAGGGGCAGAAAGAAGTGATACTGAAAATGTGAGCTTAGGGCTCTGCTCTGTGTGAATCCAAGGCCGCCGGGGCAATGCGAATATGCCCGGAGTTTCTCAAGGCGTTTCGAAAACCCATGTTTTGGGGAGAAGATTCCCTCGCGTGTTTCCCGGAATGGTTTCGTGCCTGTGCTTCTCTTTGCCCCGAATTTTTTGCTGCTTCGCCTTTCCTCGTGCGACGGCTATTATAGCTAATATTTTGCCCACCTTCGAACCTCGGACGTATTCGCAACACCGTTGGTCACGTTCCTGTTGGGCGTAGCTTCCAGTTTCCTGGACCCCCTCGATGGTTTCTCGCCTACGATCCTTGAGTCGCACTCTCTTTGTGGTCCCTCTCGGTTGTTCCCAATTCAAGTCTCTGATGTGTTTGTTGCCGTTGCTAGTACCAACTGGCTTTGCCGTTGTCGCCGTTGCTGCTGCCTATTCTACCGGTTTTGTAGGCTGTGACCGCCGTCTCCTTGTTGTTGCTCCTGCTACGGCTGTTGATGCCATTGGTGACGGCGAGCGGTGATGATAATGTCCCTGCCAGCGCTGCCGCTGACCCCCATCCCCATGCTGCTGCTGCTGTTTTTTTGTTGGCGAAACGTCCAGAGAGGACTTGACGCTCTTCACCCCGGACAGAAAGCAAGCGATCTGCCGAAAGCTGTCCTTCGAGGTGAAGAGGGGACGGTCCGTTCTCATATTCGGTCCTTCCGGCTGCGGCAAGTCATCTCTCCTGCGGTGAGACACAGCAGTTTCGTGGTTGGTGCCAAGGAGAGTTTGGAACGTTTGCCACCAGGGGATACCTCTTTACACAGCTCCGCCTCTGGCGTTGCAGCATGCGTGAGCCTTGTTCTTGCATGCGTCGATAAACGAGAAGAGGGCATGGGTGGCACGCCAGCCCCGCACGTTTGTGCTGTTGATGCTCACACACACCAGGGGGAGAAAACCCGCACTGTTTTTTTTCAGTGCGAAGAATGTTCTGGGCTGTTGACACGGTGTTCCCCCGGGTTCCCCCGCCGGGAACAAGGCTGGTTGTGGCACGCCGAAAACATGGACGAGATTTTGAACTTGTTGGTTATTTCTTAGCAACGCAGCCATGTACGAAGTACGATTGTTCGATCGGTATGTACCGAGCGAATGCAGACAAGAATATCTTGATCCGTTGTTGGCTGGTCCATTGCGTTGCAGCAATTGTCTGTCGTGTGTTGGCTGCTTAGCTTTGAGAGACTTTTATTTCGTGGCCACAATCTCGGCACTTACCTCAGGCCGAACTTTTTCAGGTAAAAACAGCTTGCTTGGGAAGGAAGAATGATCATGCGCGCCGGTATTGCTGCGCTCTATTTTGGCTCGACGTGCTTCAACCATGTACCAGCTTTCTATATTTTCCGTGAAAACTCAACAAGGATGATATGTAACAAGAAAGTGATCGCGCGCCCCAGGCGGTTTGCTCCCCCCAACGACACGTCCAATGCAACCTACTGAGTAGCTTTAAGAGGAGCCTATGAAAGAAGTGTTGATCCGCCCCTCCAATGTATCCCAGCGTATTTAGGGGCCGTGCGAACACGGTCACATGTAGCTACAGATAGTTTGCGTTGCAACGTGCAGCGTGTTCGACGAGCGGACCCGGGAGACATACACGCATGCGGCGCGATTAGAAGTGCTTTCCTGTGCTCGGGTGTTGTTGTGTATATTGTTTCGTTTTGCCTGTACGAGCGACTGAGGGACGTTCGTGTTATTTTCGGTACTGGTTTCGTTGCGGCTGCCCTTGTTTCAGGGGCATTTCTGGGCTTTGGTCGGCTGGACACGGAAGCATTTCCCGGCACTCGGATGACGAGACGATGTTCATCCCGCAGGTGGTTACGGTGTTCAATGTACGATGACCCGCTTTGCTTGAGACAAGCTGGTTTGATAACGTAACATTACCGGTATACGGAACTCTCTACTCGCGTCCCGTTTGCCGCCCAATCTAGTGGCGATTGGACGCATGGCTGTCGTAGGAACGAGTGACAGGAGAGAATCAGGAGATAAACCGAGCTCGTAAGCAAGGCGTCGCATGCCTTGTTCACTTGGGTTATTTTACTTCCTTGTTCAACTGTCGCCCTCCGCGGCAGCTGGCTAGCTACCCCAGGTGTCACGTCTTCGTGTTGTTGTATCGTGTGGTAGCTGCGATTCTCTTGGAGCCATGCGTCTTGCTGTTGGCTGCAGCAAGGCAGACTCCGCTGCGTCCACCCTCGGTGTCTTGTTGTGTCCACAAGCTCTCCGCCATTTTCTCACCCCGGCACGCCCCTCCCCTCCCGCCGCGCGCCACCCCGCCGATTACCCTAGAAACCCTACCTTCCGCTGGGGTCGCTGCGCGCCCAGATGCTGTACCCGCACTCTGAAGACGAAGTGATGTTGACCCCGGCATCCATGGAAGGCATTCTTGAGCAGGTTCAGCTTGGATACCTCTGTTCCAGGTCCGGAGGACTCGGTGCGGTCCGGGACTGGCAGGACGAGCTCAGCCTGGGAGAGCAGCAGGTCAGAGGGTGGGGAACGGTGTGGGGGAACTAGTGTGGCAGCGAACGCTAGTCTCGTGGTTGTTTCGCTTGCCACCGCTGGTTTTCAAGGCGAATATGCCCCCCCGGCAAGTGGTGTGTGGCCATTGCTATCTGCGTTTGCCCCTCTTGATTATTCGCCTCGCTTCTCTGCGCGTCGTTTGGATTGAAGTACGTCCGTTGTGTGTTCGCTTGTGAACTTTTTTGTCTCCCGCCTTCCGTGCGCGTTTCGCTTGATCGTAATATGTCGCGTTTTGTTTCTTCCAAATTAACCACCCCTTGCACGCGCCATCAAACCAGCGCCTGGCGTTCTCTCGGCTGCTGACCAACACGCCTTCGACGGTGTTTCTGGACGAGGCCACATCCGCCCTCGACGAGGAGAACGAGGCCAAGGTGTACTCCTGGTTAAGGACGGCGGCGCTCGACGCCTTCATCAGCGTGGGCCACCGGGCCTCGCTCTTTCGGTGAGGGAGATGAGAGAGGGAGAGAGAGAGAAAGAGAGAGAGACACACACACCCAGACAGAGGGAGAGACAAACACAGCGACGGAACTGGGTGGTCGCTCTCCCTGCGTACTGCTTCTCGTCCGTGTCGGAAGAGATACAGTACGCAGGAAGAGCCATAGGAAGAACAGAGTGAAGACAAGACGTGGTGGTCCTCGGCCGGTTTCGCAGTTTGTTTGTCTGGTTGCACCGGTTGATTGCCTGTTTTTTATTTTTCTGTGTGTCCCCTTGCTGCCGCCTCCTTCGTGAACTAACAATGCCTCTCCTGTCTGAGCGGCCCCCGCTAAGGTTTGATTGCTTGGACGTGGTTCTTGCGTGCCGGTTTCATTGTCGCGCCTGTTGGTTTTTGTTTCCTTGCACAACCCCTCAATGCTTGAGATGAAAAGGAAGGTGGGTTGCACTTTCGAAATCAAGCACCGTTAGTCGAGAACGTCGCCGTCGTCCCGTTTCATCCACTCAAGAGGGCTGAATACGGTCGCGCAGTTCTTGGCACAATAGCACGATGTTTGAAAGTGCAATCTGACTTTACCGCGCTGTGTCTTTTTAGGCCGGGGGCACGAAACCTGGGATAGAATTCCCCACCATACTTAAATCGCATGGGCATATTCATACCTCCTTTGTTGGATCGCGCGCTTTGACTGTCGCGGCTGCGCGCCAACGCCAGCGTGAAACCCCTTAACGAAAATCGGTTGGGTATTTCTTGACGGTGGTGACTGAAAATTTCCCAAATGTTGACGGATGAAAATTACGCAGGTACCACACGCACGTCTTGAGAGGCCAGAGCGACGGCAAATGGTTCTTTCACACCATGAAGGACTTCCTGGACAACCACTACTCCCCCGCGCTGCTGGGGCC
The DNA here is from genome assembly GCA_000310025.1 of Ectocarpus siliculosus. Taxonomy (NCBI): domain Eukaryota; class Phaeophyceae; order Ectocarpales; family Ectocarpaceae; genus Ectocarpus; species Ectocarpus siliculosus. The sequence continues at coordinate 1,523,821 of FN649745.1, read as the reverse complement.
GGACAAGTGAAGGCGGTCGGTGGTACCGCCGGCGATCGTTTGGTTGATCCATGCTACATGTGCCAACGAGCATGGTTTTTGGAGAGCACGGGACTCCTACGTTTGGGTTCGCTCGTTTCTTGTACCCTTTTTTGGGGGGGCGGAGGAGGCACCGGTGGTGTGATCGAGTGCGCCATGATGGTCCATGGTAGTGTGTCGTGTCATGCCGACAAAAATGTTCGAGCGCCGAGTAATCATAGATTATGGACGTGGTTTTCGGCCTTGATCTTACGGGGGCGGGGCAAGGGGACTTGGTCTGCTTCTCGCCGGTGGTCGATCTGTGCCTGCGGAGGAGGAAACGACGGGGTGACACCAGGTAAAGTTACTACCCGTTCGCTCATTGTACATAGGACCATGAAGGAGCCACAAATGTACAGTTCGTGGAAAGGCTGAGGAGGTGAAGTGGTACCGATTTGTGTATGTATAGCGTGGACGTGTGTGAAACCAATCACATTTGAGAAAAGTCTGAGGCGAGAGTCCCGCTGCATTGGATCCGATTACGCCGAAGTTTGAGTTCAGGCTCCCTTGGGGATATGCGTTTCGTGTCTTCGGAATGACTGTTAAGGCTTTCACAGGTGGCGCGCGTTGGGGGCATGGGGTGCTTCCATATGTGGTGGGCAATCACAAGCCATATGCGAGTCTTGGTAGCGTTTGTACGCGGTTTGCTTGTATGTTCTGCGACTACCGCCTTGCTTGGTGCGTGCTAGCTGCAGTCCAGCAGCAGCGGCAGCAGCAGCGTGCGTGCTCACCTCTTGGCACACGCCTTCCCTGAAGCATCTGTAGTGGTTGAGGGGGCGGCCTCTCGATGCACTCGGCTACTGCGTTTGAGTCCTCGGGGGGAACGTTATATAGTTCGAGCACGCACCGCTTTGGTGGGCCAGTCACCTAGTGGTCTACCGCATGAGCATTCTAGCGGCGGCTACCTAGGTTGGCGGTTTGCGTCTCGGCGGCGAGTGTTCATTCGGCCCTGCGTACCTGGAAGTAGGGCGGGTTGTTTCGTGCCTGCGCTGAACCGGGACCTGGTGAAACGTTCTCGCGGTAACAACGAAGACAAACAGGCCTACGAGTTACCCGAACGCGGAAGGTAGGCAGAAACTGTGGAGTGGCGGCTATTGGCTGACGATGACGATAGAGCAAAGCTGAAGAACGGTCCGAGAGTTTTTGCCCGTTTTAGTAGCACGAATGGTGGGTAAGGTCGTAATTTTCTTTGGTCCGTATTTTTCGGGAGAAGTTTGGGGCGGGCGTGCATAGCCTATGCAAGAGTGAGGAGTCTCAGGCAAGAAATGGGGGGGGGGGGGAGATCAAATCGGGCCGGCGGGTTCCTCTCGGGTGTAAATATGGACAGCGGGGGCAGGGAATCGAAATAACGAAATAACTTTTTTAGTGACTTGAAGTTGTGTGTCCTACAACATGGGAATCGGGGTGAGTGGAGCTTGCCAGGAAAACGGTAGTAGTGCCAGACATGGCACATCCCCTAATCCGAAATGCCTCGATTGCTCCACGAACAAGAGGTTAGCAATGCCGAGAAGGGTGGGTGTGGAATATCTCGCCCAAAGATGAATGGAATATTGTACTTGGTACCTATCAGTAGAAATTTTAGACGCATGTGTCCCTTTAATGGCGTAGGCGGGACGAATGTTCCGGAATCAACAACACTGCACCGCAAGCACACAAACTAACTGGTACAGTTTTTCGACATTTTGCACTTTCGATCCTGGTGCAGCTAAGCGCTCTCAACAAGCGAACCTGGCTCAACCTGTCAAACAACCAGCGGTGAGAGACGATGGATAGATTTGGATATAAACTGGGGTACTTTTTTCTTTCTGGAGCTTTTGGATGTGTGCGTGGGACACACGCATTTTCTCCAGAATCAAAAACAGGGTACTCCAGTAAATATCCAAATATAAACATCGTCTCTCACCGCTGAGCTGGTTGTTCGACAGGTTGAGCCAAGCTAGCTTGTTGAGAGCGCCGAGCTACACCGGGATCGCATATGCAAAGATATCGAAATACTAGTTAGTTTGTGTTTGCGGTGCAGTGTTTTCGATTAAAATAGGGCATTGCCCGCCTACGCATGGGCGGGATTCATGCGTGTTGCTTCTACAGAAGTCGAAATTTGTTGTTTGGCTGTCAACCTCATGGGTTCACCATACAACTCGTTCCTGTCGACTTCGCGGTGCTCCAAGGCGCAATATTTCCTAGCTGCTCACTTGGTTTTCGCTATAATTTTGCAGCAATCGAGCTTGAAAATCGATCTATGCGGCTGCTTTGGATGTGAAATGAATTTTGGGGAGGATTGCAACCTTCCTATCACCGCCAATTCCCTGCAAGCGATGTACGTGCAGGATGTCGTCAACCAAGTGCCATCATTATCGCTTCGGAAAAGGTTCCACCACAGCCGATTTCGGAAGTTGTGTGGCAGAAGTTTGGGGGTGCGGTATTTGCGGCTGAAGCATCTGATGGCAAAGTTGTGTGGCAAGAGCAGTGCTGAATGTTTACCCCCAAAAAGGTGAAACCAGCTTTCGTGACAAACGCATACTGTTCTTCCAGGCCTGCGCAGCGCAACAGCCGGAAGCGGCCCCAGAGGTAACGGTAGCGACATCCACTCAGACCCAACCATACCAGGCGGTTACCTTGTATACTTCTGACTCTATCCAGAGGAAGGACAGCAAACTCACAGGTACTGCAGACCATGTCACTACTACAATCCTATACCGTGACCGATCATCGACACTAGTTAGCAAATGGGCATGGGGACGATGGGGACGTTGTTCTCCGCCTGGCGACGGTCGATCCTCTCGACCATCTCCCGCTCGTACGCCTCGCACAGCTCGCGTGGAAGAGGTCGATCGGCTTGAGCCTTCCTCATGATAATGGCGTGCACATGGGTGCCCTCGCCCTCTCCAGCAGCAGCAGCAGATTCCCACATCTCCTTGAGGCTCGGTATGTGCCGGGGGGCGTACGTGGAACTCTCTTCTGATGCCGCCGTGCCACCTCTACTCAGCGTTGACAAGCTACCGCTCAGGTCGTCCACGGCGGCGTCGCAGGTGTTCAGCCGCCATCGGTTGAAAGCCTTTGCGAGCTTCGAGCGGCCGCTGTCATCGCCGGCCACCTGGTGTCGTTGGAGTACTAATTTACTGTTATTTTTTATGCTCGCAAGTACTTGCCTACACGGTTGATTGTTCTCGTTCCCCGTGTCGGTTGACATCGAGTATGCATACATGAAGCTAAAAGCATGACGGACGGAAATGTGGTCGGTGCATACTCCAGTACACGGTAGTGTGAAGCTTTGAGGTCTGCTTGCCACGAGAAGCATGCATGGTGCCAATTCTTCACAATTCTTTCGTGGGGTCTCAACCGCTCGGCCTCGAGAAACACCTTGACAAGGCGGCACACGCCAATAACCGTCTTGAAGACACGGCAAAAGGCCCAACTTGCCTGCCACAACGTAATGAAACGTAAATACACATTCGCCGCCTTTTTCGACGCGCTTGATCGCCGCTTCCGTCGGTACTGGATCTCTCTTTCTCCTTGGCTGCCACGCATGTTAGCCGCGCACCATAGTTTCGGGAAGTCCGCCGAGAAGTCGTATCTTTTTTCGTACACGGAACGTAATAAAGAGAGGCACGGGGGGTCACATTCAACCATTGTTTCTTGCCAACAATCCCGCTCAAGATTGAGTATTTCCTGCCAATTGGGCGTTGGACATGATGGCCACTCGTCCCGGGTAAACCCGCGAGAAAAGTGGATTAACTTTAGTGAAGTCTCTCTAGCACCAGAGGCACTACAAGCATCCCAGCACATTTCGTTGAGATACAACAGCTCAGGACCTAGGACAAAGAGAATGAAGTTTGTTTGATACGTCAAGCAACAATTGTCATCAGAGCTTTTTTGTCGACATCGCTCGATAGTGTAAGTACTTTAGTCTATGCCACCAGGACGGAAATGGGGTTGAGGAGATGTGTCCGGTCAAATCATCGTACTTCGTTTTGGCCATGGTTCGACAGATCTTTCAAACGCGCCCGTCGGCTTGACGTGTGAAGACGTTACCGGGTATATGCGCGCATATACCGCGCTGCGTGCAATGTGTGTACTGGTGCGTCGGCAACTGCATTTCATCCTATTGTCCGTAACGTTGTGTGTGGTTGAATGCCTGTGCCCGTCGTTGCTAACCTGTTCACCACAGGTAACGTTTGTGGCGTGGCCAAGTCACTCCGAGAATGTACCAATTCAAAGATTCTCCGTGGGCGAATAAATATTTCGTGTGATAACTGTCTCAGTGATCTGAAACTACATGTAATGGAGGGCTTCGAAGCTAGTCGATATTCCATCGTGAAATACGACGTATTGTTCAGCCACAACCACGTCATCAAGAGCATATTCCGAATGGTTGCTGTGATGCTTCGAGAATATGGCCTTGAATACGTTTGTTTGCGGCGTACGAGTGGTGTATTGTAAAATGGAATATCGTAGCTTTCTTTTTGAAATTAACAAAACCCACCCTTTCTCCTTGGTTCTTTTCTCTTCGAGTCTCTCCGACGCAGTGACAAGGTTTGCGTAAAACTTCTCCGTTACTGCCCAGTGTCGCTCCTGGAACATTTTCACCTCCGCCTTAGCTTTAGCATCGGTCAGGATATCCCAGGGTTTTTCTACCGCCGTCGCCGGCACCTCGCTCTCGAAATCCTCTCTAGCTCGCTGTGAATCCTCGCTATCCTCGTCTTCACCAAGCAGCATCCCGTCTCCACTGTCGGCAACGTTTGGGTCACCGCCCTCCTCGATATTTCCGTTTCCCACCCCAACCATCGCGATCATTAGAAAACAGGAAGCATAGCGTACTGCTTTGTGCGGTAGCCTTGCACCAAAAAATCAACAGCGGGTATTTCTTTCGACGATGCCGATCGACATTTTACTTCAAAGATACAGTAAATTCACTGGACGGCAGGGAGAGGCACAGAATCAAACGGTCACTACCTTAGATATCTTGCTTTGTCTAAAGTCGCACAGAAAAATGCTGGGTTCAGACAACGACAGTCAGTAGCCGAAGCCACATTTAGGGGCATAGTCAGAACATGGACAGAAGCGACAAGAATCCTCACCAGGTTGGCACTGGTAGGGCGTTGCTGATCGTGCCGTCGCAGTTCTCCTCGTGCAGGGTCTGGGCCGGCCTCGCTGAAGTATCTCGCGGCGGTGATGGCGACGAAGGACCGCCTGAGAGCTGAGAGGGCCTTTTCGCCACCGACCTTGGCAGCCTCGCCCACCCGCTTGCCGGTGTTCCGGGCAGTCTCGCCGTCCGGTCGCTGGTTGAGGCGAACCGGAGACAAATAACATCCGAACGGGGGTTACCTTGGCCCACCACCCCTTCCTCTACTCTTCTGCGGGTGCTCGTGATTGTTTGACACGATGATTCGGACACAAACCCGGTGTCAATATCCTTGCACGGTGAGGATTATTGGTACCGCGCTGTACGCGGTGGGAAACACCCGTGACACAGAACTAGAAACGTGAGCTATTGTACAAACGAGTCTCCGCCTGGTATCTCGATGGTGGTTGCGGCGAAGAGAAAAGGCGCTTGCAACTTTCACATAGCCCCACCTCTTTGGTTGTGGTTTGATCTGCTTGGTTGGCAAGCAGGACTACCTGGCCGGAGCCCGCAAATGAGTGAGAGTTTGAATGTGGTTTCTGAACACTCTACAATGGATGGCGAGCTTTTCGTCAAAGAAGAAAGGACTCGGGGGCTCGACGTGCCCCTACTTCGACTCATATTTGCGCTTCGCCTGTCTCGCCTGTCTCGCCGCTTCAGCCAGGGCCCGCATCCGATTGACCGCAACAGCAACGGTAACAGTTGCTTTGAGCCTCCCGAACTTCTCCAAGTCCCTGGCCGCACCCTTGGCTGCTTCGGTCAGCATTTCAGACTCAACTTTGAGCCAGTCCCGCGTGTCCGCCATCTTTCGGGCCGACAGCTCCCGAATAGCGCCTCCGCTTTGGGAGATGTCGCGCGCACTCTCCGCAAGGTGTTTAGTCTCGCGCTTGCTGGCGATTTTCACGGGAGAGGAGAGCTCCGCTGGGCTCATTGATCGTGCCCAGCGAGCCCGGGCGCTTGTAGGACCGTCCTTTAACTGTTGGAGACCGTGAAAAGATAGGCATCGCCATCGAGAGAACGAGGGTCAACAAGCGGTATTGGCGCGGTAACTGAGTTTGAACGGTGCGGTATTATGTACATCGGTGCTGGCAGAGCGCCCGAAAGCGTTCAGAAAACGTTGAGGCCAAGAAATACAACGCAGCGAAACGCAACAGCTGCTACATACGCTGCCAACGGTTGATTGGAATAGCCTTTTACTTGATATGTCGGGCGTAAGGAAATCGTGAGCACCACAGGAAGGTATCCACGATCTGCATACGAACCTTTGCTGATCTCTCAGACTTTCCGATATTTCCCAAATCGGAGTCAGATACGACTCTTCGAAGCGTCGCTCTCGCTTTTTCCACGCGTGTCGTTAAGGGTCGGTCGTTGTCTACGGCACTTGTTGCTGCTGTCCACAACTTCAGTCGCTTCATGATGACGTCTCCAGGTTTAGCAACTGCTGGTCGTTCGTTGCCCTGTGCATTTACGTGCGCAAAAAGTAGCCAACAAGAAATTCCAATGTTGATCTCAGATGAGCAATGGCAGGCAACAGTGACCCGTTCTGATGTGGTGGCGACTGATCTAGCCAGTACGCGAACTCCAGGAGGTTTACACGATCTGCTATTCGAACAGGGGCTAAAAGCACACAATGATGCCGACACCGGCAGTGCGCACTGAGCGGCGCCGACAGACGAACCAGTTCACGCCAACCCAGTTTACTTCTAGAAGTCAATTCTTGTCGAATCAAACACCTCTAACCTGTACGTGCGTCGCACTCCACCTTCTTGTCCAAACCTTGTTGACTCACCCCTGATTTCAGATGACGCCCGATACTAGATTTGGACACGACCCTCTGGTTTTTTTTTTCTGTTGTGTTTCCCATTGAGCTCATGCCGTGCAACATTTGCCTCTTTCTGCTGGCTGCAGCCAAGACCATCGTTTGGAATTGACGCTGCGCGGCTGCAGCAACCCGTCGGTTAACCGCCGTGACCAACCCGCCTGCGCCTGTGTCCCCGCCATCTATGCCTGTCTGATACTCCAGACGAGTGGGCAGCGAATTGACAGATTGATCGGCGGACGACAATGATCGTCTTGTGCCTCATGCAATTTCCTTGCGTATCACATTTGGGCATGTCGGGGCTAGGAATCGCAAGAGGGGGCAACTTATGTCGGACTTGTCTGGCACGCTGGCCCGTTGGACTATCAAGCGGTGCGGTGGAAGGGGGGGCGATGCTATTCGAAGTTCCGCCGATTAAGTGCGCTTGATAGCGGTAGATGCACTATCATGACAGGGAGTTGTGGGAGCAAGTACCGTGGGCCGGGAACAATATATGTTTTTTTTCCGTGCAATGAGAAAGTTGGTTGGAAGCTGCACCACATCGTCCCTAGTTCGCAGCAACGAAGTCACACATATCCAGAAGAGCTTCCGTCACACCTGCGATGAGCAGAATATCTCACGCTGCACTGGTTTGTCGAACGTCCTCGCCGCTTTGGTGAAGTCTTGCCAATAACGTTCGCCGAAAAAAGTATGTCGCATGGACTGAAGTGTCTCCTGCACTGCCGTTAGGAAAACAGGGTTCCTGCAAACAAGGGGGTGTGGAGTGGCACAGACACTCGATCTCTCAGGACACCTAGAATCGCTGTCCAGCCAATCGCACGGCTATCCGTTTCAAGTGCCGTTGCCGAAAAAGCCAACCATCTATTGTAGGTGTGAGTGCGAGGATGTTGACGAGATCGTCTATTAGCGTTCGTCTCCGTTCTTGGCCCGACGAGCTCAAAGCCTTCACGATTGATCGTACTTGCGCCTTCGTTGTAGAGATGGTGAAGTATCCTGCCGGATTGGACGAAAAAGAGACGAGGAATCGCGGATCCCATGTACGGATACCACTCTGGGTGGCAAAGAATGGCAGACTGGGTTCACTTCTCACGTCTTGCAGAAGTGCTCGAATTCGTCGATGCTTACACCACCAGAACAATCATTATCCAGATGCGCTAAGATCTCCAGCGCACGGTGCAGGGTATGCTTTCGATCCAGTGTCGGGTACCTGCAGGATTTCGATTGTTTTGCACAGACAGGTGTCGCACCGGTTATTTGGTAAAGCGAGCTTACCTCACCGGCAATACGGAAGTCGTTGTCAAGCCAAAAATAGGGCCTCACGAGAAAGCAGGCGATTCATGCTAGCTGTTGCATTTTAAACAATAGGAGAGTGTTCTGTGTAATTTGTTTTATTCTCACCGCTCTTCGACGAACAGTCGGATGTCTTTCTCGTCTAAGACCGACTTATCCGGGTCCCAGGTGGATCCTCTGCGGCTGCACATCCGGAATGCCACTTCTACCGCATTGGCACGGTCGAACACCAGAAATCGTGGTAGCGAGCTAAAGAAGGTGAAGAAATCAACACACCCTGAGAAAAAAAAAGTAGAGGCAGAGGCGGAACTTTCGACACTCCGTGGTAGTACGTCTCTCATCTGGTACGATGCCGTGCGGTAGATATATATTCTCAAAAGCCAATAGTCACCCGTGATGTCGTACATCGGGTATTACGCACTCTGCAATTGAGATGAGCGACGCTCGGCCACTAGTCGGAGGAACTCAAAATATGAATTCGGCGGACTACTATTCTTGCATTCATCGCGCGGCTTAAACCCCTTGAGAACTTTCGTTTACGTTAACTAGAACTTACAGTAGCACCACAGCAGTTTTATAAGGTACCAGGTACAGGATACTGAGCCGCTGCCTGCTGTTATCGTCGGGCAACACAATAGAAGACGCACCTACAAAGTTCTTGTCGAGGAGGTTGAACATCCGCCAGCTCCACATGTTATCGCGGAGCTCGCACGCCTGCAGAAACTCGGGGTAGTCTAGAAGGTTGGAGCCATCTTCATCCATGGACTGCCATCGTTGAAGCCAGGACAGACGCATGTCCGGAGATACGTTCATTGTCTTGAAAGTGGCTTCAAGCGATCCTCTTGAGACGTTTCGCACGGTACAGGTAGGTGCGGAGAAGTGCAAAGCGTCAAAGCAGTAACAACACGAATATCGGTCACCAATAGTCGTTTCCGCAGTAGATTGCAGGTAGTTCGATGCAAAGTGATAGCGCTGCAACGCGACGACGCCGTTTTGCACACGGCGGAGCCACCCCCCTACATCACATTGTAGTATGTGAACTCCCTTTCGACATAGCCCGTCGCCGCGGCCTTCCTCTCTCCTCGATAGTCTCCAAGGGGTTGTTCTCTCAACTCCCGTCAGCACATGGATAGATGGAAGAGAGACGAAGGATTTAAGGGTCAACATCGGCAAGTTCATACAGTAGGGGGACCTGTTTAGTGCCGGTTGATTAGTGCCAGGTGCCCGATATAGCGCCGGTAAAATCTCTGGACACAGGCGGTGCTCTCAATAGTGCCAGAGTGCCAGACCGGCACTATTGAGAGCTTGCCCGGTATAGTGCCGGTTCGGCGCCGCTTTCACCCCCAATAGTGCCGGTTACCCCGCGCGCGCGAACACACACACACACACACCAGGCAGAGAAGACAGACTCCACACAGAGAAATAGGGTACACGTGCTGCGTCAGGCAGACATGAGAGAGTTTGTTGCTGCTACGGAGTAAGGGCGGGGGGTACAGCTGTGGTTGTGATGGTTGTTTGATTTGTTGCGGTGCGCTGCCTGTCGTTCTTCTCGTTTTTTTTGCTTTTTTTTGCTTTTTCTTGCAACATCGAAGCGGGTGCGCCAGGCAGACAGGAGATAATTTGTCCCGACGTAGTGAGGGCGGGGGTTACAGCTGTTTTTTTTTTGTTGTCTTGGTGCCCTTTTTTTTTTGGAGTTTCTTCATTTTCATTCTGCAACATCGAAGTAGGCAACGAGCAGTGATATTTTGTACGAGCGAGAGCTTTACAAGCAGTTTGTCCCGTCACAGCTTACTCGAGTACATGACGTGCCTTCTTTCCCCGTCGACTAGTCCTGGTTAGGCTGCAGCCCGAAACTACTGTATCTTATTTTACAACAAAACTCTTGTGGGCTCCACAGGATCGAACCACACGTGTCGCAGGAAAGAAAGTCTGCCCACGCCGACGCTGGAACTGCACTCAACAGGATTGTCGATCCATTTCGTACTATGTTGACCCTGCAAGCGTGGGCGCTACACCATAAAAGTCGAACACAACCTCAATAGTGCCAGACCGGCACTAATGAGGGATACACCGTATAAGTCGAACGCAACCTCATTAGTGCCAGACCGGCAAAAATGAGGGATTGGCCAGCCCTCAATAGTGCCGTTTTAGCACTATTCGCAATAGTGCCGGGTGCCCGGTTTAGTGCCGGTGAAATCTCTGGACACGTACCGGCACAAACAAACAGGTTCCCCTACCGTAGTGTACATATATATATATATATATTTTTCTCTCGTCTTTGGACTCTGTCGTCTGCTCCTCTGGTCCCTATCCTCCACTTCTGCTAGCTAGACGACCCAACCGGGGCCGCAGAGGAGGGGGGGGTTGGACCCCCCTTGCGGTTCCTGCCTAAGATATTTTTATCGCGATAAGGGTTCTTACAGCAATCCGTTCCCTCGCGACTTATGAAGTCGATCTAGTTTACTCACAACGAGCTTTCTTTGCAGCGCGTCGCTTCCAACTTAGACCAGCATTCATTATGTGAGAAAAGGATTCACTTTGCCAGGAATCGAACCCATGACTGGCCCTTAGTAGGCTGCGGGGGTACCCAATAGACCACCCGCGGGTACATGTTGTAGACAATTCCCTACGTAACTCGGCAAACTGCTGTTCACTCACTTTGCGTCTGCATACTGTAGCAAAAGCGCATTTGTCTTTTTCTTGCGCTGCGCCAGATGAACGGCCGTAGAAGCAGCGGACCCCATCTTAGATATACAAGTGCAAGTACTGAAAAACGTTTTGGGCGGTACGAACTTCGACGAGGGCAAGGGTCTTGGCTCGGGAAGGCAGAAGGCAAGCCGCAAGCAGCAAAGAGCGGCGGGTTTACAGCTATACATTTACCCCGCGATCGGGATTGGACGAGATTGCGGGGTCCCACAGTCCCGTGAATAAAAAAACGGCCAGCAGGTCGGCGTGTATGCATAGGTGATGTAGTCTCGCCGCTCTGTTGAGTCTCTCACCTCTCAACTCCCCAACCTCTTGTGTGTCCGTCTAGCCTTGTTAAGTCCAGCTCTGGCCTGCTGGGCTCGTAGAGAGCCTAGCTGGATGAACAGCTGTAGCTTGTGCACATAGCGGTATACGTGAGCTCCGCACAGCAGTGAGCAGGGAATAGTACTGGACGGAACATGTAGGGAGATTTGCTGCTGCCGACACGCGTGACATGGAGCATGAAGCTACCCGATCGGCGCCTGAGCCCTGGGTTCCGTCAACTTTACGATCGATGCCGTCCCTGCCATCAAGAGGAGGGGTGGAGATTCGAACGAAAGCTCGTCATCAGTTCATCAGGAGGTAATGCTGTTGTATAGAGAAGTTTGGTGACGTTTTCTTGTCTTCCCGCTGCTCTGCTGCTGCAGAAGAACCGGAGCTATGCTACATGTTTGTACACTACAAAGGTATATGTAGATATGCTACAGATTACACAACGAACCCATCTCTATCTATAGAAAAGAGTCTAACGTAGGTTAGCAATGAATCCATAGCGTCAGCGAAGACTACCTGTATTTCCACGATTTCCCGAGCGGCACACAACGATATCTCCCAAGTGGGTAACAACGGTCAACAAGACAATTTGGTACATGCTCGTGCTGGGAAGGTGTAGAAGAAAGGTGTTGGGTAGTTGGTTCGTCATGGGTAATCGGTTATAGCAACGCAGAGGGACGAACAATGGTCGGGACATACGGAGCCTAATGCCACGAGAAGAGGGTCCTCCGGCAAGTGCCTCATGCATAGTATCCTGAAGGGTCCTCCTGTACACGCTTTCTGCGCGGTTTCATCGTCCTTCACGTTCTTGTTCTTGTTCGCAAGGTTCCTATACTCTGACTTGCAGCCTTTGACGGAGCTTGGCGTAGCGCCAGACCCTTACCCGGAAGGACCAAGCTCACTCCCGGCTGAGCCTCCTGCTGACATTCGAAAGGAGCTAGCGCATGAACGGCGACGAGAAGGGCTGAGGAAGGCCGCGGTTTCAACGCGCCTTCCACGTTTGACCAAGGTATACGCATGAGATTGCTCAAGTTCTGGCCTGGCGCCAGGTTTGCCTCTAGTTTCAGGAAGTAGTATGTAAGCCTTCCCAAGCAACTGAACCCGCGCGTGTTAGTACCGCTGTCACACACTCCAAGATGTCCTTCGGTCTATGATGCTGATTCACCTGTGTTGCTCGTATTGCCATAGCCAAACACAGTTTACGGAATCTAGAACTATATTTCTTAGCACACAAGGCGTTGGCTGCTGCTTTCGAGAACATATATCTTGTACTGTCGATAATGTTAGAGACTAGAAAAAGGCGTGCCATAACAAACGTTGCACATATTGAGATTATCATGCTCGTGGTTGCGGATCGTGTGCGACCCTCTCTAAAATAATGCCACCCAGGCAGCTGCTTCACGGGACGCGTTCCTCAGGGCAGCTGGACACACTACCCAGGGGTCGCAGTCCCTCCGCATATGCGAGGAAAACGCCTTGGCGAAGTCCTTGCGGGATGGCGAAGTCCTCTCCTCCGTTTTAGAAGAGCAACGGCGAGTTATTATTCTGCACGGTACTTTTACTCGTAGCGCCTACAATCCCTTTTAAACGCACCAACTCAAGACCTTAGAGAGGGGCGAAGCCAGGGGGAGGTAGACGAAGGCAACGCAAGAAAAAGAACCACCGGTTCCTAGTGTGGCAAGTCAACAGCGGTACATGTACTGGCCGCGGCGGGTGTCTAAGCTTGTATCACGACCCCACAACAGCACAGCAAGTATCGCACCAGGACAAGTGAGGACGGAAAAAAGCAGCAGCAGCGCATATAACCAGGAAGCCGTATCGTCACCTCTCAGACTACTGCACAACTTCTGTGTTAGGAAGGCAAAATCGATTGTCGTAACGCGTCGGTTTCTCGCGGTAACATGTGTACCGGAAATCGTGCCTGCGTTTTTTCGATTGGTCTTTTCAGAGAATCGGTTGAGAGCTGTTGGGAAAAAGCGAATGGCAATTCAAGCAAAACCAACACATAATAGCCAGCAAAGAACAATATGTGTTCTAAGTATGGAGTTCAATCGCGGAACCTGGTTTGCATCACCTCACTTGTTCCTGGTGGCATATCATTGTCGTGATGCCTCAGCCGCGATCTAGACTATAGGCACGGGTTGTCTGGCTGCAATAAATGACGAACTGCCGAGACCTAGACAGAACAATATCGAGAAGAAAGGGCGTACCAGGGTAAATACTTGATTGCCCCCACCCCCTGTTGCATGCTGCACATCGTGAACCTTGCTTGTGGGGTTGCGTTGCGTAAAGAAGAATCTCTCCCTGGCTGAAATCTAAACATCATGAACCCTCCGTATGGCAAAACGTTCCCAACCTCACGGTGATAGGCGTGATCTTTGGTTCGACCGTGCGAAGACCGAAAGAGACGACCTCGGGCGAGAAACGAGAATGCTAACCGAGGCGATGCGAATCATTCGAGATCACCCAGACGTCGTGAGCCCGTCGGCCATCCCGAAAGGTCGAGGCCCTAGGCAGGAAGCCAGAGAAGTTTCAGTTTTTGACCATGTCTACTGTTCACCCTGTGCTGTTGTGTGGATGTGGGCTTTCTTTCCTCGGCTTACATATTCCCGTGGGACCCATGGCTGCTCGGCGTTGTGCTCCTCCATCCTAATTTCCGTGTGTCACTGCTGACAAACATAGTGGTCCGACATTGAGCAATCCTAAAGACCCGTGCGCTTTGTTGCACCTGGACGTTGTAATATATCACAGCAATCCGTGGGAACGAACGGACTGTCTCCTCGTCCGTACCGCAGGACGGACGTTGCTACAGGTGTATTGGAAAACAAGTATCCCTGTCTCACAAAGTCGTCCTCTTCGTCTCTTTCGCCCCATCTCTCGCTTTCCTTACTGTGTTTTTCACTACCCCCACAGCAAGCAGCGACAACAGCAACCAGAATCGTGAGTTGAGGCCGCACGAACATGCTCTTTCAGACCAAGCCCCTGAATTCGATAAGCGACCATCGCTGGATGCTGTCCGGGACAATGGAAGCATTCATGAGAGCAGCAGCACCAGCGTCCCCACAGTCCCAAGCGGTGTCTCAAATCACGAAAAAAGCGCTTCTACTGATCCGTCGCAGCCTAGGGCATCGTTGCGGTCAAGGGGTTCCTCGTCCGTCCGCACCACCGAAAGCAAGATAGACGAAATATTTGAGCGTCAGACTCAGGTCCAGCAAGTCGCGGAAGCACAGGTACGTGATATGTGACTTACGAGTAGGCACATGCGCTTTGCTTGAGGCGGAGCCTCCTCGGTGTGTCAACTTGTCCAAAGACAACTAACTGTTCCGGGACCGCTTCTCGTAAAATGTTTTTTCCTGGGCACAAGCAAAGCTACTGCTCAATATGGGCTAGTACATCTAGCACAGAATTGTCTGGAGCAGCTGCACATACACAAACGGGTGGACCACCACCCCTCGAGACCAACGATGATTGTGCCCGCCGGGTACAACGATCCTGCTCATGGAGGGTTCTAAACTGACCCGCCCAAAACAGTGTAACGTCACGTGCCTTGCTCACATTCTCAAAGGGTTAGACTATCCATTCCACCCTCGTGAGGCTTACAGTCGAGGCTACCATTTTTTCCCCGGTACTACCATAGTAGTTCAGCACCAGGTCTGCTTTGTGCACCCGAATAACCCCCCCGACAGGATCGACTGACGCAAGCCAAGAAGACGGCCATGGACCTAATGTTCCTGGCTGACAAAGCGGAACAGGAGGCGAGCAAGGAGTCCAAGAAGCTGCAGGACATGCAGCGGGCGCCTTCTCACTCAGAGGAAGCCAGGTTCGACAGCCGAGTCGGACAGCGTCGGGTGTGGATGACCAAGAACGAGGTGGCTTTGCAGGTATTCGGGTGACGCGTAAAGCATACAAAGCATGGTTGTTCGACGAAAGAGAATTTGCAGGTTAGAAGTCAACAGGGCGTACTTTTCCCCTCTCAGGTACTATCAAACGCCCTCCCAGACCTTCGATAGTGCATGTGTAGAATGCTCAAGTTGAGTAGAGTGAGAGAAGACCTGAGCTCTATTTGATATTCGACCAGTACCTAAAGGGCTACTTTCAATAATTTATAAAGGGAATCACTCCCGTGCTCACTCTCTCATCTATCGTTGTCAGAGAAACACCCGTTTCCGCCCCAACCTTCCCATTCGTTCTCACTATTAATCCAAAGTGGCCGTGTTGATTCCACCCACAATGTTGTTGGCCGCTGTACAGAGCCGACTGAGGTATCAGGAGGCCGTGGAGGCCCTACACCGAGTTCAGGCAGAGTGGGGGCCAGCTCTCGGTCTCGAGGTTTCATCGTCAAAGTCGAGCTGTACATCATCGAGAGAGGGGAGTGTGGGGATGAAGCAAGACGGAGCACTGCCGGAGGATTACGCAACAATTGGTAGCGGGGCTGTGGCAGGGGGGGTGACTGCCGTGCGAGATGAGGTGCGCACCATAGGTATTCTATCATTCCAATGAGGGTTGGTGCAGGAAATGATTGTCATGGACAGGTAGGGTGTCTTCACCCGTACGCTTGGAAATATTTCAATATTTTCCTTTTTCAAATGATGGGGATAGATAGATGCCAGTAGAGCCCACTTCTGTCCTGAAGATACGTCGTGTTTCGTCTCACGTTCGTCCGTCCTACCGTGTCTAGTTCCCATGCTCTACCCAACCACCACAAACCATTTTGACCACCACTCTCTCGCACGCCAACATGACCGATCCCGCGTGCTGTACGGCGTACCCGACATAAAACGAAATGTGAATTGGACACAAGACGGTTTGTCTTTGGGTTATCGGGACGATCACTGTCAACATCACCGGCGAGACCCTCAGCCGCGCGTACTACGGCAGTTTTTCGGAAGCAACCACGGTACCCTCGAGCGCTTGGATGGCCTTTGATGAGGGCTCCGGGGGAATCAGCGTCAGCTGCGTGGTTCCTAAAACAACGGCGAGTTTTAGTTTTAGTCGAGGTTCATCTGTGAGCACGACCGCTACTCAATTGGCACGTCGGTAGCCACATATCAGCCATGTTATGACTTGTTGTGGAGCACTGTTACCATGCAAGACAGTATCTCGCTCAATAACACGCCTTTTGCGAATATCACAATTGTCGATTAAAACCTGCCAAAGGTAAAGAAATCCACAATCCCATACGATCCATCGGCTCAGCCGCGCAACGGATTAGGAAATTGGCTGCCCTCCTGCACAAATCTGTTGAACGGGGGATGATTGTTGCGGTCATCATTGTTCGGCAACTCCCTACTGTCCTTGCGCTATCCATACAAATGAGCAGTCGCGGGTGGTCAAGCAAAAGCGAGTGGACACGTGGGTGGTGGACGGCGCGCCGTTCCCCGAAGTAAATGGACGGTTAGTGCCCAAAGAGTGGAAGAGCAGTCGAAGGGGGGGAAGGGGGGGGAGGATATGCTGCTGTTCCGTTTCTTATCTGCCAAGTTTTAAAGGACGTCTTGGCCGCAGAGATGTGCTACTTCGTCGGTATTCATTTACCACCCCATTCGAGGGGCACATCCTTTACAACACCAATATTCCATTCTTGCAGCCCCCCCTCAACTTCTCAGTTTGTTCAGCCACATTTCGACGTATTTCGTGCGCGTACGGACGATAGTCGCAATGCGCAGCCGCCCTTTCTTGCTGCGCCGCTTGGTTCCTCTCCGCTGAACCTGCACGCTACGCTGTCACAACAAAACAAAAAAGGTACATGGAACGCGGTGTCTATGGCGGCGCCCCACGCTACCGCAACCCGAACAATATCTTCCTATTCCGGCACACGCTGCGCCGCTCGGAGGAGCTGGGGATAACCCGCCAAACATGTCTTCCAGAGAGCGAGCTACTCGGCGAGGAAGTCGAGTCCGCCGCGACGACGGCGGCGCTGTCGCTGGGGCGGGAGGTCTCTGGGAAAATCGGGATGGACTTCTCGCGCCTGGTGAAGACGAGCTTACAGTCCATCAACATTGATCGCCAGGCAAGCGAATGGGGGACAAGGAAATAGATTCAGCCTTTCCATCTCATTCAGTCTCCCTGTTTGTCACCATTTGTCTTTGTCTCGGTTTCTCTATCTCACTTTTTCTTCAACGTTCTCCTTGTCTTCGTACTAAGTTTTGTGTCTCTGTCACCTATTCTGCCCATCGTTTTGTGTTTACGATAAACGCACGCACACGAGCGGGGCGGTGGTGCTGAGTGTAACACTGAGGCGCACACGAAGCGCACGGTACGGGGATAAGACTCTATACATGCCAGCAAGACGTGAGGGTGGGTTTGCATTTCGGGCATTGAATATTTTGTGCGCTACTTTCCGTAATCGGGCTCTCCTTTCGAGTATCGCCGTATCTCACCTCCCTCCTCCCTCCCCTCCTCGCGTGATTCGCGCCCATCGCAGGAAAAAGTAAGGCGAAACCACCAACGCATCGCGCGTGCTGTGGCCAAGGTGGACGCACAGTTCCAGGAACAGATGAGCGTCGCGTCAGCCACGTTGAATGGAGTCGACAGGGCTGAGAAGAGCGGGGGTGACGCGGGCAGTGGTGCTGGCGCTGGGGATAGGGTAACCTCGGCAGTCGGAGGGGGAGCAGAAAAAAGCAGGGACTTGGCGGTCATGGCAGCGTCTGACGGCCCTAAGGTATACCATTGGGTATCGCTGGCATTGTCGTGTCTATGTCGTTCCTCAGAGAATCATCGCCCGGTGTATGTTGTTTCGCCCGCTGTGTACAGTTCGCTCGCAGTTTTCAAAGGGCTTACAACCATCAACCGTTTAGTCCTATCTTGCAAACGTTCTCCTGGTGTTCGTTATTTCGTTCAGCTCACCTTTCAGGACAACACCAGCGATGGAGACCGGGTGATCCCTTGCGAAGAGCACGGGGTCGCTCCGCTGTGCAAGAGATGGGTCGCACGCGCGTGCCCAAAAAGCCAGATACATTGCCGGTGAGCCAAACAGCAATGAAGTTTGAAATTTAGCCGCCATCGCCAAGAGAGAGAGCGTCAGTTTAGTTTAAGCAGCTTCATGCTATCCATACGATTGGGTGACGTAAACAGTACCCTTCTTTCACGGCGTGACCTATTCAACTGCGTTCATACGAGAATGCTGGGGTCATAGAAACCAGTGGAGATGGCACATCGTATCCTATAGTTCAGGAGAGCGGAAATGGCAGTAGAAGAGAAACTTGGATACAAGATCAGACGACCTGGTTGAGTCGCCCGAGGGACTTAAGGTTTTCCACTTCAGGTTTCGACATCTTGCAACCGCCGCCAAGCCACTTGGTTTCAGGGGAGGGGGCAGCAAATTCGATGTACACTTGTCGACGCCCCACACAAACTCCCGACTCAATGTCCCGTACTGCTTTCCTAGAGGGCTTGGTCGAAGATTGATTGTTCCCCATTACGGCGGGAGATCATAACGGGGAGGTTGCTTCAGCTGCAGCGACCAAGCCTTCGCCTTCAGAACCAGATTTCACGCTCCCCTTTTCTCCAACAAAGCAGGTGTCGGCACTATTTCATCAGCATCGCAGAAAAGGATCGAATGGTAGCATGGAGGGAGGGGAACTGCGCCAAGACAGAGCTGGAAGTCCTTGCGTGAGTCGAATATATTACGCTGACTTCTACCCGCGGTGTGCAGAGAGATCGCAAGAAAAATAGAATGCTGTCACCCAACTTATCCTTTTTTTAGTTGTGGTTTTCCCTACGCTACTGTCCCGTGATACTGCTGTGAACATTTCATTTTTAGTTTTGCAGTTTCATGCCACACCTACAGTCTCCGAATTACCGCCACGCGGATCGATCGTGTAGAAAGTAAGAGCTTGCGCTATGAAGACTTGGTATGGCGCTCGACCAAACTCCTCACATTCGTCTAAGAGCACGTAGAAAGTGTCTACTTCAAAACCCACCTCGTAGTCGGAAACGTCTTGGAAACCACAACTTCCCTCCAACATCTCAAACCAACCCTGCTTGTAGGTAGATAGGCCGTCGTGTATTTTGCGCAGCAGGGGTTTCAGTTTTGGTGGTGGGAAAGGGTTGCGCCCGTTTTGCTTTGCTTGTGGTGAACAATGAAATGCGCTGTTTTTCATGACTGCGCCACGAATGTAAAGAACGTGCCTCGAACTTGATCGGAAACCGCAAGGTGTATTGCCAAGAGAGAGGGCCTTCTTTCCACGGCGGAGCGGGAGGGCGTCGCCTGCAGCAGGAATTTCTTGTCGGAATCGAGGACCAATGTGGAAGAATCAGACGTGATCTCTTTGCTGCGCCTATTAGATCAGGTGTGGATGTTATCCTGCCGCCGCTTTCACGCGTGTCTCCTACTCAGCATTTCTCTGCCTACGGCCAAAAGCAGAGAGCGATAGTCTTCGTCCTGAGCGTACTCTTTTAACTAACATCAACATAGAATCGTGTCTCGTGCTCTGTTGGACAACGTGCTCACGAGACTCTTGAATATGAGTCGTATCGGTGCTGTCTGGGCTACGGCAGTAGGTTCTCTATTGAATGTCCCTGGTCTCTCAAGTCTGAGCCCGTTGTTCGTCGGACGTTGCCAATCACTCCTCGCTCACTTCACTCACAGCTCCGTCTCGCATCAGTCAGAGTGGTCGAGGCTGTTTGCCTCTGGCGGGAAGACACGCAGGCGCAAAGGGTGAAGTCGGCGTTGTCTAGCAACGGCAACATCTCCTCGGAACCAAGAACGCAAGATGGGAAAATACCCAAGGTCAACGCAGGGAAAGGGGAACCGTCGGGCGCTTTGGAGGCGGAGGAGCCAACACCGTCCTCGCTTGCGTCTTCCGACCGCCGGCAAGGGGGGGGAAATAACGGGGAATATTCGGGAGTGGAGTCACGTTGTCCCATGGACGACCAATGTGGAGACCTCGACGAAAATAGCAGTGGGAATACAGATCTCCGCATCAAGCCCCCCAAGGCGCCGGTTGCTCTTGGCAGCCATTCCGAACGCGGCGGCGGCGGGGGCGGTCAGTCCGCAAAGGGGAGATGGGTCGCTACGATGATGGTTCCCGGACGCAAGCTGTGGGACTCGTCGCCGGCGATGATGTCCCAGTACAAGCGGTTCCGCAGGAGCAGGCAGGACCCCAAGATCGCCAGAGATCAGGTGCGCGATATTCCCGTTCAACCTTTGGTTTTTGACACGCACCCCTTTCATTTCAGTGCAACTCGGATAAATTCCTGTAGGTTTCTTTTCACAGAGTGTTTACCGTCCTTCATCAGAAGAACAACAGGGGGCACCCGCACATGGCACGTGAATCAAGCTGAATACCACTTGCTGTTACGGACGGCGTATATCCCGAAGGTCCTATTTAGAGTGTTACAGCGAGATGCAAGGGAGAGAGATTAGAGTCGACTTTGTTTCACTCACCGGTCGTGCACGTTTCAGCTGTATCTGGGGGTGTTCGAGACCAAGAACGAAGCCATGGAGGCCTACGATGATGCTCTTTGTCGCGAGGCGGTGAAGCAGAGATCGTCCGTGCTTCGAATGCCCAAGAAACGGTGAGAATACGAGAGAAGGAGACAGAATCAGAAAGAAGAAGGGGATCAAGGTGTGCCGAGAGACGTTAGAATCGCTCCTCTACAGTTATTAAACGGATACGCCCCTCTTTAACCCGATGAAAACACAGCTCCATTTTCATGAAAATACGGTTCCATTTGCACCGGCACGATCACAATCCGTGGAATCCCAATAAGCACGGGAACAACCAACTCGATGCATCAATTGTTTTCGGTGTTCGTCTCCTACGCGGACTTTCGCCAAAAACGAATCAGCATCGTCACCCGTACCTGCGGCAAGCACATGGCGATCCAATCGGACGACACCCCGTCGGGGCGACCATGCGAGCAGTGCGCCGCCGAGGCCCTGAACGGCGGCGTCAAGCACTCGCCGCCGTACATCTGGAACAACTCGAACTACCTCCTCAAGATGACCTGGGACCTGGAATTCTTGGCTAGCGTGGACCCGCTCGTAAGCTGGTTGGGGGCTGGTGGTGGTAAGGCTTTCGACCTCAAGGGCAACCCCTTCCTACTGGCTACTGCTGGACACGACGACGAAGAGGAGATCGTGGAGGTGGGGTGAAACGCTTTGGTAGATCCCCTGAGAATGGATGGGCCTGCTTGGGGTGTGGTTTGGCGTCGGTGTTCGTTCGAGGCAAACCTTTTTACGCAAAGTTGCTTCCATGGAGGAGCACGACGGGGCCGTGATTCGAGAAACCTCGGGGTCGAGGATAGGTGCTGAGAGTCAGTTCTGGCGACTTCGGAGAAAAACTGTTGTGTTGGGTGGTGCGAACATGTGTGAAGTTGCCCCCGCGCGAGCGCTACTGCCAGTCGCGATCCTCACCAAGCGTTAACCCTCGTTGAAGGTGTACCCGGAAAGTGTTGCAAACGCGCCGACGGGCGGCCCTGGAGTGCGATTTCTCGCCATGCACCGAGCTTTCCGATCCCGTTTGCCTCCCTGCCCCGCTGCCTCCTCCAAAACGTTTGCCGATGCACCCTTTCTGTCACAGGGCCTAGGGAGAGCAAGCCTGGCGTCAGGCGAGCCGTCCGCCGGCATTGGTTTGCCTAGAGTGCCTTCAGCACTACCCTTGGCAAACCGCACCGACGTCGTCGTTCACCCGGGCAACTCCCCCCTCCCTAGCACCGCCCCGTCTTCTCTCCCGGCCCCATTTTCGCGGTGCCTAGGAAACAACCAGGCAGAGGAGGATCTCGTTGTCGCCCCACCCCCCCCTCAACAGCAGCAGCATGAGCAGCAGCGCTCATGGACGACCCCTGCGTCGATCTCTCACCACGCGGGTGACGGTGACATCAACGACGACGACAACACAGTCTCGGCGAGGACGTCGTGTGCGATGTCGGCAATTACTACCCCGAGGGCCGCGTGGGCGGATGAGGGACACCCGGATCTGGACGATGTTGCCTTCGGAGGAAGTAGTGGCCTGGACGACAATAGAAGCGTTGCTTCCGGCAGCGCTCCTCGCAGCGACGCGGATGGTAGTTTCCAGGGGGAACGAGAGGATGCGTTGGCGACGGTTCCAGAAGTCAGTGCTGCTCGGCGGCCGAGGCAAGCCGCCTTCGGAAGACCTACAACGAAGGTATGGCATTTCGCCCGAATAGGCGTGGAGCGCCATTAAAAAGGATGGTTCATGCGCGGCTCCAAGTACTGCCTTAACGTTTCCCACCGACCCTACTCCCCCGTTTACCCCTCAACACTCCCCCTACAACCCTCCGACGGAATGATGCCATCAAAGCGAGTTACAACAGTATCTTCCCGTCCTGGACATGGTCGCTACGGTTTCGTCTTTCGCCCTGTAGGAGCATGCGAGAACCGGTGAGTGTCTCTGTTTCCTTCGACGCACACCTCACTCACGCCCATATTAAACCCACAACCACCTCCAGGTGACGAGGTTCTCGAACGGTGTGCAGGAATGGTACGGAGAGATTGCCAAAGAGGGGTGCTTTATTTTCCCTTTCTCCCCCGCGATCAACGACAACAACAACTTATCGCTTAGCCGCCAACAGCGAGTACCAGAGGGGGTAGGACCAGGGTTCCCACCTCGCCAAGAGACAGGGACGTCCGTCGAAGTCTTAGACATGAAAAGGGTTGAGGCCGCCCTGGCGACTCTCCACGAAGAGGAAGACATTGCAGACGCCATGTCCGGGAAGCCTCCTCGAGAGCGACGACGTATACCCCCAGCTACAGCGGCAGCAGCAGCAGAACAAGGCGGTGGCCAGGGGGAGGGCGTAGGACAGAGCAGCACGGCAGCAAGCGGGAAAAGGCCAGAACGCACGGGTAGCGCAAGTGTTGCGGCATCATGTGGTGGTGAAGACGGAGAATCAGCAACTGCAAGCGAGACGCGCGATGCCCAGGCCGTAACGGGAGCAGGGATAGCAGCGGATGAAAGCCACCAAGCCTCGGGAGGTGGTACTGTCGAGGCGACAAGCAGGAAGCGGAGAATGAGGGACGTGTTAGCGGTTTACAGACACAGGGGCGCACAGCTCGTGCTGGAACAGAGCCGAAAGCGGCACCCATTTCGACAGGACGGGGTTTTCTGCCGCCAGGATAGGGGAGAGTGGGCCGGTCAGGTGACATTGGACGTGTTGTTCCCTTGTTTTCTTGGTGGGAACGCCCCGGCCGTACTTTGAGTGACGCAGGCGGGCGTGCATTTAGTTCACAACAAATGTCTCTAGACGAGGCCGCATTTTTCGCCTGATAATTATGAGGTGAATCTTGGATGCGCTCCTGGAAAGAGTGCGTGTGAGGGCCTGCGTGTTCATGTGTTCGTTCATTTTGTTTGTGTGGTTCATCATCACGAGCCATGCTTAGTCGACGAAAGCTATGGCAGGTCGATCATTAATTGCACCTTGTCACCATGCTCGAGAGTTGTCTCCGGCGACTCTGTGTGCAGCGTAGATTGAAAGGTGGCACTCGCTAGAATCCCGATCGATCAGGAAGGCTTCCTTCCAAAGTTACCGGTGTGTACGCTGCCAGTGAGCTCTGTCTCAAAGGATTTCCTCCCGATTCCGACACCGCAGGTGCACATGTCTGTGAACGCTAAGAAATTCGTCGCCAGGAGGTTGTTGGACAAGGTCCTCGAGAGGTATGACTGTTCCGCGAATACATGCCGTGACTCGTAGGAGGTAGCTCTAACTCACGCATGTGAGACAACGTTTCCACGGTCGCATGTGCACACAGGTATAGATTTACCGAATGGCATATGTGACTGTTAGACCGATACAAGTATGTATTTTCGATCCTGGCCAGAAAATAAAAAATCGATGCTATAACCTTTCCCAAGCACGCCCCAGTCGATTCTTCCTCACGCTGTTGCCGCTCTATTATATTCGCTTCCGCGTGTGTTTCTAGGAGGAACGAGCAGCGAGGGCGAGTCGGCAGGATGATGCACAAACTGATTGAACAGGTGAGCATGGGGAAGCATGAGGCTTGGCGAGTGCGGGTGGACGGGGCAACGGTGCTTTTTTCAATAGAGAGCTTCTGTTTTGGTGACGTTGAAAGCAACAAATCGGGCCAGAGAAGAATCACGGTTTCATTCGTCTTCAGATTTAGTTTCGGCGAATATGTCTCTTTTCTCGGGCAACAAAGCGCGCCGTGTCTTCTGAGCTGCACGTCGGATGGGCAGCATCATATCGAATACGTGACGGCTAATGTTTACGAGTCTTGGGTCAAGTTCTTGCGGCCGCGACAAACAAAAAATGAACTAGCTACACTCCATTCCCGCTTCTTCGTGTGTGTGTGGAAATGGCAAACGGCAGGGCCAGCCGATCCATCGCTTAGCGGGCCCTCGCCTTCGCGTACTGCTGGCCAAAGCCCGCGGCCTCGGCGGGGACCGCTTGACGATAGATATCGCGGAAGCCGAGGCGGCTCTTCGACTGTTTGGCCGAGTGGAGAAGAGCGCCACCGTTATTCAGGTTTGCATGTCAGCCTTGCTGTCAGGCTAAATGCGACAGAACAACCCGTCGGATGTCACGGGGACGCCCATGGGTAGTTATGACACTCCGCTCGCTCGTCGTAGTACGTCGTCTTTAGCCTAGCCTTTCGGCCATGTCATTGGTGCTCACCGGCTCAATTTCGATGTACCACCAGATACAGGAACAAACATTCCGTCTGCATTTCGTACATACATGTGCCGAGCGTTTGTTTGCTGACGCGGTTCAAACGCACCGAATAGCGCGGGCAAAGGCGCATGAATGCGTGATCATTTTTTAGGTCAATTGCTCCGCCAAGTGGGTGAAACACCTGACCAACACATGCAAGGGGAGCTCTGGACGAAACATTCCCAAAACCACCCCTTGTGGAAATTTGAAGCCTCTTGGTCGCAGAGAAAGTGGGCTTAAAACGTCTACCACACACCTGCGCGTTCACCCGCTATGTTACGAGGTTGTTTGCATACCTTACCTCTAGTATACGATACACGACAAAACTGTATGTATATCGCAGCCCTGTTTTTCAACCTACAGACAAGGATAGCCCACTACAGATACAGTTGTCTATCTCTGCGATGGATACCTCCACTTTGGTTGTCTGACGAACGCACAATCTCCCCTCTCCCCCCTCAAACACGAAGGCGTTTGTGAGAGGTGTCTTCGGTCGAGAGGCGTCCAAGCGATTCGTAGCCATGAGGAGAAGAGAAGCCAGGCTCAAGAGGATTACAATGACGGCTGCTGGTGTCGTGGCCGAAGAGGCTGTAGGCGAGATGCTTCACAGGTCCTTACGAAGGGCGACACGAATTATCAGGTACACGAAACCCTCCCTCGTAGAGACATGTTCCTCGTCAGGCGATACATCGGGTGCAATATGTAGCTGGGAGTTGGGGTGTTCTATTGAAGGAGCCCAACATGCAGCAAGAGTTTTAGACGAAAAGGACGCAACATCTCTCTTTGTTGCGACCACGCCTGCCTTGTTCAATTTTGTCTTCCTTGACCCGGCGGGGGTCCATATTGCTGCTCTTTCTTGAATGCACCGCTAACCTATCCCTAAGAGCAAACTTTTTCGATCATGACCGACGGTCTGTTTCTTTTCCACCTATCAGGAGACCGGTAACGGCAAGCGTGGGCGTGTTCCAGCAAGGACGTAGGATGATCGTCAGCGCCTGTCCCCTCGAGCAACGGGACATTGCTGGAGGTGCCCCAAAGGCCGCCACAGAATGGCGTCAGTTGTGCAGCGCGTGCCAAGGAAGGTGCGCACGCCACGGCAAGCACCACACTACCCCGCTGACCACGCTAAAAACAAGAAAACGTGTATTGACTGCTGACCCAGCAGATCGGCGTGCCACAGGAACGCACCGCAACAATCTCAACCTCCCAATCCCTGGATAGGTATTCTCGTTTTTGGTTGGCTTGTCGCCACAGTCGAATATCGTCAAGATGAGCGGGTTCAATCACATGAGTATACTCAGCCTTCGCCCCCACCCATTCGTCGATTTCAACAAATCATGTGACTACAGTCGCTCACACATTTTCGTTCGCGACAGGTGTACGAATACAGGCGCCAGACACATGACCAACATAACATACCTTGTACAAGCTACACTCACACGAGCACATATCTAGATGCGTTTCACGCTGATGTGCTGCCGACCCCAACACCTGCAAATCCTCAATCTGCCCCCGAGAATTGCAACGCGGACACGAACAAATTACGAATGTACAGGAGATGCCCACGGTTGGTGTTTGTAATATTCCGAGCAGGTCGGCTCACCGTGTTTGGAGCTGCAAGCGCGACGTCGAGGAGATATTCAGAGGAGTGTGCACCTGTAGAACCGTCAGGCCTCCGGAGTCCGTGAGGCTAACTGCTTACGATCCCATCACCGGCGAACAGGTACACCTCCCTACTGCTGTTGAGGGATACTTTCACAGCCAATGTCAGTCGAAGAACAACCCGCTTCTTCGCCCACGACCCTACAGCCACTACCACATGATCTTCGTGAAAAATGCTCACCAGCGGTTGTTTCGTGCAGAAGTCGCTGCTGTGGCCCCCATTCCTGCCTCGACACCTAATCGACCGTAGAGGGGACGTGTGTCGATGCCGGATGTCAAAAAAGGCAGTGATGGGTGGCGTTGAAAGGAGATATGTCGTAGCCATGAGACCAATCAATTGGGTGCAAGAGCAGCAACCGCTCGAACATCCCATCCGTACCAAGTTGAGGTACGTAAATCACCATGGAGTTGAATTCATTCCCCAGCTCTAGCCCTTCCATAACAAAATGGTACTGAACCAAAAGTCAACAACCAACGTTCACGTTCGTCCGTCAGATGAGACTCTCCCAAGCGAAAGCCCGACCAAATATGCCTCAAATATTCCGTGGGATCATGAACCGACGGAGTTCATCCCCTAATTGTGACCATATGCAAACCTTCGTACGTGGTAGGTGCAAATGACCGTTCCGGGGAAACATCTCACCAAGTATCTCTTGGTGAAGAGGGCATTTGAAGGGGCTGATGAGAGATGCGTAGCACGAAGCGGCAGCAACAACAATGTCGACATCAAGAATGCATCAGAAGCGAAAGGACTTGTGATGGCGGCAGCTAAGCTCTGGCCTCTGCCTTGGGGTACCGTCCTCGGATACGGGAACCCCAGGAGGGAGGTAGGAGGAACGACAAAGCTCTCCCGTTCTCGGTTATTTTGCCTGAAAAAACAAAGTCGACGTCTGTTTTCTTGGGGGCCTTCTGGTGGTACTAAAGGCCGGCACTTCGCTCGCTGCCCGGAACATGTTCGAGTGCATGGTACCATTTAGGATGTTCCTTGGCGTGTCCTAAGTATATTTGGCGATGCCACAATATAACCCAATCGATCAGCACTGTGATCGACATGCGCCCTCCCTGCCCCCTTCTCACCGGTTCACTGCGCCTTACCTTCCTGACTCTTGGGCAGGCCGGTATGGTTGTTCGGTCATTCTGGGAGCCTTGCCACGAGGCCAGGAAGGTGCAACAGAGTGCCGAGAATGCACGCCTTGATCTGCAGCAATTGAGCGAGGCCGCGGTGATAGCGCGACGAGCTGCCACAGAGGTGAGAAACAAAAAATACGGGACACAGGTCCATGGGCAACTAGGTGAGTCGAAAAAGGAGGTGGTTTCCAGGCTAGCAGCAACGATATAAGAGAGAAACGTGATCACAAGCAATGAACATATCCCCAAAACAAGCTACAGCGAGATGCCCAGCCTTCCGTGCCAGCCAACCAAACGCAACCGATCCACCGACACTCTCTCTTTTTTCTTTCTCTCCGTCTCTCTCCCCCTGTGTTGGTGGCTGTCTCTATGCCTATCTCTCTGTCTCGCTCTTCGATATCTATCTTGGTCTGTGGTCACTACTGCCGTAGAATGTTTTCTAGAGTATTCCCCCTCTCCCTTATTCTTGCACCAAAACCCCTTGCCAACCATTGAACCCCACAACGATAGGCTGCTGCCGTGGAAGAGAGTTCCCGAGCCTGGCACGAGATGTGGCAGATGAACGCCGAACACGTGGCCGGCCGGCGACGGGACCTGGTGCTCAAGTTCCTGTCTGAGAGCGAGAAGAGCAGGGAAGCCCTGGCGTTCAGCTGGAGGAGCGTGCAGCAGATGGAGAATAGAGACACGGAAGATTGGACTCAGGTATCGTTTAGTATTCGTTGGTTAAGCCTTTTCGTCACTGAAAAATACTCTTTGGTTGTATCCGGTTGCGAGAGTAAATAAATGACATCTTTCGGGATGGTGCCACAGTTCGGCCTGTTGCAAGTGAAGCGTTACCATTCACCACCTACTGCTGTGTGATTTCAAAGCTGGAGAAACGTGCCGTTCGTACACAAGAAGCGGACACAAGAGAGACACCAACAGTTCTAAACTCAAGCGCACTTCTTGCTGACCTCACTCCTCTGATCGGGATTGTTCTGTAGCGCTGTTGATACAGACAGAGTGCCCTCGGCGTTCGTTCTACAGATCGGTTCACAAGTCCCCCATTATGACGACACCCACCCGTTCCGTTTTTCTGTGCTAAATGGCAGGCGTGGGACCCCTTCGAGAACGGCAACAACTGGAGGCAGCTAATCAAACGGAGGGCGACCGATCGAGCCCTCACTTCATCCCTAAAGGTATGGTACATAGTCTCGCTATCCACGGGGAGCAAGTTGACGTATTAAGGACACAGTCAACGACATCGCCCCTTGCAAAACATATTCCAAATTGTTGCCAATACCGCTCTCTCGATAGGCGTGGCGGGCCCCGTTGCCCGCGAAAGGGGGATGGGGTAGTCCAGCACTTTGATCAGGTAGTCCTCGGGCAGTGTCTTCTTTCGAAAGTTGGTTAACAAGTCTCCTGTTGCCTCTGTAGACTGGTAAATAAGTAAGAGTGACGGAGAACATCACTTGCAAGCAGGCCCGGCTCTTTGCGCGAGATGCCGTGTACCGTGCCCGAGAAGACCGGGCAGCTTCGAAGCACCGGGCTAACGAAGCCAGGGCCAAGGCAGAGAGGGCCGGCAAGGCGTTGGGAGAGGGCACCACACTAGTGGAAAGCTTGGAAAAGAAGGCCAAGGAGGTGGGTTTTCGTCGCATCGGGCTGGGTCGGGTCGCGTACGGATCCTGTATAGGCACGTGAAATCAGTTTTGGCGTGTTTCAGGCAATGTTGCTCAGTATGAAGTTGATCAAGGACGGAAGGGCAAGGCTGATGCATACTGTTCCATTTTGTGGTAGACGTTGGAGAATTCTTCCATTTGTGCCATTGTTTCCTCACTATCCACCCAATGCGTCAAGAATCGGACGAACCCGGGACACAGACGATCTCCGGTCGACACCTGTTGTGCGAAGAACAAGGTACCGGTGATTGCTCCCTAGCAACTAAGTTTGAATTGTTTTTGGTCTTCCGTTTGACGTGACATGGGCTGTGTCAAAAATGAATGCCGGTATTTCAACCATACATCGTTTTTACGGCACAGCACAACGGCTAAGGCACTTTTGTGGTAATCAGGTCGAAAGCCACTCATGGTCGCAGCAGCTCCTTAACCTTTCGGTGTGCATGGGCGGGGTTGGGGCGGATCGATGGTGCGCGCAACCCTTACAATTCGACGAACAGGCGATCGACACAGCTACTAGGGCTCTGAAGCTGCTGACTATCCTCTCGAGGCCAACCGTGAAGGCCGCCGGGCGGCTGCAGAAGCGACTGGTGATCGAAGAAGGGGGACACGACCGCGAGCAGGTGATATACCCGGCAGCAATGCTTTTTGTTTCTCGCAAGGAATCGGGATCTTGTTCCCCGAGACCCCGAATATTCGGCACCACGGACGAAACCGCAAGGTGAAGAAACCGAACACATCTCCAAAGATCTTGTTGGGTGTCCTACTCGGCCTTCTTCGACGTGGGAGCTTACCCCAGCGCAACGTTGTCGAAAGCATTAGGGCACGGGGTAAAGCAGTCTCTCGAGTTAGTCTTGTCCATTGATGGTGAAGGTCTGTCGCTCTCGTGCATCCGCTGCAGTGGCGGTTTTCCATGCGCTTCCCTCGTTTATCTCTCTTCCCTTGCACAGGATGCAGCCACTTGCCGACCGCAAAAATATGATAGTACGTCCTTCCCGGGTGTACCTGTGGAGCCACACCGCTCACATTTGCAGTATATGTAGTTCACGGCACGGCTAGAGACCACGCCGGCCGTTGCTCCCTCATTTTTTCCTCCCCCCCTTGCCTCCCCTGTTCGACCGAAATGATGCCCTACCACCCAAATTGCAGTGGGATGCCCTTTTTCGAGGAGGCATGGTGCTGGAAACGCCGGAGCTGAGTTACGTCAGCGTTATAGAGTCGAAGCGAAAGTTTTGCGTTGCGACGATCAGAAGGGATGCAAGGACAGGGACGGTCAGGGTAACCGCTGCAGGTGAATTCTCCACAAAGCGCCACTGCTGAGTTGGTCATGCTTGTGTGAAGCCGGGGACAGTATCATGGTCATGTGAACGCGGTGGCGCCAGCGTTGTACATGGAGAATTTATTTTCCTGGTCAAGTATGAGCAAAACCGCTACGGTGCTCCAACATACATCTCGTTCATAATTTTCCCACCTCTTGTGCAGCTGCCCGCCGTCGTCTTTGTCAATTCTATCGTTGTTAACACGATCGAAGTGGGTTTGGACCACGATTCTTGACAATGCGCCCGATACACCGAAAACCCTACTGGCATATGCCCCAAACACTAACGAAACACACCCAACCATTCATTTGAACAACCAATCTGTATTCCCTTCACTCTTGCTAACGTTGACACAGTTGTCCACCACTGCCTGCCGCCTGTAGGAGGAGCTGTTGGCCGACCAACACCATCATGATGAGTCTCTCGTTTAAGTCATGTGGATTAAATGGACGTGACTGCACGTCGGTTCTCTGCTGATCGACATAATGAATCACTCATTGCTAGTTTTCGTGTTCGTATTTTCGTCCTTCGCCGTAACCAGGAGATGACAAGGCCGTGGACCTTTTCTCCGTCACCATGAGCGCAGCTGAGGTAAAAGCAGACAGCAGTGCATACAAGTGGCAGGCCTTGTCGATGAGTGCGAGGCGCTTTTCTTCGTAGTACCCCGCCCCGATCCTCTCAAATAGTTTCCCGGACGAGGCGGGGGCGCAGTGCTACGAAGGACGCCGAAACGAACAAATGTAGGGAATGTACTAGATTGTCCGCATATCAGCGGCAAAAAAGAAATCTATTTATCCATGTTTTTCCTCGTCTGTTTTACTCTTCGCGTGGGGTAATATTCTAATGCATTCGTACATTCTCTATTGTTTGCTTTTCCTTTCGGCGGTGGGGCTGGCCTGCGGGCGGGACTCACTTCAGGTGATGTCGGTGGTGTCGGAGAAGGTCGGGGGTCGTCGGGGAAAGGAGCTGGTGGCGCCCATAGTTATGGAGGGCGGCTACGCCGCCATCGGCCGCGTGCAGGAGGCGAGGAGGAAGGAGATCTTGCAGGTACGGTTGGGGTTAGATGGCGAGGGTAAGGAGGCCTCGCAGGGGTGTTGGGGTTAGGTGAAGAAAGCGATGTATATAACGAGTACGGAAGAAGTTGAGAGGTAGGACGCAAGGAGGAACTCGCCCTAGAGGGAGTGGACAACAACTTCGTAATTTAGTTCAATAGTACAGAATACGTAGTGTGAACTACAGTGTTCTTAAAGGCGTCGTCCAGTTCAATTTTCTCATTGCTACATCTAATGACGAGCAGCCCACCGCCAGTACTTAGCCTGGTTAGAGCGATGACAAACCTTGTATTCCCCCCCAGTGTTCACAATTTTTACTTACATCAGCAAAGGCGTGTCGTATCTAGGTTTGGTACAAGTTAGTATTTTGTATACGCTTGGATCACTGGCGATGAGTACACCTCACACGCACAACTTTCCTGCCTCCGTCATACTCACCTGCATCCCGCAGGTGTTCGTAGAGTCTTTAAAGCTGGACATCTACCAACACGAGTTGGCAATCGGAAAGCTCTTCCTGATCCGCCGAAGCGCCGGTGAGGACAACAACAAGGAAGCGACAGGATTGCACGCGTTACTCCACGTCCTTTTCGGACACATTCCGGCCGCGACCTGCGGTGCACGTCAGACTACAACAGCCAAACACAAAAATCGCATCTTACAGTATTTGGCGACACCACAAAGTAAATCGTATTTCGAAAGCAATTCTTGGTTACCTTTCACTGTTTCCTGACTCTGCTTCCATACACTGCACGGCCAAAACAACAGAGCTTAAATCTCGGTTGTTAGAGAGCCTGTGGCACCAAGACGCTGTCATCGGCCGTTCAAGTGGCCGAGGGACGGAGATCTTCCGGCAATTCCGCCGCCTGGGCACGGGCTGGGCAGCAGTGGCGGTGTACGAGACGTGGGGCGACCTCTTCTTCGAGGCGTATGACCCCACCACGACTTCCACCATGACTTTGGAGGTAAATGTCAGCAGCACCCATCTACTGTGCCATCGCAAGAAAAATATCTTCCCCATCGTAGTCGTCCCTGTTGTCGCTTCGTTCTGCTTCCACGTTCGGGGCTTTTGTCAGCGGGTGCTCGACAAGAAAAAAATCTCTCCGTGAAGGACCCACCTAAAAGGGCTGTCGTACGGGTCTCATCACGGAGGGGAATTTTTCCCTTTTGACCACTTTCTGTTGGTTTTCGGTAGAGGTGGTAGGGCTAGCGTTGCTCGTGCTCTTACTTGTAATCGTGGTTGTGGTGACAGTGGCGATGGTGGAGTGTTTGTGGTTGCATTCGTGCACTACAGTGAGTGATAGCCACGTCAAGATGCCAAAACAAACAACGAATAGACCCGAAGTCAAACCCTCGTCGTTTCGCCTTGCTTTCCCTGCTCATCAATTCACCCTTCATCCACCGACCAATACACGTGCTTACCCACCCATCAACCCATCCATTTCATGAGCAGACGAGTGTGCGTGAGGTACTCGGGAGCCTGCTGCCTTCTGACCGAGCGGCGGCGGCGGCCTACTTGCTCGCTGTCAGGACGGGCACGTTCCCTAGGAAGCTCATGCGGCAGGTGCAACAATTTGTGTTTATCGGTGCAGATCAACGTAATAGTGTTGAGCATACATTTCCTGTTGTCTCAGGGGCTCCGTCCTCTGTGACACTCCTCAGGATGTCGGTTGGTTCGGCAGGCTCGCAGACTTTGCGGAGTGCCAGGCGAACAGGACGGAAAACTGCCTGGGACGCAGAAACGTGTCCTCCCCAAAGGCCCTCTGGTACCATTGCCGTAGGCTATGTCGAAGACTCCGCTCCCGCCATACACATCTCCGCCTGTCTCTCTGCCGCGGCCAACCCGCACTAGATCATGGCACCACCAGGCCCCCACTCATCCGCAAGAGTCGATCTGGACATCGCCAATCACAACAAACAGGTCTTGAACCGTCTGGATGTGATCCTTCCGGGTGAGAGTGGCCGCTGGTGGCGGCGTCCCATCGACGGAGAAATGCCGCACCTGGCTCTCATCTCGACCGAAGCTCCACACAGCACCGCTAGCAACGGCAGAAACGCCTGCCAACAGTACCGCGGGCCAGTCTGGACGGAGGAGCGTTTCTCTTCGGGAAAGGCGGTGACGGCAAGAGTGCTCGTGTCCGCGAGGGGGGACTACCTGGTTGAGATGGAAGCAAGAGACGCGAAGAAACAGAAGCGGAGACTGGGGTCGGGGTCGGAGGAGGACACGGGGCGGGCGGCGAAGCATGGGCAAAGCCATGCGCCATCTCGTCCTCCTTCGTGTTTGGCCACAAGCGATAGAGGTGTGCTCCGCTTGGAGGTGAAAGATCAGGAGTTGCGGTCGGTGCTTCGCGCTGTGGACAGGGAGCGGCGGCAGCAACAGCCCGAGGAAGGACCGGAGAGGAAGGACATGGAAAACCTCCTGGCTCCTGATCGTCGGGCAGAGCTTTGTCGGTGAGGGTGAACGGGGCCTAGAAAAGGGAACGCTTTTCAGGGCTGACTGCCGAAAGGATATAAGAGTATGTACCAGGGGTTCTCCAGGAGCGCCAAAGCAATTGTTTATATGAGAGCAGTTTTGAAGTGCGCGGCGTGGTACCGCCGAAAATTGTCTCCTGGCGGCTGCTTTTCCGGGTAGCGAGGTCGTTGGCACTACAAGGTGGGTGTCTCAACAACCACGTGAGCGCTCGATTCATACAGGAGGCCAGCAGCCGGGCGCCTTAACGCCGTCGTCTCGACCGCATGCACCCCACAAGAACACCTCCGTCTGAGAAACGTACCTACTCCCCGTTGAAACTCGAACGTGTTTATTTGTTCGATATTCCTCGATACCCCTTGGGATGCCCCCCTGTGAGGGTGTGATGCCACTGCTTACTAGCTCCCAAACAACGGGGGCCCTTCTTCAAAATCTCAATATTGGTCGTACCAACAAGGACATCAATATTGGTCGTGCCAACAAGGCTTCCACGTTACCATAATCGCACTCAACAGGTATCTACTAGACCATATAGCCCTCGAAGATGTGCGCCCCAGCACGACGGCGCCCGCCAGCAACGACGATACCCCTTCGAAGGGTTTAGAAGTGGTGGCGGCGGGCAATGTTGGGATTGAGGTCGAGCTCCGGGCGGCGTACAAGTCATACAAGGTGTGATAACGTTTCGCCTGTGCAAGACCATGGAATGCAATGGTGTTGTCTATTTTCATGAGGAAAACATCTCTGGTAGGTAGTTGGTAGGGGAACTCTGCAAAACACCAGCGCCCGAACCGTCGACCCTTGCCGTGGCGCTTCCAGACTAACACCGCCGAACGGAGCAGCAGTCTAAAGCGTGTCGAGGGCGACGGTCCTGCAAAAAGTATCCTCCAGTTTGCGATTGGTTTGTGCTGGCTCCTTTTCGAGTGCTCGAGCGTAGGGGGGTGGCTTCTACTGCCGTGTGGAAGGTCATGATACCTCACCTCACAGCTAGTGCCGTGGTGAACTGAAATATATAGGTGCAGGGAGGTAAATGGTTACCTCTTTGTAACCTGAACAGTATCAGAAAGACTCCCGCCATGAATACCTCCCCACGCAACGTACAACCAAATGCCGAACTCGACCCAGGCTTGGGCGGCAGCGATCAACGCTCCGGTGGATCGCGACCCTCTCCGAGGAACACTACAACAGCAGCATTCTCCGGAGCTCTCGCCGTCCGACTTCGTCCTCGTCTTGCGGCCGGACATCGACAGCGATGAACACTTGCTGCCCATCCACGAGAGCCCGTGGACCCCGGACGGAAAAACGTGGTTTCAGGCAAAGGTTAGCTTGCTTCAGGGTGCTCCAGCGGCATCGGCGCCGGTAGCGGCGGTGACCGCCGTCGGGCCTCGTGGGAGTCACACGAACGGTGAGAGAGGCCGCGGCGCCGGCTTGCTGCCCCTAGGAAGAAACCACACTTGCAGCAGCGTTGGGGAGGGCTCAAAGCCATTGAAAAATGAAGAACTCGGAGAAAAAAGTGGGGGGCTGTCGGTTACGCTGAGGCCGGAGGGGGCGGGGCAGAGGAGAGCGCGCCTGGAGAGAGAGGCGATTGCGGCGATGGCCCATGAAGACCAAAGGTCGAGGCTGGTCGGCCGGGGTGTGTCCAGACTGGACAAGGAGGCGGCGGGGAGAGCGGCGGCGGTCGAAGAGGCTCGCCGGTCATCGAGGCTTGCGGCGGCCGTGTTTACCACGAGAGTAAGTGTGATGCGGTACAGGTCGGCGCCAGTTTCACTGCTGAAGAACAATATAGTATTTGTTCAGGTTGAGAAAATGCGCGAGCCCGATTTCGCCGCCTGACTCGGCACGTTCAGCCGACTTTATCTAGCACGAGAGGGGCGTCTGTCGTAGTCCAAACAAACGAGGAAGCGAAGGGCCTTTAGGTACCATAGTTCGGTGTCTTCCGGAGAGGAGCAGCACATTGAAAAACGTGGAACCCAGAATGAAACGCTATCTTCGTGCTCTCCCGCACACGATCAGAGTCTTCCTGCATAGTCGACACACGTGCTGCTACGGACGGGTTCAACACGGCAAGTGCAATTTCCGTTCTAAACACAACATCACTACTAGCTTTCCCCCTTTTGAATCGCTGACCCTCATACCCTACCTTCATGGTCGTCGTTGTGTGCTCGTCCGATCCAATCAAAGACTCGCAACCAAAACCGCGTCGAAGCGCTTCTCCGCCAGGAACAGGCGCAAGCCAAGATTTGGGCAGAACAAGACCTCGTGTCCGCGCGACAAGCCGCCGGGGAAATGCTGCCCCTCCTGCGATTGGAGACCCGCCCCAACGAAGGTGGTGAACAAGGGGCCCTCCCGCTGCTACAAATGATGGACGCTACCACGTCCAACGACGACAACCGAGGTAGAAAAGGCGCTTCCACACTCCGGCGGTTTCACGTTCTGGATGGAGCGGAGGAGCCAACAACAACGGCAACGCCGGTGGCAAAAAGGTCGCTGGCGAAAACCAAGTTGGGCCGGTCGTTTGTGCTGCAGAGGGGACGGGAGGTAGTCGCACCACCGGGGGAAGCCAAGGGCGGCACGGGAACCGCGGTAGGGAGGACGAGAGATGAAGAGGTATTGCCCGCACCTTTGCGGGGTGTTTGTGTTTCTCGCTTGCCGGAAGGGCTAGAGAAGGGGTTGGTGCCGTCAGAGCGTCGGTATCGAGGAGAAGGCTTCCTCGAGCGGCATGGAGCAAGATCTGGATCAGGATCAGGATCAGCATCCTTCGCGTGCTATGCTGGCGTTATGCAACGGCGACCAAACGGCGACAGCCGGCCCACGCCTCTAGTGCAACAAGTGCTGCGACTAGAGCGAGGATGTGGGAGGGTGGATGATAAGAACAGGAATGGCAGCAGTGCGGGTACGACGACGGTGACGACGAGGGCGACTTCGGTTGTAGCCGTAGTGAGAGCGGTCCTCGAACCGGCCGCCGCGAACACGTGCGACTGCGATGGCACCGCCGGGCACGAGCAGGACGATCGTGATGCGGGGCGGTGCGAGGTACGCACCG
This sequence comes from Ectocarpus siliculosus, assembly GCA_000310025.1. Lineage (NCBI taxonomy): Eukaryota > Phaeophyceae > Ectocarpales > Ectocarpaceae > Ectocarpus > Ectocarpus siliculosus. Next base: position 1,486,563 of record FN649745.1, on the reverse strand, counting down.
TTATTCGAGTGGAGGCGTACCTCCCTGACTCTTCGACGACCGTAGCTCTCCACGTCAAGGTTCCCCCATCCCCTTCCACTTCCCCAAAGACTACCGTTGAGGGTGACGGCACACTACCAACAGAAGTCCACAAGAATGAGGGCGGAGAAGACCAGGCAACGTTGCCTCTACGGATAAATGTTGCCACTAGTTCTTGTATCAAGGGTGGTGCACCTGTTGCAGCAGATACGGAATGTAAGGAGCGACGGGAATCGCTCTATGTGGACGCGGAACACAAGCAAGAGTGCCGATTGCGGAAGAAACGACGGCGAGCGTGTCGGGATGCTCGCTACGCGGAAGCGAGGAGGGGGGACGCGGAAATGTTTGCCGTGGTCCAAGAAGCCATCGGCGACGCCTCCAAGCGCACTTCCTCCCACACCAGGTCGCAAAAGGGGGGGATGGACACCTTCGAGGAGACTCCCAATACGAATGAGGGTCTCTATAACCCACCGGACGGGGAGGGACATCAACGACATAAACACAACAATGCATTCAGTATGCTGCTTGTTCGGGCGAACGTGGTCGTGCCGGTGAGGCGCCTCCATCTCGGGTCAGGGTCATGGAGGGAGACGATCGGGAAACTGGTGGGCTGCCCTGCCGGCCAGGAACTGCGTGCGGTAAGTATGACTTGTTGAAGCATCATGGTTCTCATATATACATGTACTGGAATGCGGCAAGTACGTCCTCGAAGAACTACGACGACCATTGGTCAAGGGACGAGTCGCTTACATAGAACTCTATTGATATTTCCTGTGGAAAGATAAACGTTTGAGTGATGCCCGATCGACAATTCCACATGAACTGGTATTTGCCTACAAACTGTGATCATAGCTAGGAAGCAATGTACTTTCCTCGAGTGTTGACTTGAAGCCGAGAAGTACCGCAGGGGGCTACGGCTACAGGATTTGCCTGACTGCATCTTTCTTCCCAAACCCCTCGTGTCTCGTCGTGCCGCCGATCCACCAGCTCAACGTCAACGGTCCTCTAGTCTATGCCCTAGACTCGTCGTGCCCGGCTCCTTTCAACGTTAAGGCTGAAAAGCTTTTCGGCATCAGGTGACGTCCATTTCGAAAGGGCAACTACTGCACATGCACGCTGTTACTTCGTGAGGGTTCTGTCGATCATGAGCTTGTTTCTGTGCGAGGTTTTTCAACAAATGGTATGTAATTGAGACAAACCGTCAACTTCTTCAATCGCCTGCACGCATGTGGGGTTATTCATCTCGGTATATCCCACAATATTCCTAAGGTTCAAGGAAAATGTCGGTCTCATCACCCCGCACTCCGCGCGTATTTGAGCCTGGTTACTTAGACATATTGGTCATGCGTGCACCACAGGGTGCAAGGCGACATTGTGTGGGTGCAGGCTCGTGCGGAAGAGAGAGTCTTGGCTCTGCTTGAGGCGGATGGGCAGCTAATGGGCGAGGAAAGTGAAGCTGTCAACCACCTAGGCTGCGATCAGTAAGTGGTCGCTCGTAATATCGAGGGGCAGCAGCCCTGGAGTTCATGATAAATGGCAAAGGAGATTATGCGAACGCCCACACTCCACTGCGTGGAGGGTGGCGAAGACTCATTCGACTTGCCTGTGCTTGAGCTCGCCAATCAAAAGGTTCTGAGACGCCAGGAATACACATGTGAAGAGAGCGTCAGATATTTTCTTCTGTAGTTATCCAGCCCTGCGCTTGCGATCTAATACATACGTGCCATTGAGTGCCTATGTCATGCCGCGCGTTGGTAGAGTTTGCTGCGGTAACGAATATCATTGATATTTTTTGCTGCCATACGCTGGTTGTTCATTCGATGGAGAATTTTCCAACCCGCACGCTGATTCTTTAAATGACTTGCTACCCATCTACGTCGCCCCGCCACCTGCGCCTGCTTCCCGTCGCCGCGGGGTTCGTAGGGTTGGGGAGGCAAAAAATGTGGAACAACGGCGTCGCCGGTGAGTGAATCCGATGTTTCCTGGGTGTCCAATCACGGACATCAGGACGGAACCCATCGCAGCACAAAAAATGATAAAAGAAAAAGTGGATCATGTTTCTGCACTGCTGTCATAAAATTATGAAATACGAAGCGGATGTTGGGTAGCCTGTAGATAATGTTCCATTGAACATGAATGTACGTACGTGGACAAACTATCGTAGTTCGGGAAGAGTCCGCATATTGCCTATCTTCTTTTAAAACTTACTATCTAACTGCTGTAGGATCACGCAGCTGCATACCGTGATCAAACACGGGTGCCAAGGTCCTCCCTTGCAAGTATGTAGTCACAGTACCTTTCCGATCTCGAGTACCCTCTCCTCATCAGTAGTAGTAATGCCAACAACGATGTTGTTGAGTAACTGGTGGACGTGTGCCACCAAATGCACTCGTGACATCTAGCAATACATACATATTACCGCCGTTTGATGGCTCCATCCCGACGTGGCCCCTAAGAAAACAAGGGACTACGCGGTAACCCCAACTTCCCTTCACCACATCTCTACTATTCATTATGTCGCCCGCTTTTTAAGGTGGCGGGTTCTCCCCACCGTCTGTCCCTCTGACACCACCTATCCGTGAAAAACCGCTTCCTCCACTCAGCATAGGAATTGGTTAAGCCCAACAGCTTCGAAGCAAAGTAGTGTGTGAGCGTCATTCCCACTGTCGCCTTTCCCACCGTCGTCACTCCCACCATCTCAACTACTCCACCCACCCACCCGTCCTCCTCCTCCTCCTCCTCCTCCTCCTCCTCCTCCTCCTCCTCCTCCTCCTCCTCCTCCTCCTCCTCCTCCTCCTCCTCCTCCTCCTCCTCCTCCTCCTCCTCCTCCTCCTCCTCCTCCTCCTCCTCCTCCTCCTTGTCCAGTGGTAACGAGGCAGTGAACAAAGAAGCCCGTCGGCTGCTGCCCGCTCTGTCTCGGTCGTTCTTTTCGGCCTCGTTCAACCCGGACGACGCGGCCGCCGCGGAAGTGCGGGCTCTTTTCGACAAGGCGTGGCTCACTCGCGTCTCCGAGATGTTCGACGACCCCGCCAAGGAACTGGCGATGGAAAGAGATTCAGCGAATCTAGAATTGCTGGGGGCTGCGGACGTTTCGACGGGCTCGCCTGGTGTAGTTGCTCAGGACAGCGGTGCTGCTGCCGATGCTGCTGCTCAAGGAGGAGATAGGGCAGTGGCTGCTGCTGCTGCTGCTGCTGCTGCTGCTGGGAGAACGAAAATCAATCCCTGGCACTTGGCGAACGCCTTGCTCAGGATGCATGTTCTGGGTTGTACGGTGAGAAAAGAGAGGAATTATTTGCAAGATGGAAGAGAAAAGAGGGAATCATGAGAGGGTTGACAAGGGGTGTTTGTGACAGCAGAAAAACTGTATTTGGCATGCAACAGAAGACATATAGATTGAATAGTTGGTTTGGTTCTAGCGCGAGGCACCTGATACTTGATAATGTTGAGGTTTGCCGTACGGAAAACTGGGAAGTGCGGAACTTTGTCGTCAACAACGTCCTCGGGGTTGTTTTGTATGGGGAAATGTTAGACAGCACTTGGAGCGTTCAAACACGATTGGCAACCACTTTATTTGGGGCTCGAATGATGAGCCGAAGCTGCGTGTAGTGAAGCACGGAGAGGCCTCGGTTTGTACGTACGCAAGTACCGCTCTAAGAGTCACAGGTTCTTGGCCTACTCACTTTCGAGAGAAAGTTCCACATACAAGTAGTAAGAAAATACCCCAGATCAGACATTCTCAGACCCTACCCCTCCGATGCAAAACCCTACTGCGGCGGAAATCACTGTATTTTGTGATGCGTCCGGAGCAGATCCCGGGGCCGGCGTGTCCTGTGCCGTGCTGCCACCAGAGTCGGGCAAGAGCCTCTGTTGAGCTCGCGGATCATGACGATAGCGGTGCTGCTGCGTCTCTATCGACGTCGATATCAACTCGGCCCGGTCCTGGTGCTGATTCTGACGCCGTCCTTCTCCGAGAACTAGACCGGTATGAGACAGAGACAGGTCTGGAAATCATGTCGCTTTGTCGACACTCACCGCTCTCGGATCAACCTTGTTTTCTGTGAATGTTTTGCGAGCCATTCCTTTGATATACGTACCAAAAGTGGTGAAACTTTGGTTGGCGCAAACAGTATGAGATATGAACAGGGCATCTGCGCTGGTTGTTTGGACCAGAAACGTATGCCAGATGGCAAAACCTGCACGTATATTTTATCGTTGAGCAAGCTTGTGCAAGTATTGTTTGTTTTAATGCACTCCACCAAGGCCAATCAGGTTGCACTTATCAGTGAGCAGGAGTAGGTAAAGCCGAACATGACTCGGCAACCCAACACCATGGGCTAGTCTACTACTAGGCTTCATCCGAACGGAACTCGTGATAAATGGTTGCATGCGGCCAGTTCATCCCCACGGAACTAGTGATGCATCAGGAGGGGCACCCCTTCCAGAAGAACACTCCACCCTAAAATAACGATGTGGTTCGGAAGTGCTACGGGTTTCTCCTCGAAGTGAAAGTTCTGGGATAAACATTAAACTTCCCAGAGGAGTCACAGCAGCATGCAGAAGGACCGATGGGTGAACCGCATCAGGTCAACCCAGGCGCTTCTAACATGAAGAAATAGAGGTCAACGAGTGGATCGTTTTCACGCAGAAGCAGGAACAACAATGACGCTTGCGTCGTACAACCACACCCAGGTGCATCATGTGGCACTGGGAGTCGAAGGAGCACGAGAGGCGAGAAGCGCGGAACATCGAAGGAAGAGGACGAGAGCACAAAATAGCAGGTGTGTTGGTCGCCTGAGCAACCCCAAGGCACAGGTGTCGGTTCTTTGCGTTAAGTCAACCAAATTTCAAAATATGGTAAGGAGAACATCATGTACACGGATGAAGCGCACTGTCCAATAGGCTTAGATGATCACACACGTTACATTCCTGACGACAATCCCCCCCCAACGTTCTCACCAAACCTTTCCATGCCAGTACTGGTGCCAGTTTCTACCGCCGATGAATTCCAACTCCAGGAAACAGTGACCTAGACCTGCCGAATCCCCGCACGCTTCTTGCTCGCTGCCAGCAGACCAAGCCGGAGAAGTGAAAACGACTGCGGTCGCCTCCGATGGGGATGGCGACGAGGATGACCGCAAGCAGCCGCAAGAGCGGCCTGCCTCTTCATCAGTCGCGACTGCCAGTTCTGTTACGCGAGGAGGAGGCGGGGCCGGAGGCGGAGGCGCAAGTTATCGCAGCAATGAGTCTCGAGTTCATCGACCGCCGCTCTCTCCACCTTCATCTAAACGCCCGTTCGTGCAAGCCCTTGAGACCCTCGAGCGCCTCACCCATGCAGCTGGGAAACCCCACGGCGGCGTTTCTGCTGGACTTGCTTCAGCTTCCTTGCCCTCCTCTTCCTCGTCCTCCCGTGCGTCCACCGCCACTGCGGCCGACATAACCTCGTCGTTAGTTTCTCCTTCACCCTCTTCTCTTGGCTCCACCAGGGAAGAGGGTGCCTCAAGCGGGAAAAGGAAACGAAAACAGGCCCAGGAACGACAGAGCGCAGCAGCTGCAGCAATTGCTCTGAGTGCCAACGATGGTGAGGGAGGCGGGGGGGAGGGCGGGAGGGAAGGAGGGGAGACGTCGTCGCCGTCGTCATTGCCGGGAGGGGCGGCGAAGTGTCGAGTAGGCTTCGGCATGATTCGTTTGCTCACAGGGCCGGAGGGCAACGACGCCGGTGGAAGGCCAGTCGGAGTGAAGCCGGGGGAGGACGTGGAGACTGCCGTGCTTGGCAGTGGCGGGTCAAAGGTGATACTTATTTGTGGATGAAAATGGCATATTTTTTGCTGGGATGTCGTGGCCAGGGTGGCGTTGCTTTCGTTGTGCTTCTCGGTGTATTGAGCAGCAAACCATGTTGTAATCGGTCTGGGTACCATTGGACCTTTACGCATGCACGGCACTTTTCGTCGAACACGACCGGCAACGATGAGAGGGAAACAGGGTTGCCGTTTGAACAATTTCAAGAAACCAAATGTCCTCCAACCAAATGCCCCCCTCTTGATCTTGCGACCGATGTCTCTCTCGTGACCACTAATCTTGCAACCACGCAAACGACAACCCTTCGGAACGAAAGGTGTCACAGTGGGTGATGGGCCGTCTGAAAATAGACACCAGGGGAGGAGAAAGACAAGAAAACGGTCGAGACAACGCCGATGGGAATCAACAGTATCTCTGCCTAGACGAAACGCACGTCTCCGGCGCGGTCTGCATATCAGGAACAAGGTGAAACCAACGGCAACGGACCGCTCTCTGCCGACTCACAACGTGGTGGTCGGGGGGCAAAAGTATGTCATCGCCATGCCATTGACCGTCACGTGTGCTGCGAAATATGGTCCCACCGTTTGTTCACGGGGTTTCTGGTGCTAGCTATGCTGGTTGCGAATACCGTTCTGCCGTTTCGTTCGCATATGGTCGTCTTTCCGATGACATTCTTGTGGTAGCGACAGACGCCAGAACATGTACTCCGTCCATCATCAACCAGCCAGTCATGCACATCACGCAGATTCCTGCTGACCATCGCACTGCTCGATCCGCAAAATTCTGACGTGTGCATCACGCAGATTCCTGCTGACCATCGCACAGCTCGTGAATGGGTCTATTTCCGTGTCGGGTCACGACCCGCTCACGTGCCAGACAGCCGCTCTCACGCTTGACCTGCGCGCGTTGAAGACCCTATGCCTGTCGGAAGGACTGCAGACGGCATCTACAGGAAACCCGATTGGGTCCGTCGTCGCCAAGTGAGCCATCCCAGGACGCCTCTCCGCTTCATTTCTTGATATTTCGGAGATTAGTGGCGAAAGCGTAGAGGCTTAGCAAACGTCTGAATCCAAGCGTGCGACGGCCGTCTTTCGCTGCGCAAAGCAAACTGTAGCCCGCATCGACTAAAACCGGTTTGTTATCTTAGATCTCGATGAAGCACCTGCATGAATGCAATGGTATGCGGTCTTGCATATGTCCATCTCTTGTGTTGTGCCGTACCCTGCATACCATGCTACCCCCGTCTCGGTTTCCACCCTCTGTGCTGTCTAAGCCCTGTTCATGCACGGGTGCTCACGCACCGGGTGCTTGTCTCGAACCGCTCGAGGTCTCCGCTTGTCCGTAGCAGTCTCATGGCTGATACTAGCGTACAGATGTGCATGGTGTCCAAGGCGAGTTAGAGGCCGAAGTATGACAGACGACGACGCTTTGCTGCACCACAGGCGTCAGGTTCCGTTTGGTAATGTAAAGATCTGTGTGCCGTTCTGGAGAGGACTACTGTTGAAGCGGTTGTAACCACCATGACTTCCTCCTCCCACACACACCCAGCCCCTCACCTTCGGACACTTACGTTAAGTATCGAGAAGCACCTTACCCCTGGATATTGTTTACCCTATTCGAAGAGCGCCGGAATGTCCTGAAGAACGGGTAAACAGCTGCTGGAGGCGATGCGCGCGTCCCTACGGGCTGCAAAGAGCGTGCAACCCAATCAGCAGGTTGCTTGACATAATCCCCCGTCCCCCCTTTCCCTTTTTGATGCCACATCACAGGCACCTCATGAGAAACGCGCCTCGTCTCCTCGAGGTCCAGAGTGTAGGCGGCATCGACACCATGGCAGTTGCTGGCCAGAACCAAGGAGACGACGAGTCCATCGCCTCTTCCACATCTTCGGGCATCGCCCTGCCAGACGGTTACAGGCTGGAATCGACCGGAGGCTCGCCACGGCAACAACAAGTGGGCCATACCGACGACAGGAGCAATCGACCTGCCAAAGTCGCCGGGAGAACAAGTAACAGGGCGACCCTGGACCCGAAAACGACTTCGATTGTGACTGCTGGTAGTGAACCCGGGCTTGTGGCTTGCCGGATACGCCGACTGGAGGTGGGCAGGAGGCGGGCGGAGGGGATCAGGAGGGCCGCATCCGTGCGCAAGCTCGCGACGGTCGCGAGGTTGCAGCGGGAGATGCTTCTGACGTGCGACCGTCAAGCCCTCGCCTTGGCGAAATCCTCCTTCGAAGCGCTGTTGCGTTCCTTGTCAGTGCAAGGAGCAAGAACAGCGGCGGGAGACGGGGGATCGACGCAAGAAACGGCGCCCGCGGTGGCCACCTGCCTAGACAAGGACGGGGTTCTCGTGCTTAGAGAGAGGGTGGTGCAAGAGTTGTCTGCGGGCTCAGGTGGTTCCCGGAACCGGAGGGGGAGCGTTCAGGTAGTTGTCGAAGCTGTCCGGAGAGGAAGTGTCCAGCTTCGGAGAGGGAGCGTCCAGATGATGGCCGAGGTCAACAGAAGGGCGTTCAACCGTTCGCCCGTCTCACCGCCCGGTGGTAGTAGAGTCGGCAACGGCACACATGGCACCGCCGCCGACGCGTTCTCTCCCGTTGACGCTGTCGTTGTCGCTGGCGGTGGCGACAGGAAGGGAGAAGACAACCAAGACGAGAGTCTTGCCGCTGCCAAAACCGAGGACCAGAGTGCGATTGCGTCTCCTCCTCTCCGCACTTGCTCCGAAGGTCCATCTATTGATGATGCAGGCATTTTGTCTCCTCCGGGCAGCAACAACGAAGAGGGCGTCGTTCTCGACGAAACTGAACGTGTGTCGAGTAGCGGTGAGGATGGAGGTGCGGGGATTGGCGTCACGGAAGTCCAGCAACTCCCCGAAGAAACACCGCCTCAGCCAGGAACGGCGACCGAGGAGCGGTTATCACCAAAGCGACAAGGATCGGAAAAGACGCCTTCCCCCATGAAACGGGGCGGTGAAGGGGAGAGTGAGGGAAAAACTCGTGCGGTTAAGTTAGAAGAATTGCTCGTGGCTGTAGACGGTTTTTCCAAGAAAGTAGAAGGGGGGGGGGGGGGGGGCATCGGAATGACGGCATACGCGGCGTGGTGGGTGGGCGCGGTGTCGGACGCCGAGTTAGAGCTCAAGAGGAGGTTCTTGGTGCCTTAGCCCTGAGGAAAGGGGAATCGTGGTGGACTGTCGTGAAAAGAATCGCCTGCTGAAACCCTTCGTGCATTGCATGTTGTGATGTTTGCCCGGTGGTGCTGAAGCGCGCGTTCCGAAAGAAGTGCGTTTGGTGGTGACTCGTGTCGTCCTGATACACTATGAAAACAGGAGCCGTTGGCTCGTTCCTTCGTTCCTGCATTGTCATCCTCCCCCGAAAGAAATGGCACAACAACCTCCATGTGATCGTGAGGCTGCTTGCCGATGAAACGTATGCTACGTTGTTTTAGCAACAGCGCGTCGTCTCAGAACATGGCACGACGCAACTTTGCATCGTGGACGTGCATCTTTGTTGAGGATATGGTATCGACACTCTTTTCTGAGCTCGTCAACTTCGATCGCGTCTAAAAATGAACGCAACAACATGCATCATTCTGAAAAAAAATTGCGTCTACTTCATCAGGAGTGCAATGTGAAACATGCGTTCCCCCTTCACCAGCGCTGGCCTGGGATATTCCCAATGTGGCTGACAACACTCCTTCGTTTCTCCAATAAACACACAAAAACTGGGACGGAAAATGATACCGATAGTTCGATCAGCGCCCCGATAGGTTTGCTACACCCGCCACAACAAGGGCAGGGACACACTCATGCTACAAGTGCCACCACAATGTCTTCGACAAACTGCTCGACGTGTAGGTCTGTTCCTATTCCAAGAGAAGCTCAACCGCCACACACACGACTGAAGGAGGAAATGTTTCCATGCCTCTCCCTGCGCTGGCTACCATACCAACCACAACCCGTGGCTCTTGTCGCGAGGTGTCCACAACTCGTCTGTAACTACGATGATCCAAGGAAGAGCGAGCACGGTATGGTATCACGGGAAACATGAGCCGCCATATCTGCACAACGCGAAACACAGCACACCAGTTATTTGGCGTAGGCTACTTGACCACCCTGACGGCGCCAAAACCCGCCTCGAAGAGTCCTCCCAGGGATCGTTAGGACGTGCGAGGGTGCTGTTTGGACAACAAGGGACTGGAACGATGTCGTTAACCTCATGTAAAACCAGTCTAGTGACCCCTTGTGGTACGGAATGCTGGTCGGCCAGATTTTTTCAAACGAAACCGAGTGACTCAAGGGGAGCAGATATTTTCTCTACAGCAACGCTAATGATAACCGCTTGCAACACAACGGTTTCATTAAACCGTAATATCTGTTCGTGTAGTGACAAATTTCGGTTGTAAGCGTTTGCCCCCGAGGTGGTCCTTGGTATTTGTCCGGCTCCAACTGCTACGACGACTCCAGTTGCGAAGCGTCCGCGAGTTCTCTGCACGCATGGGTCAGGTCACAGCAGACATTTGGGCAGACAACATCGATTTTCACAGGGGGGTAATAAAGACAGCACGGAAAAATTGCGGTCAGCAGACAGGTCGGCATGGAGGCAGGTAGTCAGGTGGGTAGGCAGGGAGGAGCGGTACCGTAGGGTTCTACAGATCTCGCTCGGGTTGCACAGTGGACCCGGTGATTCTGAAAACTGCCACGGTGACGAGGCCGCATTGACGCGACAAGGGGCAATCTATTGTACTTCACGGGCAATTTGGAGAAGTATGACACGACCGCAGACTGCCTGACCTTGGTCGCTTCTGAAACGTCGACAGCACGACAACTCCAGCCGCTAGACACGCTCCCCCGACAGCCATGAAGGCGCCTCCGAGGACACCGTTGCCGTTACCAACGGGAGACAGCGTCGTCAAGACGAGACTCTTGGTGCCCCCAAATCCGGCGACATGGAAATCTTTCTCGTCGTCGCGATGCATGCGCACAACAGGAAAGTTGTTCGTCAGAAGGCGTCGGCTAGTTTCTCACGACGTGTATTGCTGGGGCATACTCAATGGGAGAAGGTTTAACTATTGGTTCGAGCAAGATGCTTCGAGTTTTATATGGTTGCTGTTCTGTTTTCGCATATGAATACGATCCTTCGGAGCCATCACAACCGGGGCTACCTCAGTTTTTTCTGCCGTGGAGCTTGCGGTACACACCATGTAACCTAATTCCCCGCCTCTTTTCGAGATCATCTTGCTGTGTACCACGCTGTTTGTACAGGGCAAGGGATTTGTGAAGATGCAACTTCTACGTCTAAGAGAAGTAGTAGATTTGCGTCGTAATGCAAGAGGGCATGAAGCAGTTTCGCGCATGTACATCAACGACTGGTTCAAATCGAAACCAGCAAATACACACACCCATACAATCAAGTTCCACACGAACAAAGAGAAACGAACGAAAACAACGGCGTACCACATCAAGGGCCGCTGCCATGTGTCGGCCAGTCAGCGTCATTTGCGCTAGTGAGAGAGGCACACACGAAAGCACACAGATTCTCACTCGCGGTCACGTTGAACGTGATCTCGGCGGGGGCTACCAAGTCGTGCTCGATTCGACCGTACAGGTTTCGAAACGTCGACAGGGCGGCGGTCCGCATCCACACCACGAAGTGCTCGTCGGTGACACCATCGACGGGGCTTATCACCTGCAAAATTGATGCAAAATTGACGGACCAAACAGAGATGAGGATAGGGGAAAAAGAAGACCGTTGGTTTAAACTAACACGACGAAAGCAAAAGAATCAACGACTGAACAAGGATCGAGGGAAAGAAGGAACGACACGAAGAAACGCAATTATAACACCAACCGATTTCCTGCAACAAACAACGTGTGTTGTGTATTTATGGTATGCTGAACAGGAATGCATAACAATTTCAAGGAAGTAACGACAGATAGTTCGTTACCACTATTTGGCAATAGCAAAGAGCGCGAAGGGAAGGCCTATGATTCTGTCGTGCTAGGTTGATACCCCTCATGAGGGTGCTCACATTCGGGTACGTCTCGTAGAGGTACTGCGTTGACGCCTCATCTGGGTACCAGTATTTGTAGCTTGTGCCTGTTGTTGTTGTTGTTGTTGTTGTTTGCACAATGAGGCGAGGAGAGGGTTGTAGCGGCATCCGGGGCACGGGCGGCGCAGAACACGCGAAAGGGAGGTGTTGCCCGGTGGGCTGTTCACAATGTATTTCGGTGCATAGTACCTCATAGCACAACCAGCAACTTAGAATGGGGTTTCCAATAACGCCGTGGAAGGCCACTATTTACAACAACTAAAAGAGACTCTCCCATGTGACGAGCTCGTCGCGCATCTGTTTGTGGCTGCGGAAGGAAGGCACGACATCTTCGTTCTTGGCTGGGACAGAAACACTGTTCGATCCGCTCGAAACAGCAGCACAGCTGTAAAGCTAGGTCGCTGTATCTACAAGCTGCTACAACAGTCTGCACCTGTGCGGTCTGTGAAGCTACCACAATCACTGTACGCCGCGGACCCTAAGCAGTCCTCGCAGCTTACGCTCGGAGCGCACTCTGCCCTCACGAAGCCGTCGGGCTGCGAGAAGTCCCCATCTCGGTCTGGCAATTACGCAACGAGGTCATGAAACGCGGGGCCAAGAACGAGTTGGCACGTTGGTCTGCAATCAAAGCGTTGTTCTGGCTACTGCCGTGGTAAGGTTACAATCATATACGCATGGTAGCGTTCGTCCGTTCCCTGCATCGACCTGCGGACCAGCTTTCGACACGAAACGAACATCGGTCACCGTTAACATGTTTGCCAAGACATTCGAATGGAGCGTCCCGCAGCCACCAGACCTAGCTAGGATCGAGACAGCACGGTAGTGAGTAGTCCAACGCCTTAGCTACAGAACGGGATACCATATGCCGTGCCGATACAACGCCCCTAATACACGGTGGGGCGTAATCCGCTGCATACCGTGCGCGACGTACGATAACATTCCACCCCTGGGAATACCCATTCTGGTTGATATCTCTACGAGGTGAAGAAACGGTGTCCAGAACGGGGAAGCCCGACAAGCCGAGCCATTACCATCGTACCCAAGTACACGCACCGCTTGCGGCTGCATCTTTGTTCGCTCATTACCTTCAGCCCAATCTCACCCGTGACCCACGATATTCCGCCCTCGTCCATGTACTCGTACGGGGAGAGGGACTCGTACGGCTCCGGCGCGCTATCCACAACAATCACATCGTTGAACATGCTATTCGCCACCAAACCACACGGGTTCAAATCGAGGGTGTCGATGCTCTCTAGGGGGCTGCAGATGCCGGCTCCAGGAACCTTTCGGCGCCACGCGTTTGTATGCCAAAGGGAACACGTACGACGGAAGGACGGGGCGGGGGGCGTGTGCGGTGTAGCTCATACCGTGCCGTCGGGTAAGTCAGAATATTATCCGGTGCTGGTCGAGCCGCTGTTGTATGGCATGTCGAAAATGGAGCGATGCTGCACCTTCCATCGCCTTTGTTGCCAACGGTGATACGCCGTATCAGGCGTGTGAATTGCCTCGGCCTTTGTTTTCGAATGCATGATTGCCTTGAAACGAAGAGAAAGAGTGAAAAACAAAAGGGACCTCAGCAGACAATACTCGAACTCTCTCAGCAGACGCATGGCTGGAGGAACCTAAGGTCGAGGCAGCGTTTTTCTGTTGCCGACGGCAGCACACTTCATTCTCGCAACATTTAACGAAGGAGACGCCCTCAAGAAGACTGGGCACGGCACCGCATCAACGGAGAAACATCGAGCGTTTGGCTTGTACTTGTTTTGTGTCCGTAAGATATTTCCTCAGCTCGTCGATTGCGTTGGTTATCGAAACACGATGTCGTGGTCGTGACTTCCTCCGGTGGACGTGTATGTACAGGGATACCCCGCTTTGTGTATATATGTCATCAGCATGTTTCCAAAGTCGACCTCATCTGTTTTACGGCTACTCGCGTTCTAACCATAGAGGTAGCCCATCGTGGAACACAAGCGGCGGCGCGGTACGCTAAAGCACACGATTTGCCGATACAAGTGACAAGCGTTGATCGGACTCAACCTGCATCGCCGAAAGAAATTCACCATGTGATTCAACCCCAGCACAACGCAGCCCGCAACGAACAGTCCTAATCAACAAGCTTGCTCACCCCTCCCTTGAGCTGATCGAAGCTCCGCGACTTGACGTAGCTCCGGTGGTTTTGGTAAAACTTCCGGAGCTCAAAATAGACATAGATGGGACCCTTCATATCTTTGTCGATGCTGAATTTCACCTGGCACTAGAATCGCACGCGACCGAGAGAACGATCAAGAGAAACAACCGCGCCCACAACCGCAAACGTCAGTGTCCGACATCCACACGACGACTCTACAAAACAAGGCACCGTTATGCAGGGAAGATCAATGGGTATTGCGGGTCTATGTACATAGCGCACGGAAATAATGTGTCAGTTGTTTTTATCCAAGCGTGGCCTACGATCTAACCTGCAGCTACGAAATAACAGGGTTTGACTGAAGTGGAATGGGTACAACGAAGACGATTCGCACGATATGGTTAGACACTACCTAATGTAGTTCCCCCCCAAAAAACAACTTCATAGAGAAATACTTCGAAGTATATCTTGTGAATGACAGGTTCCACGAAGGTCACTCCATTGAGGCCGTAAAAACCTTCAGCAAGGATGGATTTGTGGCACGTAGGCGGGACGGGGGTGACGTGGACGACAGGTGTAGAGGATGACGTAAAGCAAGAAACGATCTGGCGGAATATCTTGTGAATCGTTGGACAGCATGAAATTCCGCCCTAGATTCGACTCTTCCGAGGCCGCCTGCTGAAGCCAGGAACAACAAGTCTTCCTACTTCCCGTTCCTGTTTCTTCGGTGTCATTCTCTCTCTCTCTTCTGAGACGTCCTCCTTGCTAAACCTCACGAAACAACAGTGCCTGCCTCCGTCAGTGGGTGAATACCACCGCCACCTGGGTCTCTCCCTAACAAGGGTAGTCTGTGTCCTCGATTTTGATGCGTGCTGTGCACTCTATTGGTCTAGACAGTATGTTTCTGCCGTAGCGCTTATATGTCAAACAGTTGTGTACGGTAGCCTGTGGTATCTAGACCACACCACTTACACTGCATCAGACTACATACGTCGTAATCGTAGAGTTGGTAAGTATTGGGGAGTTGTCGCCACCAAGCCACAACAAAAACAAGAATGAGACGATTGATTTGCTTTTTCACACGGATAGCGGAGAGATCGAACGGGGTCGCGTCATTCCTGATGCCTCGCTCCGGTACGCCCACCTACGGCGTGAAAATAACTATTGTAAGTGCGCGAAACGCACGCGAAGCCCATGAACCATACGGCCACCGTACATATATTGAGCGTCGCACTGATCGGAGAAATGTCGGGGTGCTTACAGAAGAAAGATGTATCAGTTGCATGCCCGCTACAGAGAATCGGAGAGGTGGCACGGACCGGAGCGTTGACACAGGAGGCGTAACAAAATTCAAGAACGAGGAGTTCAAACAACGATCGCACGCTGGTGCCAACCATCTGCTGCTGTAAGTTGTGCTACCTACCTCTTTCCCTTCGTTCGCCTCGGATATCGAGCAGTCGTCGACGGTCGTGCCCGAGCCCTCGTACTGCTGGGTCAGCTCCACGACGTCGGCATACTTGAGCTTGAGCCAGGTTCCGAGCGGTACGAAGAGCACGCCGACCGTCATAAACAAGCCTACCACCCACGCCGGCGTGACGACCGGCTGTACGGCCGCCATTCGCTGCTGCCTGAACGCCGTGTCTGGTGATGCAGTATAATAGTACCAAGTATGCGGCAGTCGCAGCAGAGTAGCAGCCGCGTTAGCCTAAATATACAGGAGCACCTAGTCCACGCACAGGATCCCTGCGTAGACAAGATATGCAGCAAGTCGTTGCAGGTCTTTGACATGTATCAACTTGAGACCCTCTCCCCGGAGCTCTCCCCAAACCGCGGAATCGCCGAGAAATGCAGCCCATCAACACCCTCCTCTCAAAATCTACAGGACGGTATGTACATGCACAGCCTGAGACTTTACGAACCCAAACCCTACCCTGCGCAGTACAAGAATAATGCAGCTAGAGACACACAAGCAACGCTGCTGTAAGCACTGCATTCAACCAATAGGTGGTAGTCTAGAGGATCGTGGGGCCTTCAGTAGTAACCCGATCGCACGACGCCGACATTGAAAACCATGGATTTCACGAGAGAACCAACGGTTCCCCGTGGAACTCTACAGGCGTTTCGAACGAGCAACTTTCTTACCGATCGGATCGTCCTTAAGAGCACCATTGTTCTCATCGTTCCCTTCCATCGGTCGCGCGGCACCTTCTGCTATGTAGTGTCAAAGACACAGGAAGACATACAAGCACGGGGACCTAGCAGTGCGAGGCAACGAAACGCGGCGTTAGTACAGACTCCCCGAAACGGCACATGATACCGCTTGTATTTTCGTTTATTGGCTCTTTACAGGGCTTCTATGCCAATTTTCTTTGTCTAAAATAGCGCGTGCCCAGCGTGCCCTAGCGTGCACCCCCACGGCTGACCTCCAAAAAGGAGGTAAACCACGCGGTGTGATGAAGTTCTGCGACACCCTTGAACAGCAGCGGAAGCTGAGCCCCGTTGAATGGAGTGCATCCTTCTTGAACTACAAATTGCTCAAGGTTCGTGGTCGTTGTGAAAGATTTTATTATTCCTGTTCTCTACTGTAGCGGCCAGCTGCCAGCTACCCTTTTACCTACTACTGAGAGGTGTGTGAGCGCGCTGCAGCCTCAACATCCTGCAGCTGGTAACTGATGCTTCACAGCGTTCACTGGGGTTCCAGAGAGTATTGCTTTGGAGCTATCTCTCACATTACCGTGCGGCAGCTCTTGTTTGTAGGTTGACAACGACTGTGAAGACTGCACTGCTGTACCATCCCACTGCAGCTGTCGATTGTAGACCACGCAGTAGTAGGCGCTGGCTAACCAATGCGCATACCACACCTGCTGTGAAACCCGCTTCGTGCGACCACCTCAAAGGAAAGGGGTTAATCCCTTCGACCACTCAATACGCCCTAACCAATCTAACAAATTGTGAACGAAGCGTACTTTGTACATATATCGCCGCCCGATACAGTACTAAGATCAACAGATGGCCCTGTCTCTTGTGAGCCTTCTGTTTGTACCCATAGCTGCTTCTGTGTTTTGCTCGAATTTATCGCCATTTTGTCCTGGACTCTTGTCGATGGAGAGACGGGTTTGTTTCTGTTAGAAACTTGTGAAGGGGGGAGTTCAATGGAAACGGGAAAAAGTGTCAACGTCACCTGACACCGGACCAAGGATCCTCGAAAACGAGAACACCTGCTGCCTGTTGCGATCGATGTTTGCTAAAATAACGTCCCCGACTCTTGTATTATTGTAGAAGTACCTCCAAAGACGCCGACGTGGACTTTGACGCCCACGTGTATGCACCGAGAGGTAGAAGAAAGCTCGACTCTGCTCGGTCGAAGGCGAAAATGCCGACAGAGAAAGAAGGCCTCTAGAATACGTACCGCAACGTGTCCCTCCCCCGTGTGTCCTTCATCATTTCATCGCCTTCAGTCGATTCCTGGAAAACTTCGTTCAACCTTTGACGTTTGTTTTTTCTACAGTTTTGTGTGGGTCCGGAAAGTGTCCACGGCCCTGCCTGTCGTATAGGGTATTCTTCGGAGTACACTCGAAAGAAAGCCTGTCCATCCGAGGCAATCTTTGCAGGCAAGCTTCGAGAGCATGCGTCGAAGAAGTCCTTCGTGTCCCTGCAGCCGCACCTCGTTGAACTTTTGGTGGCAACGTGCGGGCGGAGCGACAGTGCCCGAAACAAATACGAAGAAGGCACAGCAGTAGTAACCGTTCGTTGGAACACTGCTTGTGCTCCTTTTAGCATGTATCTTTTGGTATCGTATCAACAGGTAACCGAGATAATTCGAGGAAAATCTCCGGTGTATCGTTTGCCAGCTACATGTAGCAACGCTTTTGAGATCAACAACTTGTTTGAGGTGCGTTCTAGAGTACACACTTGTCTTACGAGTCTACGCACGTGCGCTGAGTCGTACTCCTTCTTGTCGAACGTTTATCTTTCACAAGTTTTACGTAGTCCGTCTGCCTTTGGTGGCATTATAATCCGCACCTCCTGGTCCGATTTTCAATGCTTGTTACTCCGCAGAGAACATAGTGACGGGTGCCGAAAATGTCGGCTTTAGAACTGCCGCGTCGAGATCTTTCCGTCATCTATTATTTGTTTAATTTGGCTCCCTCTCAGTGTTGTGGTATTAGTCTTGCATGTGTGATGTCGGGTATGTGTAAAAACGTTCACACCGTTCGCAGAGTTTCCGAGCGTGCAAAAACAAGGAGAGAAACTACAGCAGTACCTCGAGCCAAGCGAGTCTGACCGAAAAATCGTGACGCTCGCCCTGCCTTTGGTGTTGCCGGTGCCGCTTGTTTTAACTCGCACACATACAGAAAAAGATCAAGATGATGGCCAACACCCAGCCTGAAGGTCACGACACGCCATCAGCCACGACGCCCGAAGCTTTGGCCAGGTGTGGACCGTCTACTGACTCTCTCTAGCTCTGGACCCGCGTGTCCCAGGTTTCTTTGCGTGCTTAGAAAGCAAGAGAGTAGGTCGCCGCTTTGTCACGCGTGGCGCGAGCCTGTTGTTGGTGTAGGCTGTCCGGTCCCCTTGTTTCTTGTTCCTGGCGTATTATTTTGATTCGCTCGAGGCTAGCACCGGCTGTGGTGCTCTGGCGGTGGTGGGACGGCGGCGGGAGGAGGGATCGTCCACAGGGAGACCGTTCGCATGTCTGGTTTCGACCCCTAGGTGGGGTGCCTCTTGCAACGAAGACGCTGGAGATTGTGGGCACCACATCAGACGTGGAGAACAGGGGGGGAGGGGACGTGCTCATGCTTTTGCATGCGCTGGCTGTCAGACCATTGACGAACGTGTCCTCGAGAGGGCCAACGCGTCCTGGAGAGGGGGGACCATTTTTCTTTCCCCCAGGACGAGAGGGCGGTGGCGGGGGGGGGGGGGTGTACTCATAGTCGTGCATGCCGTAGTCGTTAGACCATTGACCTCGCATCCCTACAAAGCCGGGACGGATCACGCCGGCTTCTCACTGGAGCAGGCTCTCACATCACCAAGCGCGAAGCGCCGTGAGGTATTCGGCGAGTCACATGGATGCGCTGCATCCTGCTAAGGGTGTTCGGCGTCTTGTGCTTACTTCCTTTTGCATGCGGAGGACAGCTGCGAATGACTTTATTTATTTTCAGGGCCGAGGGGGGGGGCTGGTACTTTTGGGCCTCGAAAGGAAACAGGCCGTCAGATGACAGCCAGACCTCGAGAGTGGGGCGACCCTCTCCCACGGCACGATTTGTAACGTCGCGCACGATACGTGCGTAGATCTCCGTAGATCTCCGCAACACCTGAAGGTACACACGTATTCACAAGAGGCACCGGAGGAATCTTCTTTCGAGCGGTACGGTACACGGGTTTACAAAAGATGCGGTCGCCGGCGTGTGCTGATCAGCCAGCGGGGGAGTAGGGAGCAGGAGAAGACTGGCAAAGGGGTTGTGGTTGAGGGAAGCGGAGGAGGAAGTCCTTTAAGCTACCGTGCGTCATTCGTCTCGGTGGCCGTGAAAAAACGCCCTTGCACATCGCCGTGTGCATACATAGTTAATGCCACAAGCAAAGTGTACCAGTAGCTGCAGCTCTCCTCTTCTGCGTGAACCACATCGACAATAGGTTGGTTCACCAACAACAAATCAGAGAACCAGAAACAAATCGCACCATCTGTTCGGAATGCCTTGTGGGGCCTATATATATATATGCCAAGATTGAGACATGTTTCTTCATCACTTGTTGTTCTGCTTGGCGGTCGAACCGCATCGAACCGAACCGAAAAAAAAAAACAGTTCACAGCAAGAAGTCGAGTTCTTCCGCATGATGGACCACGAGATACGGAGAGGCGCGCAATTTCTGGCGCTCTCGGAGGGCCAGTATGTCATCAAGACCAGGATTGTCCTTGACGGCTACCAGTCGACGCAGCACCTCCTGCAGAGCCCGAGGCTGGGCCTGGAAGGCATGATCTCCGACGAGACGGCGACGGAGATGTGGATCCGCCTCATGGACGCCTGCACCAGCGTGAGTCACGTCGGCGTTACATTTTTTTTGTCGATGTGAATGTTTCTCCGGATGATGTTAACAAGTAGAAAAAACGGGTTCGTGGCTCCCTCTCAACTTCCCGCGGAAACAAAATAATTTCTCTTCGTCCTGGTTGCTACGATAGCTGGTTTCCGTGGTGTGGCAGGCTTTTCCGATGCGGGTTATATGACACCCCGTCCCCCCCGCCCCTCACTTGTGCCGACCGACCTGCCCTCCCTCGGCGGTAAAGGTCGTTCACGTACTGTAACCTTTGGCATCTCTACTATGTTTGTAGTCACACACGCAATCCCCATCGTTTCCGTTGCTTGTTTGTTGCCTTTGAGCAGCAATTCTTAGGGCCTCTTGCTCGCTCACGTTGTTCACGTATGTATATGCAAACCTACCGGCCTGTTAGGTTTACCGGGAGCTGCTCCTGCTCAACCACTGGGTGATCGTGAGCTACTGCGGGTTTAGCAAGATTCTCAAGAAGCACGACCGCTGGACCCACTTCAACACCAAGGAAAAGGTATCTATTTTTTATTTTTTGTTGTATGCATAGCACAAAGATTGGGGGTGTTTTCTTGTTGCCTTTAACATTTTTTTTGTACGGTGGAGTGGTGTCCACCGTGTCCAGCGTGCACAGAGAGACAAGCCGCGCTCCTCTGCGCCAACGGAAGCGCAACAGGGCCACTCACTGTTGCTTTTCGGCTCGGTCGCACTGTTTGCCGGTGCTACATCGCTGGGATGCGGGCTCGCATATGCGGTAGGGTGAGTCGGGGCGCCATCGAAGAGCAAACGAAACGGCGGACGAGACCTCGGGGTTATTGTAGCTCGATCGAGCGATCAGGATCCCGTGCTCCTCGTCGTGGTCGTTGTTGACGCTCGCTGCCTTGTTGCGATTCCGAAACCAACATCCACCTTTCACGCCACCGCGTCCGTCTCATTTGTGGGAAAAGGCGGTTGCTTGGCATCGCAAGTGTGTGATGTGGGGATTGGGAGGGAAAGAAGAGATCGCGTTGCTAGGTATCACACGTGTTTGATGTGGTGGGTTGCGGAGGGCAGAAAGGGATGGTCAACACTTCGTTTGGTTGTTTTCAACAGACTTCTTTGGGTCCAGGGATACTCTGTTGTCTGTCTTTCTGGTACGACAGGCAGGCGTGCCACGCCCCAATGCTGGGCAGGCTACGGTGTGTTGATGATATCCCCCTGCCTAGCGCGCGTTCTATCTCTACTATCGCACCTAGACAACGGCGGAACTCTTGCTCTCGACGGCAACTCGGCTAATGCACTCCCTCCCCTCCTCGTCGTCCCTGCCCCCAACGATACTTGTAGTACATGCGGCTTGTGGTGGCAAAGCAGCACTTCACCAGCTACCCCAAGCTGCACGCGATGCTGCGCGACATGGAGGCGCTGTACACTCATATTTCTAACGTGAGAGACGAGCGGAAGGACCAACACCATGTTGTTGTTGTTTTTTTTACCCCTCCGCTCTCGCTAGGCACACGCCTGCGATGCTGATCATATTGGTCTGGTTTCATTCATACGTTGTTCTTGCTGTCGCTGCCGTTGTTACTGTCTTCGTCGTTGTTACCGTCGACGTCATCGCTGTTTGATTTTATTTCTTCGGTTAAAGCAACCGGAAGGATAACAGCAACGTTCATCGTTCTAACGATCGTCATCTATCTTTTGTTGTTGTTGTTGTTGTTGTTGTTGTTGTTGTTGTTTTCAGCGGCTCCCGGAGTGCGCCGAGCGGGCCGAAGCCGAGGCGAGGATGAATGCGATCAAGCAAGTGGTAGCCCTCGCGGCGGCGGAGTTTTCCCCCCACGCGGAGGAACTCACGCGCTGCATTCAAGGTTAGATGCCCTCCTACGCCACTTACATATTGTGGACCGTTGTTCCCGTTGTGGTGATGTGACTTCTCCTCCGCGTGTGGGAATGATTGTGAACGAGGAGGCTTTTTTTGTCGGGCACGGCCGTAGCGGAAGCGGGGAGCGAACAGGGGCAATATTCCGCGAGTGTTTGTTTTTTAGGTTTGGGACGTTGTTTCCGTCCCTGCACGATAATTTGGCCATTATTTGTGTTTCGCCTCTCCTCGCCATCCTTCAGGGTGGGTCCCTGAGTGTCAGCCGTTGGACACACAACTCAAGTTGTTGCAATGGATGGGAAAGTAGCAAAAGAACGATGTTATTGCAGAGAGGGCGTAGATGGACCGTCAAGTCGGTCACTCACGCCGTCTTTTTTCCCTTTTTTGTTTTTTGGGTCCCAAGCCTGCGGAAGGTCTGCGGGACATGTCGATGTCTGTAGCGCGATTGTATACCTCGATTGCACCAATTCTAACGTCACCCTTGGGTGAAGACATTCGATGTATGTAACATCGCATGCAGACATTTGACGGGCACGACGTCCCCGTCAAACTCTGCTTTTGTGTGGTACGATTTTTCGCCCGAACCGATGACGGCAAGAAAACACCACGCCACCACCATCCATCAAGGCGAGAGTTACTCCGCCTCTCCTCATCGTTTTCCTCCGCAGCCTAGCCACGAATCCACACGTTTTTGCAACCCGTTCTCACGAACCGATCGCCCGCCAACCCTTCTTAACCCCTACGCCGGCGTCGACGACCACACAACACACAACAACAGAGGACCACGACCGCCGCGATAGTTCAGCGCGGAGCGAGACCGACAACGAGTCCCTCCCCGCCGCCGCCGCCGCCGCCGCGGCCCAAGAACCGCGGGAGGCCTCCCCCTCCCTCCCGCTCCCCCGACAAGGGCCAGACCACCACGACAACAAGGGCAGCGCGTTTGCGAGAGGCGAGAAAGATCTTAGAGCCGGGCCCGGTCTCCTTCCCGGCCCTTACTCACCCGGCGGCGGCGGCGGCGGAGGCGGCGGCGGCGGCGGCGATGCCAGCAACGAGGGGGGGCCTTTCGGCCAAGCGGCGGTTCAGCAGTCGAGGGCAGCGGTGGCAGCAGCAGAACGCTCTGCCGCCCGGAACAACGGAGGCGGTAGCGCGGCGGAGGCGTCGCCGTCGCCACCACCGGCCGCCGGCAAGCGGCGGAGGGTGCTATCGATCGAGGAGGAAAACCGCGCCGAGATCGGGCGGCATCAGGCGGGAGCCTTCCTGCTGGCTGCTGCAGCGGCCACCACCACTGCGGCCATCGACCCCCCTGCTGGCGTCGCTGCTGCTGACGGCACGTGGCTTTCACACATTCACAGCAACAGCAGCCGCGGTGGAAGCAGCAGCAGTGCAGGATTTTTCGGCGGCGAGGGGGTCAGCAGCAGCTCCCGGAAGATGGTCATCACAACCACTATCAGCAGCAGAAGCGGCAGCCGCGGCGGTGGCGGAGGAGTTCCTTTGGCGCGAAGCAATGGCGACGCGTCGTCGGCGATCAAGGTTGCCGCCGGGGTGGCGGCGGCGGCGAGGGGCGGCATGAAGGTCGGGGTGACGGCAAGGTTGCGGAGCCCGTGGCGGCCCGGCGCGGGAGAAGGCCCGTTACTGGCTGTTGTAGGAGGGAAAGGACAAGGAGCAGGAGGAAGGGGAGGAGGAGGAGGAAGCCCGCTACTGCCTGGAGAGGGAAAGGGACAAGAGAAAGGAGGAGGGGGAGGAGGCCCTGCTCCTGCAGCCGCTGATGTGGCAGCGGGCCATCAGAACCCCGGTACGGGTCCGGCAGCGGAGACGTCACCTAGTGCGGTGCACCCGTCGTTCTGAAGGGCTGTATACTGCTGTACTGCTGTAGCAACTAGGGGGGAGTTGAGTTCCCGTTGCTACTTCGTTTTGGAAGCAGCATGCACATCACCTTGCTAAGACCAATGTACGACGTTAGACGCTTGATTGAGTGGGCGCGCATGCTTGAGAGGCTACCGCCCCCCTGCCCCGAGCGCGCCGCACGCCCGCGCGCCCTGCCAAGTAGGCGAGGAGAGCATCTGGGGAATAGAGAATGTCTCGTGTTGTTTGTGATGAAATGTGCACTGCGGTGCAGCGGTCGCTCCTCGACCCTGCTGTTAGAAAGTGCACGTAGTCTCAAAGACGCGTGGTGGCATTGAGGAAGGAGTTTGATTTGTGGTTTCATGACCTTGATTTCGTTTTGAATGTAGTTCGGCGTGCGCCGGCGAGAGAAAAAGAGAACCATTTGCTCGGCTTGACAGATCTCCTTTCCGTCATGGATTCTCTGCCGTTTTTTGTTGCGTGCCCTTTCGTTGCTTTCGGTCCCAGTAGACTAGATGTTTAGTCGGAGAAACTCGCAATCTCCGTAAATGCGTTCAAATTCCAACACTCTCAGTGATGGTTTTTCCTGTATTCAGCAGCATTAGAGCTTCCCTCGAGGTGTGGGCGAGAGAGTGCTTGAACTGCGTGTGCGAGCGCGTGTTATGGGAGGAGCGTGTAACATAAACGTCGTGATCAGCTGCTCCCCGTAGACATAAATAAAATAATAGAACCATAAATGGTGGCGTTAACGTAGTTGGATCATCTCACCTTGCGTGCACCTGGCGTGTGCAGGTGAAAATAGAAGCGCTACCGTGGCGTCAGTTGTGCGAGTGACAGTTGTCCGGAGTTCCATTATTTCAAACGTTACATCACCGGGGGTTAGAACGATTCTGTACGGTAAATACCATGTTGAAGAAGTAGACAACTGGGCATGGCCCACGTTTGGGGGTGGGTGGTGCGGTCGGTGAGTTTAGCAAGGCGCGTTTCCAGTCGACATTATTCTTGTTTTGTATCGCACATGAGAAAGACAATCGGACTGCGGCATGGTCCAAGCGCACCAAGTGTCGCCCGTGGTTTGCGAGGTCGATTTCCAGGTAGTGTACCAGGGCGAGCTATGTATGTAACGATCGCCAGGACAGGGCACATCAATGGCTGGCTGTAGATCGTAAGCTGTATTCAATTGAAAAAGAGTTCAATATCAGCATCACGTTCGAGTCCACCACGTGCTTTGGACCAGAAAAACGGGTAGAATCAGTCTGTGCCAAGGACCAAAAAACATTGAGCGTTGTGGTTGCGGAGGTCGGAGCAAACACCCCGTAACACCTTGCTTGCTGGCTGTAGATCATGGTGACACAAGCGTCCTTGCATGACGATGTAGTGGCTTGTTTTGTAGGGAAGGAGACGGGGGGGGGGGGGGGGGGGGTAGGTACAGTCGTCCGCACGTTTCGAAAGAACACCCGCCCGTGTATTCCAGCGGTTGGTTCACCGCAGAATGCAAAAAAAACAACCGCGCTTGGCGCGGGTAGGGAAAAATTGTTGGAGAAAACCCCATGAGCTCATGAGCGAGCGCCTGCAGCGGGGACGACTGTAGTACCAGTAGAGGTCTTACAAGCGTGGGCTGAATACGTGTTAACCCAACCCCTCCTTCACCCAGCGTACAGGCTCAACGGGTGGGTGTAAGCGTTGTTGGTCCTTTTTTTCTCGTAAAAAACGGTCGAACAGGTGAAACGGTGCCTCCCTCAGCACCGTTTTTTTAGCAGGATTGATTTAGCCGGAGAGGTCTTCATCGGGCATGCACCACCAACGTGTGATACGACAGTAAGGGAAGGGCTCGTAGTAAGATGTTTTGCGACAGAAACCTGTCCAAGCCGAATCGAGAAGAACATCGTGGGGAAAACAAAACTACAGTACCAACACGGTTTGTAACCACAAGCCACACCGGTTTATCCGCCTCATCCTGCAAAGCAGCCCATCGGTCACGGCGAGGAAATCAGGAGGGGACACTGAGCGTCCACCCCAATAATGGCGTGCCGTTCACTGCCGGCCCCAACTGCACTCTCTTCGGAAGATGCTGCCGATAATGCGAATTAACGAGCTCTTGACCATCACGAGTCCGTAGTGGCAACGCTGAATCGTCACGTCGTAGACTGAGGGCTGTCCATCTTGTGGTTGCCTTCGCGTCGAAAACCTTTTCTAACCTCAGCCCTGTATTCTTCCTAACTTGAACAGGACCAAAGAACACAAGAAAAGAAACAACCAAACGGCATCGTGACAAACATGTCCACCGCCGGAATTGATTCTCGACGATTGTTCCATGTGTTTGCACCGCTTGACTTGACAACACATACACAGAGCAGCCGCAACGGCAGCAGCAGCAGCAGCCCAAAAGAGCAAGGAAAACACGCAGAACCCAAGGAGCTAAAGCGAACAACAACACAAGAACGAAAAAGACAAGAGCTCGGCAAAATTCGCTCGGCACGATTCGATCCCCCCGCCCTGAAGTCTCACATACGTCTATCCTTCAGCCTATCTCCAGAGCTGGTCTGGTGGCTCCTCTTCTCCTTCGCCAGCCCCCCATTTTCTCCTGCTTTTCACTATTTCTTCATCATGGCTACAACCGAAATTCTGCAGGGTACGGTAGTCACGCACAGGGGTAGGGTATTCCTACCTGCATCGGCACGGGCCCCCAAAAAAGTGCCGCAACGTTAAATGTAAGTCTACCTCGTACAGCCTTCGGCAACCGACGCCGACGGTCGCCGCCGCCACCTCACCTCAAAGCCAACAGTCCGTCCGGGCGGTGAGACCTGCGGGAAAACAGGTGCATCCAATATTCATGCAGCAGACGAAAACCGCCCCCCCGTCCCTCCGTCCAACGTCCCTCCCCGTCCCCCATCGTCCTTTCCCCGCACTTGGCTGTTCCTCCGTCCTCTGTCCAACTTTGGAACGCTTGCTAGTTGGCGCTTCGCCACACACCGGTGTACCAGCGTGGCCCTAAGACGGTTCAAAAAATCGCCCGAGAGGGGCGAGCCGTCTATTTAACCCCGCTACATTCTGCCTACCGCAGCGCACACCACGGCGGCGATGGCGTAAAAAATCGCTCCACTTGTAGTAGCTAGTCCTTGTGTGTTCAACCATCCATGCCATGTGAAGTAGATCCCACCGACAGCCACCATCGCACCATGCACCACGTTGGTGAACAACCATGACGGTGGCGGCGGAACGGCTGTGAGGCAGGTGTCCATCCCATTTGAGTCGCCCTAAACCTCGAGGCCGTCCCCCAAGCTCCGGTTTTGCTACTCCGAACCGTCGCCCCACACCCCAACACAAGGAGATGGATGGTACATCACAACCACCGGACCATGATAGCGGAGTTGCTGAGGTTCGCGGCCTCCAGGGTGGAGACCTTGCTGCCGAGGAGGGAAGACGGGGGGTGGCCCGAGAGCAGGTCGAAGGGCCTCGTGGCCGCTTCCTCTCCCTGGGTGCGTCGCGGTGTTACATTCATTTTTTAGCCCGCCCGGGTCCCCCACCCACCCCGAGCGAGGACCACAAAGACACCACACCGGAAGATACGTGAGTGAGAGACACAGCAGAGTAACGGCGAGAGACAGAGAGCGAGAGAGCCGAAGAGGGAGACACACACAGAGAGAAGGAGACGGGGACACACACAGAGCCAAGGGGCAGAGATAGAGGGACATTCAGAAAGAGGTGGGGAGAGTCACACAGTAGGAAGAGACAGGCAACCCATGCCAGAGGGACAAGAACAACAAAAAAAATAACGTGTCGAAGCGTCCAAAATCGCAGCGCGGTTCGCAAGTTGTGTGAGATTGGGCTCTCGGTAACCACGGCTTGAAGGCAACGAGATCGTTGCAAGGTGCTCGGTCGTTGAGCCCTTGCAGGTGCTTCACAGCAGTGACAGATTGCATACTGAGACAAAAGCGACAGCCAAACCAACCGAAGAGCAAAAAACAGGCGCCGAGGCACAACGACAAGGGGAAGGCAAGGGTACGGCACCGGCCAGTGAACTAAATAACTAGAGACATTTTGAAAATGAAGCCCTGCATGTTGTCTTGTCGTCAAGGTGTGCATAGCCGTAAACCCAAAAATAAACGCCGCCTTCCAACTACGTGATGCGCGTGAATGGAACGGAGAAGAAAACAAAAGCAATTTCCGTCTCCACAGCCGCCTGGCAACACACACACGAAACAAAAGAAAAGGAGAACGGGGCAAAAAAACAACACAGCCTCAACACGATGCCTTCGACAAACACGGGTTCGGCGTGCGAACGTCATTCCTTGCCAGTCGTGGTTGAAAACGTCAAAGACCAAGCTCTACACGCAGCACCGCAGCATCTACCCCGACGGACTTCGCAACGCTTCCCCCACCTCCCCATCGTCGCGGACCCCCCCCCCCGCCACTTACCGTCGTCCTGACGAACTGGAAGAGCAAGGACACCCTGTCCTTTAGCCAGAAGCGGCGCGCGATGGTACCACCTCCCGCCAGCCGGAATTGCACCTGGGTCACCTTGCTCCCGTTAGCGGCAGCATACAAAAGAAAAGAGAGAGAGAAAAAAAACAAGTGCAAGACACGAGAGGAAGAGAGAGAGAGAGGGAGAGAGGAAGAGAGAGAGTATCAACGGAAAGGTCGTGGTGAAAAAGTTCCTGGCGCGCGAGGCACACCTATTTGATTAGTGGATGTGTAGTTGACCTTGAAAAGCGTAATCAACCCAACGTCCATCGACGAACGCTACCTCCTCTTCGGTGCCCCAACACCCTCGCGTGCCACGGTACACAGCAGCAACCACATCAGCAACACATCAAGCACACGGGCAATCGGCCCGCCTTTTCTCTCGAAACGAAATCATCCTCTTCTTCTCCCTCCTCCCGCCCCGCCCCGCAAGTCCCCCTCGACTGCATTCAACCCGAAACAACCACACGCTTGGTCAGCCGGCTAGCGCGGTCGATGCTAAAAAAGACACACGAGCAGTCGACTCACCCCGTTCCCTGCATCAGGCTCCTGCAGGACCTCTACAGACTCGCCCAAGACCCCCTCCCCCGCCCCCGCAGCCCGCAGCTCGTCCTCCGGCGTCCCTCGCCCCCAAGGCCCGACCAACCCGGCTCCAGCAGCCGCACTAATCGCACCCGCCCCTCCGGGGGGGGGGAGCTCCGCCTTTGCTGATTTGCCGTCACCCCCTCCTCCCGTTGCCGCCGCCGAGGGCCGGCTCGGGGTGGATCGCCCCGATCCCGCGACGGTGAGGGGCGAGGGGGAGGAGGAGCGGGTGGTGGCGGGGGGCGACGGCTTGGCGTTGGGCGTGGTCTGGGGGTGGTACCCGGGAGAGGCGTGGGAGTTGGCGGTGCTGTTGTCGTCCCCATCGAAGCTTGACCCCTGGCGGCGTTGAGGGAGGAGCGACAGGTTCGTGTCTTCGTCGATGTCGCGGGAGCAAAATATATACAAATCTGTCATTGTATATCCACGGTGGGGCCCAACACATACATCTAAGCCACACAGCTCCTGTTCTACCCCGGCTGATCCGTGAAAACGTACATACATCCGAGAGTTGGTTAGACCTCTCGTCAAAACAAGTGTGACGCACGCACACATGTACTGCTTTTGCACCAAAACCCGGCACGCAAAAGCACCACTACTTCTTTGTAGTCTGAAGATA
This sequence comes from Ectocarpus siliculosus, assembly GCA_000310025.1. Lineage (NCBI taxonomy): Eukaryota > Phaeophyceae > Ectocarpales > Ectocarpaceae > Ectocarpus > Ectocarpus siliculosus. The sequence goes on along the minus strand of FN649745.1, from coordinate 1,457,176 downwards.
ACAACAACTACACCTTCCCCATTTTCCACACAACAACAACACTCCAACACTCTATTATAGTGCGTCGACCGCCTTCGAGATTCATTATTCTTAATAGGAAAGAGAACAGGGAGGGGGTACGCAGACCCTATAACCCTAACCAAACTTCACCGACTGCATGCTCTATCCAACATGTTTCCTCAGTAGACAAGCTACGAGGGCTACTGGGCTGCGTGGTAAAGGTACAGGTTGTTGCTTTTACCTGACCGAGGTCGTCATCGTCTTCGTACACGTACTCCTCGCTGCCGAAAGACTCGTACGCCGAGTCTCTCGAGAGCGAGGCGTCGCCCCTCCCCCCCCGGCCGCCGCTGTACATGCCGACACTGTTGTCGGGGCTCGTCCTCTCCGACACGCCTCCTCCGTCCTTCCCAGGCGTTTGGTTGTACCCCTGAACAACAAGTTTGGTGCGTAAAGTAAAGGTGATTAGTGGGGGGGGGGGCAGGAAGCCACAAGCTGTGCTGCGACAACCCGAAGCAAATGCTGTTTTTTTTTTGTGCGGACAGACGTCATATGCGTACGTGAAAAATAGCTGCTCTCTTCTCCGGCATGAGGAGGACAAAAACACATCGTCAACAGCAAAATGACAACCTATAAGGGCGAGAGAGGGGAGGAGGAAGAGAGAGAAAGAGAGAGAAAGAGAGAGAGAGAGAGAGCGGGAAAGCGAAAACATGGCTGGCTGTCGCTGATGAAGATCACGACTCTCCCGGACCACCCCCTGCCCCAAGACCGCGCACAGTACAGCATACTCTCAACCCCCTCCCCCCACTCTGCTTGCCGGATCAACTCACATGATGTGCGATGTTACCCATACCGATCGTCCTGACCGCCGGCGCTTTGACCTGGTGAGGGCGGACGGCGAAAACAAAAACGCCAACATATATCAGCACTAGACACCAAAACACGCGCAACCGTCCCAACAACTCGGCATGTCAAACCCACAAGACTCGTATCGCCACCGACGACCACCGCCGTGGGCGACCAGATGCCTCCGCCGCTGTACGTACGCATCCAGCCAATCAGTGTTGTTTGCCGTTGTCGATTTACTCGCTCACTCCATCAGAGTCACGCTACTGAATGCCCGTCTCCTCGATAATTTAGGTATCTACACAAGAACAAAGTACAGAACCCAGCCGCCATGACGCCCCAGGGTCATCTTGCTATGATAAGCATCACACCCACAAGAGTACCAAAAGACTTCCACCTCCAACGACGGCGGAGCGTTTACCGCACGACCGTTTCACCTGGTCGATGCTGTTGTTCTCTAAGAACTCCACGAGGGCCATGCTCAGGTCCTCCGGCTCAACGAATCCCACGACCCTAAGGAGCTGGGCTCCCGTGCGGGGGTCGAGGATAGCAGTGTGCGGCAGCACCTGACCTTCCAGGTTATACTTGTCGACGTAATACCTGCTTGTTTGTTTTTTTATTTGGACAAAAGTAATCGTGTAGCAGCAGGACGGCACGCACTCGTATGAGCACCATTGTCCTAAAATTATGCTACCGTTTCTGAGGGAAAATGTCGGGAGGTAGACTACTGCTGCTGATAAAGATAACCTCTGAATCGAAAGTGGTCTAGCCCGTGTCAGGCTTCTGCTTCTGCTGCAACCGGTTGTAGGCGAGTTTGAAAGGCTTGCCGGGATGCCCGTGAGGACGCATGTACGCCCCTTTTCTTCCAGCTTAATACGCGGAAACGCTACCTATCAATTATCAATTACTAATAGACTGATTCCCCAGACAAAGAGACAGCCACAAACCTGGCCTGTCTGAGAGCCTTGTTCCGCTGCCAGAAGATGAAGTTGCCCCGCAGCAGCGTGAGAATGGTCTCGTTCGACCACACGTCCTTGTTCAAGCGATGACTCGCAAACTCTTGGTGGTCCTGCACGGTCGAAGGTCAGATCGGGGAACACACGTGCCAAAACCACAACAACACACGACGTTCCTGAAACAACACATACACACGCAATGTACGTTGCATGCAGGCCTCTGCTCTACTGGACAGACGACGCGGTCGAGCTGCTTGACAACGGTCGAAGAAGCAGAACGACTGCTCTCGGTTCGTCAATGGCGCGTTTGTTACCTGGCTCGTCGGCAATCTGATAGTCAGGACAACCGGATGGGCGGACCAACCGCTGCCGCCCACCGGGTATATGTACAGTACGCCACAAACGTTTTAATGGCAGTGGCGACGATATCGACACATACGCGGCAGAGTGAAGCGACGGTAGGGAGGGGCCAACAGGACCGTGTGGAGAAGGCGTCTCGAGCGGGGGGACAACAAAAGGGGCCCCGGAATCACATGTGGGGGGTCTTGGGAGAAGTGGATAACCCCCTTTTTGGGTGCTGCTGCGCGTTGGCCAAGGCCTTCTGCGCCACAACGTGGCCGAGAAAGACATGGATAGGAAATAGGAAGGGGGTATGCATAGGGGTTTACAAGGGTGTCGAAACGAACCGACCAAACACGTGGTACGGTGAGAGACACAAAAAAAATAAAAACAGACCAATCAACCGCCGACACTAGCGCGACATGCATGCAATCAGGGAACGACAGCAGCAGGTATTACTACTTCCTCCGTCTGTTGCTGCTCGCTTGGTGGTCCTCTCTCTCAAGAATCGCAGCTTGCCTGAATGTTCACCATGAGCCACTTCTTCTGCTCCTTGCAGATCTGACGCGTCTCCAGGAAGTCAGACGGGAACGATAGACCCTGTTGTTGCGGCAAGGCGGCAGCGACCAACAGCCCAGTTTGGTTCATTCGTTCGCCCGTACGTTCGTTGGCGAGGATTTCGTTGCACTAGCACGGTAGTAAGGGGATTGGGGATGGGACAAGGGCCAAGAGACAATAAACAGCTGACAGATCGATACCTCTCGTTAACTTCATACTGGCACTGCCTTGAATCCAGAGACAACAAAACAAAAATCGTGCCGGGCGCAAGCAGCTCCTTTGCGCAACTCAAGAGATATGCTTCAGGAAAATAAAATGAATCAAATCTACTTTTCACGTAGCCGGATCTTGTGTCAAAAAAAGACAAAAGTAAAACCGTTGCTCCCATGTGGATACAAGACCCAACACACCCACCCATCACCACCCAAAAAAAAAAAACTTGCCTCCGGCGCCTTAAATATCCAGTCCGTGTTGTCCTTCTCCTCCACGCTGCTGCGCCCAGCTCCGGCCATCGCCCCACCCAACATCCCCCCAAGCATCATACCGGCGCCCCCGCCTCCCCCGCCCCCCCCCGCAACCCCCCCGAGCACCCCCCTGCCCCCGATAAGACGGTCCGTTCTCGCCGGGATGGGGGCACGAACGCCATCCTCGCTGAAACCCCCGGGGTACAGGTGGTCCTGCTCTCCGGGGCTCCCGCCCCCGCCGCCGGCGGCCCCGCCTCCGCCGCCCCCGCCGCCCCCCTGCTGCTGCTGCGGCGGCGGCGGCCGCCCAGCCGCCGCTCCCGCGGGGGGCGGGGGGATCACGAGGCCCGGGAGTTCGCCGAGAGCGGAGAAGGGGTTCGCGCCTACGTCGTCGCGGTCGTCGGCACCCTCCTCGTTGTCGTCGTCATCGCTCTACGCAAAAGAGAGAGGCAGCAGAAAGCAGACAAAAAAAGAGAGGGGACGTGTCTCATGTTTCATTGGTTGGCACGCCTTAGTCTTGACCCACGCGTCCTCGAGAGGTCGAGAGAGGGAATGCAGTCATGTTTGTGCATGCCTTGGTTGCTAAGACCGTTCACCCACGCGTCCTCGAGAGGACGGAGCATTATTCCCCACAGGATTGATCACCGACGTAGAGAACAGAGATTGCTCAGGCGAGGACCTCCCGATGCTATATGTAAATAACGAGCATTTATCCCCGACAAAATCGAAGCTACCATGGCACCCATTCATGCGTAATATCTTCGACCAAGCCAGCCAGTCGGTTGCCGTTGCTTGTCTTTAACTCAGGCGACCGTCGAGCAAGGACAATCCCTTTCGAGACTGAGCGTCGTTCATTCTCTCAGTCTCTGTTCCGAAGACAACACCAATCCGGATGGGTAGTCGGGGAGCGGCGGAGGGCTGGACAACGAGAGGCACTCTATTGGGTGGGTGGACTACGACGACCATACTGCTTAAATAGCGGGGTTACGCAACCGGCGGCACACACGGCTCCCCCTGCTAAACACACCCTCCCAATGCATGACGCCAACAAACACGGCGCTTCTTTCGGTCTCTTTTGCTCTGCGGCAAGAAATCCACAAAAACGTGGATGACAGGTCTACTGGAAAAAAGAGTAGGACCCACGTGGACATCATCCAAAGTGTAGAAATAACCGATCCTTGGAAAAATCCCGACAACACAATGGGGGGTTATTCTCAATCAGACACGTGCCCTTCTTCTTCGTGCCTCGCCATCTCACCTGGCCATCGCCGTAGCCCGCCGCCGCCCCTCCAACGTTCGGCCACCCCCGCGCGCCGCCGCTCCTTGCTGCCGCACCATACCCAGCTCCTCCCGCCGCCGCCGCCGCCGCCGCCGCCGCTGCGGCAGCCAACCCCCGTTGCGGCGGGGGCGGCGCAGCGGCCGCTGCCACCGCCGCAGCGTCGCCCCCGGATTCGAGGAAGAGGTTGATGGCGGCGTCGGGGCTCCAGTCCGTGGCGTCGAGGAACTGGGCGGCGGAGACGCTCGAGCCCACCTGGGT